>OZ005659.1:25443614-25916114 GCA_963930645.1 Salticus scenicus | reverse complement strand
GGTCACCCGCTACGCTACAACATATGCAATGCCGTTGAAGTGTGCACAAAATATTAAAATGCGGACAAACGAATGCACGTTTTAATAGTCCTATTTTTAGCATTAATGTCTACAAACTGTCTTTTCGTACTAAATCGATGATATCTTGTAACTTTCTAATTCACTTTTTTTTCCTATCTTGAACCGTTTTCGATATAGGAACTCTAACTCCGCTGTTTTATACTAGATGGCGCTGTATTCAGTTGAATCGTGGGACGCATGGCCACTTTACTGTACCTACATACCATTTTTATGACTATAGCGGCAGACGTTCAGCAGTTAAACGAATTCGGGACTGACTTTTTTGGGCACCCTGTATTTTCTTTTGATCATAAAGATATCACAATGGGACCTATTTCAGACGAAGACCTTTATAACAAAACAAATAAGTATCAAAATCAGAGCATCCCTTCTGAAAAGATGAGCTATATATATATATATATATATATATATATATACACACTAAGCGACAAAAAAAAAAGCCGCACTGCAGAAAAAATGACTTATACCTTTTTTACTTGTAATAACTTTAAAATTGATGTTTGAAACAAATAAAACTGTCTTATTTGCATAATACCAAAGGTATGAAATGATACCTATGTATATTTTCGATTTAATAATTCGCTTTTTTGCACTTTACGAAGTACTTTTTAAAATCTGCATAAAACTTTCTTTTTGAACATAATGCAGTAACCATACACCATCTATTATGATTTATTATATGAAATAAACAAGTTATATTTTAATATATGAAATGAAACTATTTATTTGTTAGATCTAAGCAATTTTTTGTTAAAAATATGTATTCTGCATTGGGTTAATTCCACCTTTATATGGAATTACTGCATTAATGCGCAATGGCATAGCTTTATACAGTGTTTTAATATAAATCTCAGAAATTTCAATGTGCCAAATATCACAAATAATTTTTTCTAGTTCTGGCAGAGTTATAGGCTGCAAATTTCGAATCCTCTCCCCTCTCCCCCGCCTTTTTATAGACGAAACATTTTCGAGTGGATCGCGATTTTGACTATTTCCATGTCTGGTAAAGAAGAAATTTTACTATATCCTTTGTGGTATTTAACTTAAAGTGGAAAAAGATATGATTGCTTACAAAATTATAGGTTCTCATGGGAATGTATAAAAAATTTTGACAATTTGAAGTGAATAAACTTACCACAGACGCCGTGTAGTAAGGTGCCTTATTATCTTTAAATGATGTTTACGGAAATGTCCAAGATACCTCCAAAATAGTCGGTCAGGCACCACTTTTGTGAAGATTGTGTTTTATTTCGAGTTAATTGATCCCTTGAGCATAAAAATTTTCCTGAGTGTTTGAAAATTTATGCACCTCCGTACCATAATGTACGGAGAATGTGTCACTGTTTTAAAAGTGCGATTTTCATTAAGTCGGTCATATTTTCGTTGTCAGATCTGCTTGTTTTCTTTAGCTCGAAATAAGTTAAACTTGACTCATCAGAGAGAACCAGTTCAGCCCAATAATTAACTAATCATTTTTTTTATTTTTTTAGCCATCTGAGGTCTTGCTTTCCTACTTCTCTTCACTAAGAATGGAATTTTTTCAAATTTTCTGTCATTTAAACCTGCTTTGTTTAATAGTTGTTGTACTGTAGTTAAATAAATTATGCTACTAAACATTTTTTCTGAATCTCTTTTATGTTCTAAATGTAATACAAACCGATTTTATAAATAATGGCTTTTTAACTTACGGTCATCTCGCTTGGATGAGCAGTGTGGCCACCTAAAACCAAATTTCCAGTTTAAACGGCCAAAAACTTTTATATCTTGCTGAAAACCCTTTTACCAATATTTCTTTAACATTTAATTATGTTGCCATCCCACGTATTAAAATATTTTTTGATTTTCTTTCAAAAATTAATACTTTTTGTGGTATCGTTAACTGCCTTATTCTTACCACTTTTGAAATAAATTCTAAAATTACAATTTTCCTGACAATTGCATTTTGTTTTTAACACTGGACTCAAAGCTAAAGTGTATGTGGAGGACAACATAGTAATATCTGTTCGAAATTTTGCTTTTTAAACGATAAAATTGGCGGTTGTATAAGGCGAAAAGCAGAACATCCAAGTGCGGCTTTTTTTTTTGTCGCTTAGTGTATATATATGGGTGTGTGTGTGTGTATATATATATATAGTCTGAATTGAGAAAGTCGGTTCATAAGATTATTATTATTATTATTTATTTAATTTTTATTTTTATTTACTTTCTTTTTTTTCTGAGTGATATGCCGACATTTTTATTTATTCCTGATCAGTCTTACCAGGAAGCCATCCGAATAGTGTTATAATAGAGATCAATTAAATGTTTATTCGAGAGGACATTATCTAAAGTGATTTTGAACGCGTAAATTGTTAGCTCTCGTGAGCACGTTCTCAAGCGATCTATGGTTAAGTTGCGGTAGAAATGTAGTAACAACAAAAAAGTGGTCGTGGTCCCAATAAATCCTGGCAGAACAATGACTTTTATCAATTTTTAGATTCTATATTAGCGAATTTTTAGACTTTATATTGCGATAGAATATATTTAAAGCTAAAATGGGCAACTGATTTATGCATCAAACAACATGTTTGTCGATGCTCTTTAGATTATTGCTTGTTTTGGACTCCATTCATTGTTTCAGTTAGGCGTGGTTGCACGGATTATTAGCGACATTTCAGAATCTATAACTGAAAAACGAGCTAAAGAGGGCTATTGTTTTATGCGTCACAAAACATGCTTATATATATATTTATATATATATAAATATGTTATACTCTTTCGATTAACGCTTGTTTTAATTTTTTTATGATTACAGAAGCATACTTGCCAACCATCTCATTAAATTAATAACCGTACAATTGTTAACGCCCTCTGAAAAACCGCCCCTTTTCTCACACTTCTCTCATTTTTGGAGTTATTTTCTCCAAATGCTGTTACGATAAAAGAAGACTAAAATTACTCTAAAAAATTATCGGTGTGAAAAAAAAAGGCGGGTACTAAAAATTGTATGTTTTATAATGAGATGGTTGGCAAGTATGCAATAAGGGATGATTTCCTAGCTAGACCCACTCTTCATTCATTTCACTTTGCTTCTAATAAAATTTTCTCCATTTTATAATTATTATTAAATAAGAAGGAAAATGATGTGAAAAACGGCGCATGTTAACAATGTTCTGGAATAAATTAAAATAATGGCCTATCTGTGACTATGCAACCAAGGCTCAGAGTTTTCAATTGTTTTTTGGACACTTTGAGTCATGAGAAATTGCCACCTTTTTTGCTACGAACTACTGTTAAACAATAAACTCTATATTATAGGCAGAGTTTGAGCCTTTTATTGTGGGCATTTTCAAGGGTGAGAAATTTCCACTTTTTTTTTTCTACATCTATTTTTGCACAGAAAACTATAATGTATTTTTATAACAATCTTCAATAATTAACAAAAATAAGCGATTATTGTATATAAAATAGTGTTACCAATAAACTCAGAAATTTGTCATCCTTGAACGTGTCCTGAACAGAGAGCGGAGGCTTCGATTGCAGTCTACACGACACATTATTATAAAAATGTGGTAAGGATTATTGTATAAAAAATAGTGATAGAAAAAAAAAAAAAAAAAAAAAAAAAAGCAATTTCTTATATTTTAAAGATTTCTAAAAAAAAAAAAAAAAGAGAGGGAATCAGTCTTCGAGTTCTGGTTCAACATAATACACCCCAGATAGAGTTGCAAGGCCTTCAAAATGCCAGGTTTTTTCCCGGAAAAAAACCGCGTTTTTTCCCTGGGAATTTAAAGCAAAATTGGGAATTTTCAAAATTTCCAAAAACTGGGAATTTTGAAGTAATGAAAAATTTAATTATTAACCCTAATGTATGAAAATATTTATAAAAAATAATATTACAGGTATCAATGCTATAATTTGTGGTACTGATTAAAAAATATTTGTTGTGAATGAGGGTAGAATAAAATAGCTCATGCATGATATTTTATCTGGAATAATACAATAAAATAAAATGAATTTGAAACTTCTGAAATATTGCAATCGTTTTATTTGTAAAGAGGTGGTATTAAAAGAATACTTATAGCTATTTTCTGACAACTAGTCAACCAAATAAGTGAGATGCTATGATTGCAAAAGTTTTCCTTTGTTGGCCATAGCAAACAAAATACATCATTCTGCTTTACTCATTCCAAGATTATCTCATAAAAATGTCTAAAGCAGTTTTCAAAGTATGTTTATTTATTTAAACATCTTCATATCGAATTTACTATTTAAAAAAAAAATAAAAAAAAAAATAAATAAATAAAAAATAAACTTTGAGTTATTCTTTAGATTTACAATTCCGATTTTCAAAATATTCAGAAAAATACACCCTTCTTTTTCAAGAAATTTAGCTACCGTGATAACGATGAAATATTTTCGCATTTTTAATAAGCAAAATAATAAATGAATTTTTTATGCAAAACTAAAAATGACGGATTTTAATAAATTTAATTTCTAGAACGAAAAAAAAAAAAAAAACTTATGTTTCTGAACAGTTGAAAAAACTGTAACACATCTGTAAAATAACACTTTTATAAGAGAAATGTTTTCAGATATGTAAATTTTGGCTTCTTTTTGTATGAAAACTGATGTTTTGGTTTTAATTCTCATATAATAAATATAAAATGACTCAATGATACAACCTTATTAGCTTATCAACATCTAAAAGCCTTTAAAGTGTGATTTATGTTATATAAACAATATATTGTTTGCTTAAGATTTCTCGAATTAGTTTCTTCCCCGTAAATTTCCCAAAATTTCCAGTTTATTCCCCAAAATTCCCAGGTTTTTTCCCTTGCTTCAAAATTCCCGGGTTTTTTGCATCTCTAACCCCAGATGATAAAAATTTAAAATTTTCCTGATACGTTTATAACGCCGTCCACCCTTTTTTTTAATGTCATTGATTGAAAAACGTTTAACTTTTACTTACTTCTAACAGGGATCTGTCATTCACTATTACAATATTCTAATATTAATTTAAAACTAATTTTCTTTGAAAAGCTTTCGTTAGATATTGCCTTTTAGAAATTGTATTTGGATAAATAAAAAGTAAAATAAAAGAAAGAAAGAATAAAACCTTTTCTGCTGAAAAATAAGATTTCAAACACTAATTACACATAAATTTTCAATAGTACATGGTGAAAGTTGTTTTATAATAAAAATGGGAGATTTTTTGGAGATTTTCGAAGGTACATTACCTCTCCAGAAACTTTGAGCCATAAGAAATATCCACCTATTTTGTTAAAACTATTCTTAAACAATAATCTATATCTTGTATGGAGAGCTTGAAGAATGAGCACCTTTTTATGGTCATTTTCAAGGATGAGAAATTTCCTCTTTTTTTTTTTTCAACTCTATCACTATTTATGTACAGAAAACTTTACCATACTTTTATAGTAATTTGCCGTAATTTAATTGGGTAGACATTGTACAAATAGTAGTGGTAGCAAGTAAGATGGAAATTTGTCATCCTTGAACATGTCCTGAAACAAAACGTTGAGACTTCAATCGTAGTTCGCAGCCTACACGACCAAACATAATAAATATGTGAAAAAAAATTTCTCTAAAGATTATTTCATAAAAAATTCTGGTAGAAAAAAGCAGTTTTCTATTTCTCAAATCTGCGGAAAAAAAAAAAAAAAAAAAAAAAAAGAAAAGAGCCTTCGAGCCCTGGTTCAACCTAATACATCCCAAAAGATGAGGTTTTAAAATTTCCCTCATATGTTTATAACCGCGCCTACTCCTATTTTTTAATGTCGTTGATGAAAACACTTTTAACACCTACTTACCACTAAGAGGGATCTGTCATTCACTTCTAAAATATTCTAATAGTTGTTCAAAATTAATTTAAGTTCTTTCATAAATTTTCATTAGGCATAGCGCATTAGAAATTTTATTTGGACAAAAATAAATAAATAAAATAAAAAATAAAGAACTTTTGTGCTAGAAATTAAGATTGCAGCCACAGACCACATTTTTTCCCTAATTCTTCCACCAATATTTTTCTTTCAGAATATTTAATAGTATGTTTGCACCATTAATTAAATAAAAATTATCTTATATTCTGGTGGAAGAATCAGGGGAAAAAAAGTGGGTCTGTCTGTAACCACCCTGAATAACATTAAAATTTTCCATAGCATAAGTCACAAAGTTGGAAAATCCTGCTGCAACGCACATTGTTGCAAGAACCATTGGCAGAATTCTACGCGCAGAGGGTAATCACTTACTTGGAATGCTTGAACTTTCTGAATATGGAATGGGTGTAGATGTTCATTTAAGACTCTCCAAACAGTGGACTGAGTCACGTGTACACGACGTGCAATATCTCTTGTACTTGTGTCGGGTTTTTCGTCCATAATGTTTTTTTCCATGTCTAGATGTCGAGAAGTTCTTGTTCCAGTCCTTGCGTCAGGATTAGCGATAAATGTACCATTTTTACAAAGTTCCTGATGCAACCGTTCAAACATTTTGTGATTCGGCATGCAACTGTTTGGAAATTGTCCCTGATACAGTCGTAGCGCTCTTCTATTGTTCTCATTAGCAGCACTGTACATTAGCTGCATGCCTGCTTTTTCATTATTAGTACATCTCCCATCACCTCGAAAAACACAGTTTAAAATTATACTTTACAGCAGATGCGGATAACGAATGACCAGGTCCACAAAAGCTCTCTACCTTCAGCATTACCAGCCAGTCACCCCGATTTTGCTTAGTTGGTGACTACAATTTTAAACATTTATTGTCAATATTATTGCAAATAAACACTTTGCGATGTATTGGAATCTCCACCTACTTCGTAAGTTTTATATTTCGTGTGTTACAGTACATATAAAAAATTATTCACAATATAAGCATTTATTGGGTCAGTGTGAAGTATTTGGAAACAATACTTTTATCATGTATTTTGTAAGTTTAACAGTAAAAGACAGAACCTTTCTGTTAAATAGTGCACCATTCACAAACAATGGCAGTAGGCGGAGCTTTCTATTAAAACCCCCAGAAAACTCATTGTGCGTAAAGGGTTAAAATGCCGTTTGGGGACATGGGTTTCTATGCAATTCTGAGTCCTAATAATGTGTCCAACCTCCCCTCAAAGTTTATCTCATGATCGTTGAATCACCCTGTATATTACTTACAATTACTTTTCGCAGAGCAGTGATTGTTAATGTACACACATTAAATAACTGTTCACCAGGAAACCCTCACACATTTTAATAATAAAAAAAAATCAAACAAGAATTTATCAAAAGAGCATATATAAATGTTTTTCACAGCATAAAACTATAGCCCTTGTCAGCTCGTTGCCCAGTTATAAATTCCGAAATATAGCTAATAATTGGTGCAACTACGCCTAAATCGATAAAACCTAGCCTAGACCTTCTAAGCTAGTTTCTACGTGATGGTATTAGGCCCCGCCTTTTTTTAAACACCAGAATAGTTGTAGAGTATATTCTGCAGTATTTTCTCATGATTAAATAAAAAGACTATTGCTCTACAACTATTCTGGTTTGAAAAAAAGGCGGGGCTTAATACCATTACGGATAAACTAGCATAGTTAGCAGGTCTACTAGCCTAACTAAAATAATGAAATCCAAAACATGCAATAATCTAAAAAGCATCGACAAACATGTTGTTTGATCCATGAAACAGTTGCCCATTTTAGCTTTGAGATGTATTCTATCGAGATATAAAGTCTAAAAATCGCTAATGAAGAATCTAAGAATTGATAAAAGTCATTGTTCTGCCAGGATTAATGAGACTCCTCCCACTTTTTTTCTTGTTACTTCATTTCTACCGAAACATAACCATAGATAGCTCAAGAATGCGCTCACAAGGGCTAACAATTCACGAGTAGAAAATCACGTTAGAAGATGAACTCTCGAATGAATATAATTTAATTGATTTCTATTGTCACACTATTCTGATGGTTTCTTAGTCAGTTGCACAGTCTATAACAAATTTTCTATGAAAGATATTTTTATATTAAAGATTGTTTTTGTTATTATTATTACTTTTACATATATGTTACTTGCTTATAAATGTTATTTCATCAATTCAACACTGTATTTGTTTATATTTTACAGCTACATATCGTTGTACTATTATTTAATTCTTTTCTTCCACAGATGAATTTCTGAATGATAAGTTGCAGATTCGTTTTTCTTTTTAAGTAATATATTAATAATAATAATAATAATAATAATAATAATAATAATAATAATGTTTGTGCTGGACGAGTTAAAAGAGAAGAATTATGTTTCAAATTTTGTTTTCTTACTTTCAGATGTTATATCTAATTTCAATATTCACAATATTTTAAATGTGTACATTTTTTGTGATTAATTGACGTATATTGGGTTAATGGTGTATTTAAAGAAAGTGTGTGGCAATAAAAATTACTGATAAAATTCGAATATCGTAATTTGTTGAGAGAAAATATAAATTATAGTAAAATACTAAAATGAACAAATGCTAGAATAGAGAGTGTGTTAAGTATTTCCACACCAGTTTTTCTTATTCTATTATATTTGATTTTAATTTTAAGGTTAGATGTTTTGGAAGGACATTTACATAAGGATCTACTAATCTTAAAAGTGCTCTATCTTAGGGCATTTGCAGAAAATAGAAGGATGTGTTGTGTCTTGTCTTGTCGACGATTATTATGCAGCGTTCTATACTCAGTTCGTTCGAGGGTTACGCTCAGTTTTTTTAAGTGCAGTTTCCACTGAGGTAGGTAGGAAGTCGTTTCGAGCGGCGCTATTCAGAATCCTTTGATGTGGTCAAGCGGTTGGAAGAGGTTCAGTCGGTTGGTTCGAAAGGAGAAAGTCCCTGGTTCTAACCCCCAGCTGAGATAATTGAGGGGCAAGAGGCAGATATCTTTGTCAATTTTGCATGCTTTCCTTTGAAGTAACTGCGCAATCTGATAAAAAAGGGCTACAACTGATGACAAGACATTTGGCTCTTTGTGTCGGGAGCGTGATTAATGGTTTTTTGAACCTCGAACTTCCAACTGCAATGGAAACCGACCTTTAACGGCCCTCTTCACTTAAGAAAAATTCCGATGCCGGCTCAAAACAGATAAGAAGTATAAGTATACTACGTGGTTTTGACAGCTGGTGTTAACTAATTGAGAAGATTGACAGATTCACTAACGAATTATTGACTTTTTGGAAGAATAAATCAAAAATGAGCTACGTTGTTGCGGTTTTACGAAAGCTTTGTTTTGTTTTGATTCTTTCTTTTTTTGTGTGTGTTTCCTTTTTTATTATATTTTTCTTTTCCACTTTCACATGATATCAAATAACTTCCTTCATTTATTCTTATCTATTTATATGTACTTTAATAGCGTAGTCCGATTCGACCAAGTGTTTTATGCTATTTTCAACTCGTTTCTGGCTTTCAGTAGTTATACCGGCGAATTATGTAACAGTGAAATTCAATAAAAGATATAATTAAATTTGAATTCTGATATAATTAATTTAACTAAAAAATAACAAAGATGTATAACGTTATGACATTACTGAAATATAGAGAAGGGCCTGTGTATTTGTATGCACTCTGGAACTCGGACTACTGACCGCAGAGCTACAAAACCTGGCAGAGGAGTAATTTGGAATCTGCGACTTCTTCACTTCAGTGACTTTTTTTTTTTTTTTTTTTTTAATATATATATATTTCGATTTTATCTATTTATTTTTCTTATATTTATTCTTTCCTTTCAATCGCTTGCATCGCATAGTATCCGCTGTTATACTATTAAATTTTGGTTTATTAAATTAACTCAAATTGGTGATATAGTAGAAAAAAGTACTTGAGTTTAACTGAAATTTTTTGTATTTATTTCCTTTAAAAATCTTTTACTTTTTTATATTATTAATCATATTGTAATATAGTAAACAATGTGAGGGTTATAAATTACATTTCGCCAAAACTAAAATGTTCAATGGATGCTGAGATACAGCCATTTTTAAAGCCGCAAAATAAATATCCAAATCGAAGTGTCCAGAATATATGTTTCTGCATGCAGTGGAAATCTGGATTCAATACAACGCGGGTGGGAGTTGGGAGTAACGATGTCATTGGAAGCGGTTACCCGAAACGAGGTTTACAGTGATTAATATGGATTTTTTGTTTAGTTTTTATTTATAAAGATATATATATATATATATATATATATATAACAGTGTTTCACAAAAAAAAAAAAAAAAAAAAAAAAAAAAAAAAAATCATTTAAATATAGCTATTAGCGGAGCCTGCTATTATAGTTATATCGAAAAAATTCATATAGTATATTTATTTTTTATATTACTATATCATCAAATATATCTCAGAAAATCTATAAATATATACCTATAATCGAATCTCATTAAAAAAACGAGCTCTACAGAATTTTAAAAATCCTATCTGCTAATGAATTTTTACTTCTATCACTCGATTATTATATGTATTAGAAATAATGTATTCAGTCAAAAATTTAGTTTTGACGTCCAGTTTTAAACTAATGACATGTACCACGAGCCCAAAAAAGTGAGGCAATTGGTTAATGTACATTCAAAGTGAATCAGCAGAGTTTTATTTAATATTTTTACTAAGTTTAGTAAGCTGTAGCTGCTGAGCTTTTCCTGAAATCAGAGGTAATCGCAATGTGGAAGCGCCCCATGTTCGGTGATATAGCCCAAACGCTAATCGACACCAATTCAAACCAAGGTCCAACCAAATATCAAATTCGGTTTAAAATAAGTTCAATTGTTCATAAAGTACAGTGTTCGAACTCAAAAAGACAGATATTTTCTAAACAAGATCGAATTATCTTCAGGAAATCTCAAAACGTGTAACTTCATCAAAAACCGAAAATTTAAATTTTTCTACATCTTATACTTTCTTTTTATATATATGCAGAGGGTAGAATAATAAATCCCTTTTTAAAAAACTAAGTAGTAAATTTCAGTTAATTGAAATGCAAGGAAATCTCAAGATGTTTAAATTCATCGAACATTTAAACATTTCTGAATCTTATGCTTTCTTCTTATATATGCAGAGGATAGAATAATAAATTCACTCTTTAAAAATAAGTAGTCAATTTCAATTAATAGAAATGCAAGGAAATCTCAAAACGTGTAAATGTATCAAAAACCGGAAATCGAAAGTTCTCCCGTATCTTCTGCTTTCTTCTTATAGATGTAGAAGCTAGTAATAAATCCGCTTTTTTAAAAATAAATAGTCAATTTCAGTTAATTGAAACGCAAGGAAATCTCAAAACATGTAAAATCAGCGAAAACCGAAAATTGAAATTTTTTTCTCTTACAGATGCAGAAGAAGCTAGTAATCAATCCGCTTTTTAAAAATAAGTAGTCAATTTCAGTTAACTGAAATGCAAGGAAATCTCAAAATTTGTAAATTCATCGAAAACTGAAAATCAATAGTTTTTTTGAAATCATATATTTTCTTCTTATATATGCAGAAGATATACGCAAGCGAAGTGTGAGGTCACTGACCATCGTTGAAGCCAAGTAAAAGATTTCCTATGTTGATAATTTTTTGTGAAAAATTATTAAAAATTGAGGAAAATTATTTCCCGATTTTAATCCCCTTATTTGGGTATAATTACAAATTAGTTATCGTGCACAC
Organism: Salticus scenicus; assembly: GCA_963930645.1. Classification (NCBI taxonomy): domain Eukaryota; kingdom Metazoa; phylum Arthropoda; class Arachnida; order Araneae; family Salticidae; genus Salticus; species Salticus scenicus. The sequence goes on along the minus strand of OZ005659.1, from coordinate 25,904,384 downwards.
ATTTAGATTAAGTTATTTTGCAGTCAAACTGACAAAATTTTAATTTTAAATTTCAAAACTCTAGAAACAAAATGGGCATAGATTTGATATCTGTTCGTCTTTCACGTTTTGTGTATTTGACGATGAAAAAGGTAATACGAAAACATACATGTGTGTGCCAGATGAATATTTTCGTAATGCATATATATTGTACGAAATATTGTTTCATATATTACTGATTGCTCTCTTAATATACTTTATTAAAATAATCTTGATTTTTGAAAGGAATTAAATATGTTCATCAGATAATTTGGCTATCTTTTATTATTATTATTATTTTGCCATGCACAACAGATATCAAATCTGTTCATTTGAAATGAAATGCTTATGTTTATATTCGAAAATGGAAGTCTACCATTTTTCTAGAGTTTTGAAATTAACCCTTTAATGATCATTGGATTCGCAGCGAAACCAAACATTTGGCATAATTTAACAATTTTTATGCAGCAGATTTTTTATTATTTCTCCCTTGTTTTAATCAGGTTTTACACTTTTGTTCCTTTTCTGTTCTGTAGATAACAGCACTATTCCAATATTTAACAAATAATGCTTCAAAGAAAGCCAAATGCATAAGTCACTTGACGTTTCTTAGAGTGCGCGGGTGCGAATTGCTGGTTTGATGATGCACTCATGTCAAGTTTTTATCATTTAATGAAGATCTGGACTATTATTTTCAACTGAAGCAACTTTTACAAGTTTTTGTAGTCGATAATGTTTACTTACAAAGTGTTTTATTTACTAAATTAAATAATATTTGAATTTAATAAGGTTAACTTACAGATTTAATAAAGAAGCACCACAAAAACTGGCGTTGTAAAAATTATTACTTACAAACTTTGAATAAACACCATTAAATGCAATAAACTCGCAACAATTGTTTCGGGTCGAAAAAACATACGACCCTTCATCAGGCGAATAAAGTAAGAACGAGTGCTGCAGTCAAAGCGGCAACGTTGCCGCTTTGCCGAACGCTTTGTTCGAATCAGCTGAAAGTTGGTACGCATATTGTAAGTCACCATAGTACGAACCCTATTGATTTTGGTGAATCTAGCACTTATAGTTTTTTTACAGGGACACAAAGAAAAATTCTTTATCATTATGGTCTACGGGGCCAAAATCTTAAAAGTGCGATAGCATCTAAACGCCTTCTTCAATTGAGCAAAAAATTTATACACATATTATAGGTCACTGTTACTCAATCTTTGTAGAGTTTGGAGAATCTGGCACTTACAGTTTTTTTACAGGGGCACAATGAAAAATTCTTTATCATTATGGCCTATGGGGCCAAATTTTTAAAAGTGTGATAGCGTCTAAACGCTTATTTAATATGAACAAAAAATTTGTACACATGTTATAGGTCACAGTTGCACGAACTGTATAGATTTTGGTGAATTTAGCATTTACAGTTTTTTTACAGGGACACAAAGAAAAATTCTTTATCATTATGGCCTGTGGGACCAACTTCTTACTTTCTTCTATATTCAATAGAAGAAACTATTGGATTCGTAAAAATTTTCGACCTCGGGTTTTTGATGGATTTACAAGTTTTGAGAGATGTAGAACACGATTTCACATTTTTTAGAAAATGTCTGTCTGTTTGTCTGTCAGTTTCTGCGTGTGTGTGACAAACTTTTGTGGCAACTTTATCTCAAGAACTACTTCACAGAATTTCATACAAATTGGTATGTAGTTGCACCTTGACATAAATTAGTGCCTGTCAACTTTTGGTAAAAATTGTCTTACAGGTTGCGTTGCCATCCCGCTTTTTCTAAATTTTTAACATGGTGGTATAGTAAAAAATTTTGTATAAATGTGCATAAAGAGAATTATTTTTTAATAATCATTATGAAATTTACCAGAATTATTTATAATAGAGATAGTCAACTGGGCTAATTAAAATGTTGGAAGTTATGCGCATGCTGGGATGGAACAATGACGAACAACGCATATCACTATTAAATAAACCTTTTTTTTTTTTTTTTTTTTTTTTTTAAACCAACGATTTTATAAGTAGAGAATTATAAAAATTAATAAATAATAAAATAAAATAAATAAATAAATAAATACTGGTATGGGATCTACGCGCTACATGCGTTAAATGTTTAGTTGTGTTTTGTCTTAAAATTCAGAAACTGGGATTTTGTATGATTAGAAGCCTTTGAATTTTATTCGTCGTAATTTTTGCCCATATGTGCTGTATTATTACCTCTTCGTGTTTATTCGGGCAATAACGAAACGTCGTACATATTTCTATACTTTAACAATGTTTGTGCATCGGAAAATATCCATTTAAATAATTATTTACTAGCTATTTATTCTAAAAAATGTGCATCATTAAATAGGAATAATTATTTTCTCTATAAATAATTTTAGATTTTTTTTTTTTTTAAATAGTCTATCTTACATAAAATACAGTTTCTTTAATCGTTGTAAGTAACTGACTAAATATCTTAAAAACTGCTTAATTTTGTATATACGGAGGTGTAACATTTTCCAACAAGGTTGAAAAGTGTTAATGATTTCGGTTTGTCTGTCTGTCTGCCTGTGTCTCTGCGCTCTAACTCCCGTAAATATTCATCGAATTTCTTGAAACTGATATATGTTATTCAGGTTCACTGTCGGATGTTTCTCATTGAAAATGGAGTGAATACCGTTACTGGTTTATATACAGCGACACCCGAAAGTATTCCAAAACATTGCGTTTTTTAAGAGGTATTTCTATAAACCAAATTTGAAGATCTTTACTTTGCACAAATCTTAATAAAATTAAAATATCTTATTCATATGCACTAAAGAATGCTTTCCGTAGAATAGAACACAGTATGATTAGCAGTAGATGTGCAGGGCCACATAGAAGTAATATTCAGCTACATTAATGGGTGTTATTGGAAATTGGTTGGAATTGCCTTTTTGTTTATATTATAATAAATGTTTTTAACATTTTCCATTAAGTTTGAAAACTGTTAATGACTTCGGTTTGTCTGTCTGTCTGCCTGTCTGTGCGTGCTCTAACTCCCATAAATATTCATAGGATTCTTGAAACTAATATATATTATTCAAGTTCACTACTGGATGTTTCCTACTGAAAATAGAGTGAATATCTGTACTGGCTTGTGGACAGGGACACCCAAAAATATTTCAAATCATTGTGTTTTATGAGAGGAATTTTTATGAACTATATTTTAATTCCCCCATTTTACAGAAATTTCAATGAAATTTAAATAGGTTATTAAAGTTCAATATTGGATGTTTGCAATAGAAAATGGAGTAAATACTACCACTAGTTTGTGCACAGGGACACCCGAAAGTATTACAAAACATTCGTTCTATGAGAGATATTTCTACAAACCAAATTTTACTAACTTTATTTTGAACAAATCTTAATAAAATTGAAATGTGTTATTCGTATGCGCAAAAGAATGCTTTCTACAGAATATAGTATAATTAGCATTAGATTAACAGGACCACACAAAAATATTCAGTTACATTGAAGACTTTTATTGGATGCTGAAATTGCATTTACGTTTACATTAAGTGATTTAACACTTTTTAACACTTTTTAATTTTGAATATGATTTCAATTTGTGTATCTATCTGTCCGACTGTCCATCTCTCTGTCTATCCGTCTGCCCGCCTATAGCGTCCGTAAACACTTTCAGAAATTTTACAAAATTATGTATGTTATTCATATTCACTATGGAATGTTCCCTTTTTTAAATGGCATTAATAGATCCTGTGCGTCTGGTTTATGTAAATTGCCAATGCACTGCATTTTAGGACAGACAGTATTATAAAATACATTTAAAGAACTTTCATTCGCAAAAATCATTAAGAAATCGACATTTATTGTTAATATGCGAAAATAATATTTTGTATAGAATACGATTTTGTTAACATTCAAATTTACAGGCTGCACTTAAGTATTCAGATACATTAAAAAGATAAAAGCTACGTTTTCTTTTGTGTTAAGCATTTTTTATACTTTCTAACAATGTTTAACCTTTTGAAAGGGGCTGTGAAAGCACCTGTCACGCTTCACCATAGGATTTCGTAAGAGCCCCTCTCAAAAGGTTAAGAATGATTAGGAATTCAATTAGTCTATCTGCATGACTTTAAGAATTACTGTCTGACCGTTGTGTGATTACGTAGTCAAAGAGTATTGAAAATTATACGATACAACAATTACGTACATTTGGAAAGTGTTAATAATCAATGCGTAGCGCATAATTTATCATTCTTGTTTTTTTTTTTTTTTTTTTTTTTTTTTTTTTTATGTCGATTATATCATATCAAAAGATAATAATGGTGCATTTAAGTTTTTTGCGTTAATATTTATTTATTGCAGAATGTTTGTTTTCGTTTTTAAATCTGTGGCAAGTTCATAATTCAGATCACTCACACTATCTGCATTAATAAAATCAGACTTTTGTCTGTAAATTTGTGAGAATAAATTTTTTTCTTTGAGATATCTACACATTTCACACACTATGAAAGCTGAAAATGACTTCAGAAAATTTTGTCTGTGTGTCAGTGTGTGTGTGTCATGGTGTCCGTATGTTTGTAACGCTATTTTTGTCCGGGCATCGCTTGAGAACGGCTGGACGGAATTCAATGGCGCTTGGCAGAAACTTATATTTTTACCCAACTTAAACTTATATCTATGAATATTTTCGAAATTCTCCTCCATTCCTCCTCGGGGGGAGGGGGGGGGGCAAAAGTCAAAAACACGTTTTAAGCACAACTCAGCTCTTAAGCTACTTCACAGTAAAGAAATTGCACATGGGGAAACTAGACATAAGTATAAATATAATACTATCTGCGATTTGGGAATTTTCGAATTTCAAGGGAAAGTAGGGGGAAAATTGATTTTTGGCGGAAAATTTCGCAAATTCCAGATTTTTGAGTAGAACGCTACCGAAAATAGAACAAAGATGTTGGAAAAAGCTATCCGACTTTCTTAGAATATTTCCAAAAACACAGTTTCTTTTTTTTTTTTTTTTTTTTTTTTTTTTTTTTTGCGATTTTTCCTTTTTTAGTGGGGGGGGGGGGTAATGAAGGGGGAAATCTGGACATCCTTTTTAGCGCCAAATTTGTCTTGAGAAATCTATGGAAGTTGCGGTCACGAATTTTGGTGCTTGGATTGTTTATATGTATCCGACACCTAAAGTAACGGAATTTATCAAAATTACCCCCATTTTCCTCTTGGGGGGGACAGAAGGTAGAAACACCTTTGTAAGAATAATTCGACTCCAAATTACTTCACAGTAAAGAAATTGCACATAAGGAGACTACACATGAGTACAAATAAAACATTATCTGCGATTTAGGAAATTTTTATCTTTAAGGGGTGGAGCGGAAAAATCGATTTTTGGCGGGGAATTTTGCAAATTCCGGATTTTTGAGTAAAACTTTACCAAAAATTAAACAAAGATGTTGAAAACAGCCATGCGTCTTCTTTAGGATATTTCTAAAACACGTTTTTGACTTTTTGCGATAATATTTTTTCTTTTCTTCCGGGGGACGGAGGGGGGTTAGTATGCGTTACGAAAGGCTAAGTCGAGACACCCCTTTTAGCGCTAAATTTGTTCTGGGAAATTTATGAGAGCTGCGGTCACAAAGTTTGATACTTGAATTGTTTATATGTATCAGACCCCTAAAGTAACGGGATTTATTAAAATTCCTCCCCTTTCCCCCTGGGGGTTAGGAAGCGAAAAAACGTTTGTAAATATAACTCGGCCCCAAATTATTTCACGGTGAAGAAATTGCATATGAAAAGACTAGACTTGAGTATAAATAAAACATTATGTACGATTTTGGAATTCTTGATTCTTACAAAAGGAAGGGGGAAAATCGTTTTTCGGAAGTGGGGGGGGGGGATTTCAGCAATGCCGGATTTTTGAGTAGAGCTCTACTAAAAATGGTTCAAAGGTATTTAAAACAGCCAGGTGTCTTCTTTAAAATATTACCAAAAACACATTTTAGATTTTTTTTTTCGTGGGGGGGGGGGCTTTATAAAGGAAAAATTATAAGACATTTGTTTTAGCGGTGAATTTGCCTTGGGAAATCTATGGGATCTGCGGGATTTCGCAAAACTTCGAGCTTACTCGCTTTGGAAGGGGAAGTAAGAAGCTTAAAACGGTATGAATGAACTTAGACTAAAATGATTAATATGCATATTTTATAGATTAGTTTATTTCAGTGATAACTAAATGATATATAAATAACTCTTTGCTCACCATTAAATCTGCATGCAAGTACCAGTTTTCAGGATTTTGCATTTTGTTAGTTTTACCCCTGGTTTACAGTGTGTGTAATACGGTGCAATTGAATTCATGTGCTTGTTACACATCAGATTTTTAAAAATAAATATTTTATACACTCATGTCCATAAATTAAGGATAGTTCAGATTCCCACTGAAATCGAACTTTAATGCAAAAATTTCACCTGTGGAAATACCACACAAATCTTTAAGAATAATATGCAAATTATAGGAAGCCATCAGATGACGCCGATATGATGTTACAATGACGAAAGTGTAAGAAGGGGGTAGATAAAGAATGGAAGCAAAGAAGGAAAATTGTTCACAAGCGTTCTGTGTGCCGCTCAGTGCCACAACCGAATAGTTATGATACAGAGGATGCAGGCAGATAATTTTTTACGTGGTAGAATTATCGGCCGACTATAATGTGGGCGTACTCAGATAGAAGTATCGGGGGAACTTAAAATCGCACAAAGTGTGATCTCTAGGCTTTGGCAACGATTCCAAAATGATGGAAATGCCAGTCGACGTTACAGTACTGGTCGGCGACAAGTTACTATTCCGAATGACCTCCTGTATTTGGTAGTAACTACTAAAATAAGCAGATAAAGCACAGCATCAGACCTGTCTCGTCAGCTGTCTACAGCCACGAGTGCCACAGTTTCAAGACAAACAGTGGATAGACGTTTGGGAGATACTGGACTATATGCTCGCAGGCCTGTTAGATGTGTTCCACTCACGGCAATGTACTGTGCCAGCGGTTAACTTGGAGTAGAGAACATGCAATGTGGGCAGCGGCACAGTGAGCTTTTGTGATGTTTACCGACGAGTCTAGGTTTAGCTTGCAGTGTGATTCACGCCAGACTTTCATATGTAGAACGTCAGGTACCCGTTACCACCAAAACAAAGTCATTGAACGACACCGTGTGAGGCAGGAGTGCTCGTTTGGAGGGGGGGGGGTCATATTAGGCGCCATAACAGATCTGTATGTTCAAATTGGAAGAATGATAGGCCAAATTTATCGGGACATCATTCGGGAACAATATGTACGTTTGTTTAGGGGTGCCATGAGCCCAGAATTTGTGTTTATGGATGACAATGCGCGTCCTCACAGTGCCAACGTTGTACACGGATGCCTACAATCTGAAGATATATCCCGCATGGAATGGCCAGCATTCTCACCTGACTAGAATTCGATAGAGCATGTGTAGGTAATGCTTTTCCTATGAGTTGTAGTCCGTCAACCACCTCCTACATGTGTACCGGAACTTCGGAGAGCATTGCTTACTGAGTAGAGTAACCTTCCCCAAGATAAGATCAATAATTTAATACTCAGCATTCCTAGGCATTGTAAGGACTGTATTTCATCATCTGAGAGACATACAATGTATTAACCATCATACCAACCATGTAATGTTAAGTTTTTGTAAGGGAGATATTTTTTGTAATTGCTTCAGGAAGCAAAAATCGTAGTTTTTATAAATGGTATCTTACATAAACCACCTTTTTTGTTCTTGATCTTTTGTTTAATAAATGGACTTTATGAATACGTCATGTTTGTTTTGCTTCGGAACCTTTATTTGCCTCAGCTAGCATTATCCTTAATTTATGGACATGAGTGTAAATGTTCTACGTATTTTTCTTTGATTGAATAATGCAAAGATTGTTATAGTTATGTTAAAAAAAAATCTGGAGTGACTCCACTCGACCTTCCGAACATTGAGTAATTAACGGTTTTGTAGATAAAGTAAAGAAAGAGGAGTTGTTAAACAAACAAAAGAGATAAAACCATAATAAAGTGTTTGAGTATTTTTCTCCATATATTACACGATGTTTTATTTAACGCTACTGAACTTTGAGCCCATAGATCATCATGATAAAGAAATTTCGCTGTGTCCCGGTAAAAAACCTATAAATGCTAGATTCACCAAAATGCTTATAGTTAGAGCAACAGTGATTTATAATATTCATATAAATTTTCAGCTCAATTGAATAAGGCGTTTAGATACTATCGCACTTTTAACTAGTATGTTGTGGCCACCACATGACTTTCTTCTATATTTTCCTATACAAATTCATTCAGTAAAAATAATTTATTAAAATTATTATTTTAAAAAATTATCTTCCATGATAATGCAAATGATTTCCATATTAGTAAAGTAGTATAACACTAAATATTAAAAAAAAAAATCAATTTTATTGCCAATATTACACTTAAATATATATATATATTGTTAAAAATGAAAATAAAATCGATAACTTCATTTTAAATTATAGCAGATCTATGGTTCAACCATTCGTTTTAAAGGTACTGGCGAGCTCTTTTGAAAGATACCTATCATGAAAATTTACTCCCCTCGAGGGGGGAATTCCTCCCCCCCCCAGGGAGGGGGGAGAAGGCGAGGCTCCTACACATACAAAAAAATTTTCCCAGTTGACTATCTCTTTTATAAATAACTCTTGTAAATTTCATAATGATTATTACAAAATTATTCTCTTTATGCACATTTATACAAAATTTTGTACTATACCACCATGTTAAAAATTTAGAAAAAGCGGGATGGCAGCACAACCTGTAAGACAATTTTTACCAAAAGTTGATAGGCACTAATTTATATCAAGGTGCAACTACATACCAATTTGTATGAAATTCTGTGAAGTAGTTCCTGAGATACAGTTGCCACAAAAGTTTGTCACACACACACACAGAGACTGACAGACAAACAGACAGACATTTTCTAAAAATGGTCAAATCGTGTTCTACAGCTCTCAAAACGTGTAAATCTATCAAAAACCCGAGGTCGAAAATTTTGACGAATCCAATACTTTCTTCTATTGAATATAGAAGAAAGTAAAAATTTGGTCCCACAGGCCATAATGATAAAGAATTTTTCTTTGTGTCCCTGTAAAAAAACTGTAAGTGCTAAATTCACCAAAATCTATACAGTTCGTGCAACTCTGACCTATAACATGTGTACAAATTTTTTGTTCAGATTAAATAAGCGTTTAGACGCTATCGCACTTTTAAAAATTTAGCCCCATAGGCCATAATGGTAAAGAATTTTTCTTTGTGCCCCTGTAAAGAAACGGTAAGTGCCAGATTCTCCAAACTCTATACAGATTGATTAACTGTGACCTATATGTGTATAAATTGTTTGCTCAATTGAATAAGGCGTTTAGATGCTATCGCACTTTTAAGATTTTGGTCCCATAGACCATAATGATAAAGAATTTTTCTTTGTGTCCCTGTAAAAAAACTATAAGTGCTAGATTCACCAAAATCTATAGGGTTCGTACTATGGTGGGTTACAATGTACGCACCAACTTTCAGCTTATTCGAACAAAGCGTTTAGACGCTAGCGTGTTCTCTCACAGACATTCACACACACACACACATACATACACACATACGTACACACACACATACACACATACATACATACATCATCATAAAAATAGTGAAAACGGACTCAGGGGACCTCAAAACGTATAGAAACATCAAAATCCCGAATTCGGATTTTTGACATGATTACAATACTTTCCTCACTTTAGTGTTCGGAAAGTAAAAATGACTGCATATGTGCCAACTTGTACGTTTTTTTCTACCATCCAACGCATTCACTTACGCTTCATTAATAGGAGTGTGTTTAAAACAGTAGTTCTCGGGTGGTGTGCTATGAGAGAATTTAAGTTGCATTCTTAAATGTCATCAAGTCGTGAAATTTTGACGGATACCAATAAGTTTATTAAAAATTTTTACAATTAAAAACATACATGAATATGTTTAGGTCATTTTATTCTAACTCATTAAAAAGAAAAGAAATTTCAAATTAATATGTTTTTATGAAGATATAAATTTAATATCTGCCACATTGATTTAATATCAACATACCCACACTTTGATACTTATTACTCTATGAAACATTGACAGAAATATATAAGCAGTACAATTTTCCCGGATTATTTTATCAAAAATGGATGTTACCTTTCGATAAAAAGGAATTTGTTCAAGTTTTATTATGAAGAAGACCCCCAAAGTAAAATTTAAGTATGCCATATTGCTAATCAAATGAAACCAGCTTCATATTTACAGTGCTGCGTAAAAGTTTAAGCAAAAACCAAATATCTTAGTAAAATGAAAAATATACACCAGAATTCTTCGAAAGTTTTACTGTATCTAGACAACCGGATTAAAAATTCATTATTTCAAATTCAGAAGCAATGAACTGAAAGGTAAATAATAAATTATATATATATACTAGCAGGCTACGCCCGCTTCGCTGGTCACTATTTTTAAATGAATCACAATAATTAATGAATTCTCAAAATTGCATTAATTTTTATCATGTGATAAAAAAAGAAAAAAAAAATCTGATCAGGAAAAATGTCGCACCGGGTCCCCACTGCCTTCGGCAGCGTAGACCCGTGCACTGCGCGCAAGTATTCCTTCACCATCCTTATGACTTCTCAAAATTCCATGTTATTACTCATAAACTTTCATTCTCAAGAAAAGGAATTAAAAAATATATCATTTAGCATCGGGTAAAAACTCACACCGGGACGCCACTGCCTTCGGCAGCGCAGACCCATGCGCGCTGCGCGTGCACGTTTGAGGATATACGTGCGCTGTACACGCATATTCCTTCTCAACTCAAACTTTTATTAAGAAAATTAAATTTTAAAAAAATCTTTTATCATCGGGTAAAAACTCGCACCGGGTCCCAAACCCATGCGCGCTGCGCGCCTATTCCTTCCCCACCGTTCCAGCCCCTCCTAATTAACTTGCATATACCAATTTTGAACGGTCTTACTCAATTAGCTGAGATGCAAAAGAAAACCTGATCAGGACACTTTAAATTGTAAATCAGGTGAAATCTCGAATTCAACTTTCGATAATGTAAAAGAACTTTAAAATATCTTTCGAACGATGTATTAAAAATAATTTAATCATAATTAGAATATGAAATATTGAAATTAAAAATATTACAGCGCCATCTGGCGGTAGAAATTTCTGTAATCTATTGTTCCATTCCAGATCAACAAAGCTTTCAAATGATGTATTACTCATGAAATTATTTTAATTAGTAGATGAGATACAAAAGAAAACCTAATCAGGACACCTCAAAACGTGTAAATCGGGTGAAATCTCGAATTCCATTTCGATAATGCAAAAGTACTTTAAAATGTGTATCAACTAAAATAAGCTTTCAAATGATGTATTACTTATGAATTTTTTTAATTAATAATTGAGATACAAAAAAAAACTGATTCAGGGCACCTCAAAACGTGTAAATCTGGTGAAAACTTTCAATAATTTAAAAGAACTTTAAAATATCTTTCGAATGCTGTATTAAAAATAATTTAATCATAATTAGAAATTGAAATATTGAAATTTTAAAATATTACAGCGCCATCTGGCGGTACAAATTTCTGTATTCCACTGTTCGAAAAGCTTTCTAATGATGTATTACTTACGAAATTATTTTAATTAGTAGCTGAGATACAAAAGAAAACTAATTCAGGAGACCTCAAAACGTGTAAATCTGGTGAAAACTGTCGATAATATAAAAGAACTTTAAAATATCTTTCGAATGATGCATTAAAAATAATTTAATCATAATTAGAAATTGAAATATTGAAATTTGAATGTATTACAGCGCCATCTGGCGGTAGAAATTTCTGTAATCCACTGTTCGATTCCAAATCAAAAAAAGCTTTCTAATGATCTATTACTTATAAAATTATTTTAATTAGTAGCTGAGATAAAAAAAAAAAAAAAAAAAAACTAATCAGGACACCTCAAAACGTGTAAATCGGATGAAATCTCGAATTCCATTTTCGATAATGTAAAAGTACTTTAAAATGTGTATCAAGTCAACAAAGCTTTCAAATGATGTATTACTTATGAAATTTTTTTAAATTAATTTCTGAGATATAAAAGAAAACTGATTCAGGACACCTCAAAACGTGTAAATCTGGTGAAAACTTTCGATAATTTAAAAGAACTTTAAAATATCTTTCGAATGATGTATTCAAAATAATTTAATCATAATTAGAAATTGAAATAATGAAATATTGAAATTATAACAAATAATTAGCAATAAATTAAAATTGCGACTATAATTTGAGATTTAAACTATCCTATCTCTCAAGTTGGATCGAACTGCACATGGTGTGCGAATTTTATAATAATCGGTTAAGTGGTTTAGGAGTCCATTGAGGACAAACATTGTGACACGAGATTTATATATATTAAGATATAAAGAGCAAGTTATGATGTTGTGAATGTTTAAGCAAAAATGAAGTTTTATGCAATTAGCTCTTTACTTTAAGCGTGATTGTTTGAGGATAGACGAGTCTTATCTCCTAGACTATGACGTGTAGGAAATAAGACTGACCGCTGTACGCACAGTTGCCAACTTAGCACTTTTTGGCTACCAGAAAAATTTAACAGAAGTTATTTATTTTATTTTACTCTGTCAACTGTAGCGGTTTTCATTGATAAAATAAAATAACATAATTTGGTGTGTCTTGTTCAGGACTTTCTCTTACCCTGCATTTCAATATTGTTATGATAGATTGCGTATTAAATTTTAAAACCAATAGCATAAGATAATAAAGTTCAGTATACAATGCTAAAGTTCAGTATACAAAACTATTACATTCTTAAAATTTTACTTTTAAAAACCTCTGACATTTATTACTTTAATAAGTAAATTCTACTTTCTAACTTTCTCTCAAGAATTTATTTTCAACAGAGAGAGTTAGATTACTAACATTAAAATTTAATTGGTACTTTTTATGAAGTAGCACAGTTAAGTAAATGAAAACAGATTTTCTTTTTAGCATTCAAAGCTTCAAAAGACAAAAACTTAAAAAAAAAAAAAGACATTGCGTCGTGTTCTATATTTGTGAAAATTAGTCTGAATGGGAGACAAATTTATTACAGAAAAAATAATAATATATTACATGATAAAATAAAACAAAAAGAATTTTTTTTTCTTTGTTTAACAATATAAACAGTGATACTTCTAAGGGAAAAGTTTTTTATGGAATGAACATCCACACATGTCGTACCAAAGATGCATGATTTAGTTTACACAGAGAAAAGAATTTTCAATATAATAAACAGATAAGAAAACTACAGCTGTATTTATATTTGTAAATTGACGGCCTTGAATTAGTGTTGCCAGATTTAAGCCTTTTTCTTTTAAATTCAGGATTCACCACTAAATTTAAAATGTAGCGGTTGCCTAAGCAGTTCTAAGGTTATTCGTCTATTTTGTATATGAAATATCAGGTCTCAAAATCTCTTGTAACTTGTGATTATTGATGAATAAGAAAGTAGCGAAATCTGGTAACATTGCCTTCAACGAGTATCGATTTACAAGTTTCCCCATTGAAGAAAATGAAACTATTTTACATCGAGCCATAAATTTTCAGTAGGTAAAATATAACATTAAAAGTATCACAAAACACGTATTGATACTATTGGTAAACACACAATTTTATTTTTCAGTCAAAGAAAGATATCCTCTGAATTTTAATTGCATAAAATTCAGTTAAACTAAATTACGTGTATTGCCGAAATGTTAGTGGAGGCCTCCATGGGGAGAGTGGGGATTCAAAATACTTTTGTCTGTCTGTATGTTTCTCGATGACGGCCTGAAAAGTAAGCCAATTGATTAGCAATTTGGTACACACGTTCGTGAGCCGCAGTGAATCAGCTGTATAGTTTGGGATGCGTATTCTATTAGTAGTTCATGTACAGGGATACATAAAAGTTTTTCTTATCATTACGGCCTATGGACAGAATTTGCATGCATCGCAGTAACGGCTGCAAAAATCGCCCGATTGACTTGGAAATTTGTACACATGTTTAGGGGCTATACAGAAATATCTGTATAATTTTTGGTGTGCATATTGTTTATTCTTCATGTACAGGAATACATCAAAATTTTTCTTATCATTACGGCCTATGGGTAGATTTTCGTTTAAAAGCATTTTAACATAGTTAAACAACATTTAAAAAAATGAAATTTATATTCATTATGGAGATGCTTTAACGCATACTTTCTGAAGAAAATGTGTGCTTAGACAATAATTAATATAGATGTACGGAAATTTATAAAACTCTGTTCTTAAAAAAGTCTGTCTTAAAAGTACGACTATGTCCATAGTTGCCAACTTAGAAGTTTTTGGCTACCAGAAAATGTTTATAAGAAATTTTATTTTACTTATTCAGTGAATACCGTTACAGTCCGCTGATTAAATAAAATAAATATTTCTATTAAAATTTACCAGTAGTCAAAAGGTGCTTAGTTGGCAACTATAACTATGTCACGTAATCATCCAAATTATGTCAAATTTCGTTATGCTACATTCAACATTATTTCAGAATTAGCATACATTATTAAGAGGCTCAAAGACATGTTTTTCTAGACAAAAATTATCTACATAGTAAATAATTTATTTACAGCACCACACACAAGTATTCCTGTGACATCCTGAAATCATCCAAATGATGTTAAATTTGGTTTAACCCTTTGCGGCGCAAGATAATTCGGATCATTTAAATTATACTGCCACCAGAATTCATGAAGAAAATTAAACTAAAAGAAATTTTTAATTTTAAGGTTAAAAAAACCGGCTTTTTCTGATGTGTTATAAACGTAAATTTTTGTTAAAAAATTTCCGGGATGAATTTTTGCAGCTGGATCTTAAATTTGGCGTCCTCGCAGCGAGGACGCCGCGCGTTAAGGAGTTATAGATTAATAAGTTGCACTGAATTAGTTGTATTTTTTTTTATTGGTGTACATAATTACCCTGGCTCATGTACAGAAACACATGAAAGACTTTCGCAACATTACGGTCTATAGACGGTATTGCTTATAAGTGCATTTTAACATGACTACATTCCATTAAACATAATAAATAAACATATGTTATTAGAACGCTTAAAGTTAGATTTCTGTGAAAAATTAGTAGACATAGAATTGGTTATTTGTTTACAGGACAACACAGAATAATTCGATTTTATTATGCAATCATTCGACATGAAATTTAGTAGAACTGTTTATCAGTAACAAGGAGTTAACACAAAACAATGAGTTACAAAGAATTTTGTATATGCACATATATACAGATGATATAGACGGACAGATACAACAGGGAGGCTGTAGCCCCCCTATGAAACGTATTTGTTTATGTAGCAAGTCAATCATATATATATATATATATGTGTGTGTGTGTATGTATATATATAATTTTAAATGATATGGAATACATAAAAATGATCAGCTTGGTAATGCGTGATGCAAATAGGACGTTGAGGCGCCTGATCTGTAGATCTGCTAGTTGCTGAAACGTCAATGAAGGTCTCCATGTTGAGAGTGAGATTCAAATGATTTTGTCTGTCTTTCTGTCTGTACTATAAGTGTCTCACGATAGCGACCGTAAAAAGAAATTTGTTGCCTTACAATTTGGTACACATACTTGTGAGCTGCACAGAACTAATTGTATAGTTTTTGGTGTATATTCCATTTTTTTTTTTTTCTTTTTTTGTAGTTGATGTACGAGGACACAAACCTAAGGTTTTCTTTTCGTTACGGCATAGGGATAGAACATGCATATATAGTAACAGCGGTCGAAAAAATCAGCCGATTGACTTGCAAATAGGAACACATGTTAGAGCATGACACAATAGCTGCAGAGCTTTTGGTGTCTATATTGTTTATGGATCGTGAACTGAAATACACCAAACTATCTCTGACCATTACGGCCTATGGGCAGAATTTTCTTTAAACGCATCTTATAATTGCTACACTGCACTGGACAAAATGAAAACTACATATACTATTGATATATTTAAAACTTTTTTTTTTATTTAATATGTGCTTATATATAATAATTAATGTACAGGATCTTCCAAATTTTTCGATAATATTACTTATTTACCAAATTATGACAAATTTCGAAGAATTTTTCAAGAGCTACATAGAATGAGTTCTATAGTTTTTACTGGTGTATATGATGTTTAAGGCTTGTTTACAGGGACACACAGAAGAATTTCGTGACATTACAGCCTATGGGCAGACTTTTATTTAAGGCCATTTTAACGCGTTTATGCTGCATTCACCGTCATAGAATTAAAATACATTATTATGATTCTGAAAATCATGTTTTCTCTAGTAAAGATATGTGTAGACTAAATAATATATTTACAGGACCACACAAAAGAATTCTGATGACATTTTGTAGTCATCCAAATAATGCCAAATATGGTTCAGATATTAATGTGTTACAATGAATTAGCTGTATATTTTTTATTAGTGTATATAATTACTATAGCTCGTGAACAAGGACATACAAAAAATTTCGTACCATTAGGGTCTATAGACGGTATTTATTATAAGTGGATTTTAACATGTTTATTCTCCGTTAAAAGCAATGAAAAAAAAAATTTGTTATTAAAATCCTTAAAAGCATGGTTTCTGTAGAAAATGTTAGTCAAAGAATAGATCCTTTATTTACAAGGCCATAAAAATAATTCCAATACGCTATTTAATCATTCCTCAAGAAATTTGATACAAATATTTATGGGTTAATAAAAGGTTTTAAAGTTTCAATAGTTGAAATATTTTTCATATTAGGAGGCTTCAGCACTATCTCTTCGTTTTATTCATTCGATGGTGACACAATTTTTACAAGTACTCAATAACAAGAAATTAGTTCATTTTCAGATAATTTTTTCTACGCATTCCAGGTTATGAACTATTGTAGTATGCTCAAGAAAAGTTTTCATCCAATTTCATTTTCATAGAAATATTTTGCAGCATTTCCTCTTCTTCAATGAATTTTCCATCTTTGTTTATCACTACTCGGCATGAAAAAAGCCTGTGACACCATTTCAGCATATTCTTATGTAAAATGACCTCCTGAATCCGAATTTTTTAGAAATGGCCCCCTATTTTTATCATTTTTCGCTGATTTTAAGGCTATAAATTTGATTTTTAAGAGGAGGGAATTATTTTAACCGTTAAATATCTTTTGAGGGGCTACACAGTTGGAAAATTCTAAAATATGGACTTTTGTGACAAGGGAAAATTTTTTGGGGGGATTTGCCACTAAAATTATGCATTACAAATCTTATATTTTTTTAATCTGTTATTAATGTTATTTTTTAAACTTTATATTTTTTTGTTTTTAGGTGTTAAATTAATTATTTTTCATTCTTTAAATCAAATTCATGGTCATAAGATTATCGAACAGGGAAAGAAATTGAGGGAGTGGTGTATCTAGAAAACGGTGTGTGACTGGGCAAAATGAGAGTCATATTCGGATTCAGGAGGTCATTTTACATAAGAATCAGCAAAAATGGTATCAGATCTCGAGGTGTTTTTTTTTTTTTTAATACGGAGCAGTGTTATCTGAACAATAATTTTAGTAGTGGAATATTATTTCTGGTTGCTTTTTAAAACAAGCATGATGGAAACAATTCTTGATGTTCTTTTTTTCATGCCATTCTACGCTGTTTTGCACAGGTGTAAAGACATGAGGATATCCATTTTGTAATCCCGTTGTCAAGTGCAGAGAATATTCCTCCTAACTGCAGTTTCCTATAATTACGTTTGAAGCTCAAAATGACCGCATGAAGAAATTCTGAAAAACAGATATAATGTGTGGGAAATATTTCTCTGCGATTGACTTCAAGCCTTTCATTTTGGGATATGCCGTGCAATTATAAGGACAGTTTTTCTGTGTTTAATTAGCATTTGTGTATACAAGCAACGTAACCTGACGTTGTATTAGGGCGTTATATTGGACTAGAAGGCACTGAACGGTCGTTATATCTGATGTAAAATAGCATAGATCGCAGAAGAAAACAGTTGGGGATTTTACCACACTTCGTTAAAACGAAATGGTCTTTATAAAATGTCGTTATAACGAGTGCCGACTGTATATGAGCCCCAATCCACCTTTATCATTCTGCAGTGGTGACGGTATGCTTAACCGCTTAACGCTACGGAAATGCAGCCTGATTTAAATATTTTTTACATTGGCGTTATCAAAGTTGTGTAAATATTTATATTTCTGTTCTACGTCAAGTCTGGTTATATAATAATTAACATGATTAAAATTAAAATTAAATTTCAAAACAAAAAATATAATCTATAAATTATCACTCATTTAATAATTATTTCTGATAATCAAGTAACAATCAACCCTTAGTTTTAATTTCCAATCAATACAGCCTGTATTACCTGCTGAAGGGAACTGGCTTTCTACACTACTGGTTTTCAATGTAACATCAAATTCTCATTAGCTTTACTCTAAACAGATGTGCGTCAGATATTATATAACCATTAAATTCTATATTGCTATACAATGAGAAGAAAAGATTATTTTCATTTATAGATTAAAAGTGATACATTTATGAAATCTGTTAAATATTTCTTTAGTAACTAAAAGTAACATATTATTTAAAATTAATGAATTGAGTAATATAACATAACACATATAACTATATAACAAAATAATAATAACAATAATAATAACAATTTTAAAGGTAAATTGGAATAGTTATTTACAAACTCTTTATGATTTCAGATACGTCAGAATAACTCTTCTCCGATAATACACTTATCTATTTTTTTTTTTTTTTTTTATTACTTTTACGTACGATTCAAGGAATATACTTGAGTTTTATGTTTATGTTTTATGCTTAGTAATAATACACTTACGTTAATTTGAGAAAGTTATATTTTTTTAATTTACTTTTACGTACGATACAAAAAATCGATTTTGATATTATTTTTCAAATTAATTTCATATGAACATGAAACTTTCCGAAATTTAACTTTTCGAAACTTTATAAAATGGAAATTCATTTAAATTGTGTTACCACTGTATAGTCTTAGTCTTAAAATATCTCACACCTCTGGTTTTTTTTTTTTTTTTTTTTTTTTATTATTTATTTATTATTAAATTAAAATTGACCATTTATGCAGATGAAATAGCTATTTGTGTACTATTTGAAATATTTCTTTCACCCTTTAACATACTTTATTTCTAGTACTGGTAATTGAGATTAACTTAAGAATATACATACATTTAGCTTGTTAGATAAAATTAGCTTGATTTTTTATCCTTTAGAAAGCCACGAGAAGTATATTTACCATCCGATTCATTAATCTATTATAATAAATAGAAAGGTTTGCATATCTGTCTGTTCTTCTGTACGTTCAGCCCCCACTGAACGTAGAAGTACAAGAATTGGCATATGGGTGCACAGGAACCTTCCGGAAAAGATAATGAAAAAAAAAAAATAATAATTAATTAGTTGCATGAATATAAATTAAAGTTTCAACGTAAGTGAATTCATAAACGAGTTAATTCTCATATTAAAAAGCATTTAAGGCGCGCAAAATGGCCAAATACATTAGAAATATCGGTCCGATTTTTTTTTTTTTCTTAATTTGGTACCAAATGAAAAAAGCAATTTTTCTGAATCTAGCGGTACAAGCCTCATACCGATACGACAATTAGAATATTTTAGTTAACTAAAGTATGAAATTTTACTGGCAACACTTCATTATTTAATTTATCATTCTAAACATCTCAGACAGATGTCTGCAGGAGATCTGCGGCTGTGCCCTTAGCGTACATGCCTTCAGTTACATCTGTAGGCAGGGCTTTAGCGTCAGTCTGTAATAATTCAGGAAATGAACACTTCATTTTATCTTCATACTTTATCCAAACTTAAAACTGGCTATTCTGCTTGTAAAGTCACCTATCACAAAATAAGTGTGTTTAAAAGTTGAAAGAATAATCTCTGTTGCCACATTACAAACAATGAAAAATCTAGAGTGACTTCTTTCGACTTTCCGAATATTAAGTTATTAATAGTTGGATAAATAAATTAATGTTGGAGAAAATATTAAATATACAAATGTGAAAATTATAAGAGTGTTTGAGTATTTTTTGTTTAATTTAACTGTAATGCACTACAGATAATTTGAGCCCATAGGACATAATGATAAATAATTTTTAGTTGTGTTCCTGTAAAAGTTAAATAATATTAACATTATTATAACATTCTTCAAAATCTATACTGTTCGTGCGACATTAATTCATAACACGTACAGTCGGTAACAAAAGTGTCCGAACACTAGCAAAAATTCCTATGTGAGAAAAGGTCACCACCGCCACTTTAGAATGTAGGAAAAGAGAGGAAAAAAGGCTAAAAACCCCATAGGAATAGCATGGGAAGAAAAGCGAAAAAAAAAAAAAAAAAAAAAAAAAAAAAAAAAAAACAGGCTCACACCGGAAGTAATAAGGGGACAAATTTGACTAGAAAAAGACATTGAACAGCGGGAACCGGGCGGGCTGGGGCATGGGTTCTATCGTCCAGGATTAATACGACTCGCCTAGTATAACCTTCATACGGTTTTGTTACATAAATCCTTGTCGAATCATGTTCTTAGTCAGTGTAAGAGCAGGATTCGATAAGGATTTATTTAACAAAACCGTATGAAGTGCACTTTTTTTACATAGGAATTTTTGCTAGTGTTCGGACACTTTTGTTACCGACTGTATATAAATTTACAGCCCAATCGAATACGGCGTTTAGAAGCTATTACACTTTAAATAAGTTGATAATTAATAATGATAATTTGTTTTTTCTTTTATGTGCTCCTATTAAAAAAAAAAAAAAAAAAAAAAACTTGTAAGGTTGAGACTGTGGTAGGTCACCACAGGTTTTTTTGAAATTATGCTGGATCCAGCGACGTAATAAGCGGTGGAAAGCTAAAAATGCTTCGGCGTCAGTAGTCGGCGAAATTTTAGGTTGGAATAGTTTTGCGTCAGCATAGTGCTGCAACGGAGAAAGTAAGTTGCGGAGTGTGAGTGAATATGAAGAGGCTGTTAAGTGAAGAGATTGGAGTTGGTGGAGATTAAGTATAAATATGAATGTGTGTGTGGTGTAGAAGTGTGTGGAGTAGAGGAGAATAGTCCTTAGGTGAGCATTTAGTGTTTTAGATTCTTAGTTCGGCGAATATTGTGGTGTTAATGAAGGAGTTGAATTAGAGTGGAGAGTTTGGTGGAATAGGGAATCCTACCACCTTTGTCTAGTTTGAGAAGCGTCGTTGTTCACCGAGAGCAGTCTTCATCCTACTACAGTATTTTCATTTGGTGAGATTCATTCTGCTTTTATCTAAATTATTATTTGAAGCTATTTTTCTTAAGTTACCTAAAAATTGACACTGAGTTTGGCCCAATTATCCTCCCTGCACTTAAGCTCCAAATAAAACGTTATTTGTATTTTAATGGAGACTCATTTCATTTCTACATAATTACTTAAGTTTAAGATAGTGATGGCATCCACATTAACCTCACAAACTATTCTTGCTAGTTTCACCAAAATCAATTGGGTCCATGCTACGATGACCTATAACATACGTAACTGTCATGTCAACAAAGCATTTAGACGCTATCGTGCTTATTCACACATATACACATAGAAATACATATATGATACATCACCAAAAAATAGCAAAAATGAACTCAGGGCACCCGAAAACGCATAGATACACCAAAATCTTAAAGTCGAATTTTCGTCATGATTACAATACTTTCCTTACATATGTATGTTCAGAAAGTAAAAAATGAAGAAAAACCAATTTGCTATCACGTTAAATATACAAAAAGAAAGCTATAAAAATGTTCTTCGTGGTATGTTAGATACAATTAAAAAGTTGTAAGAATGCTATTCATTGCCATGCTAATACTTATACATATTAAAAAATTAATAGATTGTCAGTTATGACGTTGCTTTTCTGTCATTACATCATTTTCCACGTGAAAATGAAAATGTGATCCATAGTGTAAAAAATAACAAAATAAATGTCAATATTGCTATTAAGAAAATTAATTTCTTACTGGCAATTTCTTATGTTGTTTATAAATATTTTACATATTCTTTTCTGGAGAATAATGATCCACATTTTTCCATTATAGATAAGCGTTTAATTTGATGATCTTTTTGATATTTACATTTGTATTGTATCAGGTTTTTAAAAAAGTGACTGTCTGATTTCCAAAATAGCGTTGTTTATGAATCGGATTATTTATTCTTTTTTTTAATTATCGTCATTTTGGAGGTGGGGGGGGGGGGACATATTTTAAAATATATCCGATATATTTCGGCATAAAAATACATTTTAGTGTCAAATTCGAACTCATTTATTATGCATGAATATCTTCTAATTTCACAATGATAATTTTTAATATAATAGAATTAAACATTTCTATGGTACATGTCATATTTCGATACTTTTCCATTTCGTTTGTGCAGGCGATATAGTTGTCAAAAATTACACAACTGACGCCAATCTTTAAGCACAGAAAGAGTAATTGTTTCAAGACATTTGGAATAATAAAAAGAATATTAAGGAAACATGACCGTTTATTTATTTATATATGAAAGGATAAAAATAGATAACCTTAAAATATTAAAAACCAAACTTAAAATTGTGAAAATCGCTAATTGAAATTATAAATCGCGAATAATTCGTAATTGCATCTTTAAAGTTTGTTTCACGGCAAAAGACTTCATCACTCAGAAATCAGATAACGAACGAAATTACAAGTCAAAATCTACTGACACAAACGCAATTTACAACTTGCACGGCATCCATCATGCATATTGATTGATCCCAGAAATTCTTTTACAGCCCCCGGCGACCTGATTGTCCAATAAGGAGCTCAGAAATCTCGTATATAGAGTCGAACTTTAAACAACCGGAGGACTTTTGCCACGCTTTTCAATTGTTAAACACTTCACGCAAAATTACGTAGGAGCTCGGTCATATAGCATTCTAACGAAGGGCCACTGCGACAAGAGTCGCAAGTACCGGCCAAACATCGCATCGGCGAAATCTCGGTCTAGAATCCATTGGCTTTACATAAAGTCCCGACTTGAAATCTTGAGGAAATAAAAATGTGTCGTGAAAGAAGTCTTAGTAGTTAAGCCACTTAATCTA
Source organism: Salticus scenicus (assembly GCA_963930645.1). Taxonomy (NCBI): domain Eukaryota; kingdom Metazoa; phylum Arthropoda; class Arachnida; order Araneae; family Salticidae; genus Salticus; species Salticus scenicus. The sequence goes on along the minus strand of OZ005659.1, from coordinate 25,881,043 downwards.
ATCAAATTGCCAGGACCGAAGTCAAATACATGCAAACTAATTTTAAAACCGCCGCTTAGTAAAATCAGCATAGCTGCTTAACCCGTTAGTAGTCGCTAGTTGGTCGATTTGCCGCCCATCCTTCAGTGTTGCCAGATTTTATTATTCAATAGCCACCAAAAATTTTTAGAAGTAGCATTTGATATACATAAAACTCGAATAAAACCGGAGGAATGTCGATCACATCATTTCTTAAAATTATTGGTGAGAGTTAAATAAAAAGTGCGCAATCTGTAATAGGTGGCGCTGTCTATAGCGACTACTAACGGGTTAATAAACTCAAAGAAAAAAAAAAAAAATCTCATCAACACCAGATATGTCATTTATGCATGCTAAACAAATTTTTATTTACACCATGATTTTTTATTTTTGGAAATAAAATACAGCAATCTTCCATTATTTCTCTTTGTGGAAAATTTTACATTTACAATATTAAATTTTACATTTATAGCAATTAAACATGCCCCATCATTTGTCTTAGTAATAATTTCAAGGAATGTATTCTTCAAAGCGCGGTAATAAGTAACAAATTTGATTTGATTAGCAAGTGATTTCTTTTTACTTCCATTGCTGTACTACTGTAGGTAATGAAAGTAATGTATTCGGTCCAAAAATTCGCTATCAAGATTTCATCTGATTTGCACGTTTTAAAGTCCCCTGAGTCCGAAAAAAGTGATTTTTGACAATTGGTTAGTGTGTGTGCATGTATGTATGTATGTGTGTATGCATGGAATCTTCTGGCTATCATATCTCCGAAACTAATAAAAACAGAACTACAAAACTTCAGAATTGAGACAAGTCTGGTGTACAGATGAATTTTCGAAATTTTGGTGAAAATTGAAAAAACGGAAGTGGAACATCGGAAACCGGAAGTGGGACTGTAAGTCCATATCTCAAAAACGACTCTAACGATTTTCTTCAAATTTGCTATATAAAAACTCTATTTGATGTCTTTTCGAATGATATAGTTGGTTAGTTCAGGAAAATTGGTATGCGTCCTGTATAAAAAACTCAAATTCAGGTCTCGCAAGCGCGATTCTTTAAAAACGGTTATACGGATTTGTTTCAAACTCGCCATATTAACTTACTTTAAAATATACTTCTGTATGTAATTATTGTTTTCCGGCCATTAATTGAAGTTTGGTAAAAGGTGGTATGTCAAAAACGGCTCTAACGATTTTCTTGAAAATCTATACATATAAAAGAGTACTTCCACTCACTCACTGACTCATCAACGCACAGCTAAATCTACTGGAGCCACTGACTCAAAACTGGGTCAGATTATAGATAATATAGTGTAAAGGGCGTATCAGACTCAACGACTTTACAGGCGATTTTAGAGCCAACCACTGATTAGCGCCGATTTTTCGGAAAAAATTGTCTCTACTCCCAGTGTGATAGCGCAGACCGAAGTTGCCCAACTTTTTCAGAGCTGCCTTGATAAAATTGTCCGTATACTCAATTTCTCCTCGGATTCGTCCAATCATGATGCGCTATTTTGATACGTCATATTTCCAAGATGGCGGAACACGGGAATCGCTTCAAGTGGAGATTTGAAGAAGAAATATTATCGTTAAGCACGTTTATTTTACCGTTAAATGATAAGTATTTTCAATAAATCGTTTTTATTTTCGTATGGCGTTATGATAATAGTTGTAAAAAAGATCAAAATAGAAATAATAATGCGATATTTTACACAAATGAAAGGGAATTTTAACGCTAATCATTGCGTATTTTATTCGCGCCAAGAAAAGTGATAAGCGTCAGAAGTTAGTCTTCTTTCATCCAACTTTTCACCCGACTATTGTAACCTCTACGGTGTTTTCGTCGAGGAAAAATCGGCGCTAAAGTCGGCTCAAAAATTGGTTGTTTCTAAAGTTGCTGAATCTGATACGCCCTTAAGCATTCCCTAAGACGCGATTTTGCGAAATTCGCTCCCCAAGGGGGAGTAGGGGGCAAAATGAGATGTCACAAAAACCTTTATATCTCAAAGAAAAAAAAAACAGATATGCGTACAATTTTTGCTCTAAAATATAGCTAACACAAATATCTAAAAACTAATTTGTGGAATTTTAGAAATTCGGTCCCCAAGGGGGGAAATGGGGTAAAATGTGCTTTTTCACATGCGCAAGAGTGGTTTCACATACTTCTATATATCTCAAACGACAAAACAGATATATGTGAAATTTTTGCTCTAATATATAGCTAATACAAACATCTAAAAACTAATTTCTGGAATTCTAGAAATTCAGCCCCCAAGAGGGGGGAGGGCGAAGGCGCAAAACGTGATTTTAAATAATCTTTTATATCGCAAACAGGAAAAAAGATATATGAGATTTTTGCTCTTAATTATAGCTCCCACAAATATATAAAAACTAATTTCTTTAATTTTAGAAATTTGTCCAGGTGGGGCGGGAAAAGGGGGGGGGGGCTATGGGGTAAAAAAAAAAAAAAATGCAGTTAGACCGTTCAAAACTGGTACAGATAGGTTTTAGAAGCCTACAAGACAAGCCTAATGAGGATATTTTCGAAAGTGTAAAGTTATTAGGAGGGTCACAAAGGAGGGGGAGGGGAGTTGAGGGACAAAAAAATTAAAATAGAGTTAGACCGTTCAAAATTGGTACACAGAGGTTTTTAATACCTACAAATCGATTGCGGATATTTTCGAATTTGTAAAGTTATTAGGAAGGGTGGGAAGGGGGATGGAGGGGCAAAAAGATAAATGTAGAGTTAGGTCGCTCAAAATTGGAACATGGAGGTTTTTGATACCTACAAATCGATTGCGAATATTTTCGAATTTGTAAAATTATTAGGATAGATGAGTGGAGTGTGAAGGGGCAAAAATATATAAATAAGAGTTAGAGCGCTGAAAATTAGTGTTGTTAGGTTTTGAGGCCCGATAAATCGAATGCAGATATTTTCGAAAGTACAGAATTATTACGAGGAACGGGAAGGAGCAAGCAGAAGGCAAAGCCACCCTAGTAAATAATAATAATACAAAAAATTCAAAATTTAAGCTATATATTTTTTAAATGTTGTCTGATAACTAATTTTACATTTTTCTCTTGATCTTATATTAACAATAAAAAACAATGTAAAATTCTAAACAACAATATGTTTAACAATATAAAATTCTAAATATATCTGTGAAATAATTGATAAGTTAATTTAAAAAAAAACAGATATATGTTTGAATGGTGAAATTTAATGCGAATCTGCAGCAATCAAGCAAAATTTTAAGGGGAAAAAAAACTTATCAATGAATCCACAGTCATATCCAAATATTTTTAGAATACATAAGTATAAATTATAATAATGTGAAATCGAGAAATAAGAAAAAAAAAAAAAGTGCAAAATCTAGCACAGTACACTACGAATGATTCTAGAGAAATCTGGTATTTCCTCGTATGAATTATCTATACACAATGGAATCTTTAATTTTTTCCTCATGTCATAAGAGAAACTTTTTTTTTTCTCTCTCTATTTGAACAAATACCTGGAAAACTACAATTCTACAGTTTTCCTTAGTGATTAAAATTTCTTAAGAAAAGAAAAGTTCAAAGCGAGATAAGTAGTACTTATCCCGAAAATATCTAAAAATACTTGAATTACTTCTCGTATCTCTCGTATTATCTGTCATTAAAGATCATTAGGGAAATCTATTTCAAAATAACTCATGCAAATTCTGAAAGAGAAATTGTAATAAGAAAGTATTTTCTTGAGAATAAAATGCAAGTTTGGTTCAATACGTGCTTTTATTATTATTATTATTATTATTAGAATAAAACTCATTAGAAATTAGTAATCAATCATACGATAGAAAGGTATATGAATTTCATTTAAAATAATTCTCCTATTAAGTTCAAAAGAAAAGAAAAACTTTTTTTTTTTTTTTTTTTTTTTGAAGAAGTAGAATTGGCTGAGCAATTTTTCTAAGAAACTTCATATATAGGTATATATTTTATTAAGCATTTATATAGGTATATGTTTTGATAAACATTTTATTACTTCATTTAAATATGCATGATATAAAAAACTAGAAAAAATTAATGTGTGTATATACATTATACTAACGCCTGCGATACGAAAATAGACGATATTTCTACACTGCAAATGACGACAATTGAATAATGAATGAAAAGTAAATTTTGTAAGTAAAAGCAAGAATTTTTACTTATAAAACTGGACCGATCAAGACCATTTGCAGCATACCTAGCGAATGATTGTGGTAAATGTTAGCTATCAAATATATATATATATATATATATATATATATAATATATATATATATATATAATATATAAGATAAAATTTAAATATAGGATGGAGTAAAACTTTAATTATTAAATATATAGAACTAGAACAGTGTTTTTATAAACCAATGCGCAAATGCAGCAAAAGGAAATATAAAACTGTAATAAGTAAGCAAAATAATTAAAGCCAGATGAAAAATTAATCCCAAAACACATGAGGGCCTTCATCAGGGGAACTCCCCCATGTAGGGAAAGGAAAATGAGAAGTTTCTGATGAAACGCTGGTAATTTAACCAAAAAAACACGTTTCTAGCCACCAAATTCTCACAGATGGAAGCAAGACTATACAGCAAATGAATTTTAATTAATACAAAGCATAAAAAGCAATTAAATTCAGAAATCAAGTACAAAATATAATACATCAATATAAAATACAAGAATATATAAATACATACTAGGACAAACTCGAATAGTCATTAGAATATGGAAAATTGAAAACCACCCCCCATTATAAACACAGAACCCGCTTCAGCTAGTAGGGGAACTTACCAGCACTTAAATATCGCCCAAAATGGAACAACAAACCTTAAGTGCGATTGTAATCAAGAATACTGAAATGTTTATTGTTTACAAAAACAGGATATCGGTTAACAGTTAGTATATTTTTAAGATTTTTTAAAGCCAGATTCATGTCTAAATTGTTATTGCAAATCATTTTAATTCTGCTTATTTGGGTGAACATAATATTTTTTAAAACTTTAAGACTAATACATGAGAACCAATTTGTTAAATTACAAACTTTAAAGTTAAAATCTTGCCTTTTATCATAAATTCCAATAAACCAGTTATTATCTATTTTTTCAATTTTTAAACAAACATTCATAAACAAACATTTTTTTTTTTTGTTTATGTTTGAAAGAAAATTCAAAGATATTAAGTTTTATAGGTATATTGATGACGTAATATCAATAAAATGTGTTGATTTTGCGAAATATATAGCTGAAATCTATCCCTCCGATCTTGTCTTAAACCGTACTGACTCTGAGGACCAAACTTCTTTCCTGGATTTAAAAATTACAAATCCCTTTGCTTGTGGTTTTCAACATATATCTATCATTTGAAGGAAATTGAAATACAGATTCTCTTAAATGGAAGAAACAATAGCATAGCAGCGCCACCTCCTGAGTGATATACCTCGGAAGCTAATCAGCACCAACATAAATCAAGGTTCAACCAAATGTAAATTTGGATTGAATACATCGTCCGAAAAATTGTTCTAACGTACAAACACATACATAGATAAATAGATTTTCAAAAAATAATTAAATCCTGCTCAAGAAACCTCAAAACGTGTAAATCCATCAAACACATCAAATATTTGTTGAAATACAATACTTTCGTCTTGTGTATAATAATAAAAAAGTAGTAATTTTAAAATCGGATTTTTTTTAATACAATCTTTATTTCATATTATTTTGAATTATTGTCAATAATAACTTTTTTAAGACTTTCATCAAATCTTAACGTATTAAAACATATATTTATTGACGAAATACACCGCGATTATAGGCATTCACGCGATGCAGTAGAATATTTGCATATTCACAGAGAGTTAGATATTGTCACGCTATAAGTGGTATAAAACAAACAAAAGACATATTTTGAATATAGGATAAATAACTATTTTGCATAGTGATATTTTTAGTTTTCACGAAAGTGAAAATGGAAAAATAAATGTTGCCATAAAAACACAATTTATTGCATTTTCAGTATATTTTGAAAGTACAAAAGGAAATTTAACAATATACAGGGAAGCACCGTTAATCCAGTATCGGTGGGAAATAGATGTTGCCGGATTGCCGATTTTTTGCGAATTATATATGTTTCGAAAATGTATCAAATTCGTCGATCAGTCACAATATCCAAAGAAATATTTCTTAAAAAAAAAAAAAAAAAAAAAAAAAAAAACTATACTACCCTAACGTATACCCTGTAAAAAACGTAAATAATTAAAATAACGTTTGAAATAAGTTGTGTTTCCGATTGCTAGCGAAAGAATTCGTTGTTCTTTTGCAGAATTTCGCCGTCATCTAGATAAATCCGTAAATGTTCACGTCAATTCGTAAATCAGTATAAGTAAATAAAAATACGTAATCTTTACTGACTATCCATAAAAGCTGACAAGTACACTGTTACATGGTCAACTGCCGATAAATTACTGAGTACTATTATTTACGGGCGGAGAAAAAAAATGGATGTGAAAAAAATAAAAAGATTATTATTGTCGGATTATGGGTGCTGTCGGATTATAGATTTCCAAATTATCGATGTTTCACTGTATTTGCAAAATTAATTTTTTATAGCTATTTAAAATTTTCAATAATCTTATGATTATGATATTACTTTACTTGAAATACTGCAGCCTGCAGCGTTCCTTTATTGCGTTCTTTTGATCTATTTAGAATAACCTTTACTAAAGTTTTACATCACTTCTTAACTGTGTGAAATAATGACTAAATATATTGTTATTAAATAAACCCATGCAATGCAATAGAATTTCTGCAGAATTAACTAATGCTAGATTTCGTCAATTTTAAAATAAATTAACTAAGCAAAATATTAATTAAATTAGTAAATAAAAAGACTGGCAAAAATAAATAAAAGAAAATAAAAATCTGTCCTCCCATAAACTTTTCCATAATGTTAATTACCCTCTTATAAATATAGACAAGAATTTAACAATTTAAGAATGATGCCTGATTTTATTTTGTTCGTTTGTATGAGTATTTACATATTCGTACGTCAGTGTGGGTGCATGTTTGGTGAGCGTGTAAGTTTAAGTTAAATCGAAATCCATATTTACAAATTTTAGCAGTTTTGCTGACATTAGTTGTTCCCTCCTACAAATATAAGAAAGTTTTTCATAATTTATGATTGATACATAATTTTACTTTCTTGTCTTTTACCCCTTAAGTGCCTCATTATTTTTAAATCAATTTAAAAATGTTTTAATTCTTTCCTCTATTAAATAAATCACCAGAAAAATACTTTAAAAAATAATATAGGGTGGGCAAAAAGTCCGTAGATACTTTAAATTTCATAAAACCCGAAAAAATAACCGAAATAAAAAACGATTTGTAGGTTTAGCATTGATAGGTCACGGGATTTTTTTTTTAACATAAGAAAAAAAAAATAGTTCAAAAAGCAGCCGACAGATGGCGCTGGTACAGTCGATAACAAAAGTGTCCGAACACTAGCAAAAATTCCTATGTAAAATTCCTTCATACGGTTTTGTTAAATAAATCCTTGTCGGATCCTGTTCTTAGTGTAAGAACATGTTTCGATAAGGACTTATTTAACAAAACCGTATGAAGTGTACTTTTTTTACATAGGAATTTTTGCTAGTGTTCGGACACTTTTGTTACCGACTGTGTATATATATATTATTTTGAGTGTACCTGTTGTATTTTGTGTTTGCTAATTAAAAAAAAAAAAAAAAAAAACTTTAAAAATTTTTAGTATACAGTCGGTAACAAAAGTGTCCGAACACTAGCAAAAATTCCAATGCAAAAATGTAAGAACATGATTCAATAGGGATTTATTTAACAAAACCGTATGAAGTGTACTTTTTTTACATTGAAATTTTTGCTAGTGTTCGGACACTTTTGTTACCGACTGTACCAGCGCCATCTGTCGGCTGCTTTTTGAACTATTTTTTTTTTCCTATCTTAAAAAAAATTCCGTGACCTATCAATGCTAAACCTGCAAACCGTTTTTTATTTCGGTTATTTTTTCGGGATTTATGAATTTTTAAAGTATCTATGGACTTTTTGCCCACCCTGTAGTTTATTTTAACTGAGGTTTACAACTAAAAAAGCAATTTGTTGCCAGTCGGCAAACATGAGGCATTAGAGCTTCAATATTATTCTAATAATACTTTGGGTATGATAAGACAAAATTGGGTATGTTGCTGAAAGGCAACACTCGGCATTTAAGGGTTAAAATAACATTTTTTCAATAATTTTCAACTTTCTTTTTCCCTCTTTTAGCATAAGTGTATCGCGCAAAAATGGAAAAATGTATTATAGTTTATGTGTGATGTATGCTACTTTTTCTCTACGGACTTGAATATTATACAAAGGTTATATACATATTATCTACCTATTAAATTATATTATTCATTTTCACTTTCCACGTGTTGCTACATAAGAAAGGTTATTTAAAAAAGGGAGTTAATATGGTGAGTTTAAAAGAAATCCGCACAGCTGTTTTTAAAGGTATTTTTACAGTGATACTTGTGCGAGACCTGAAATTGAGCTGTTTATACAGGACGCCTGTCAAATTTTCTGGACTAATGAACTATATCATTCGAAAGGACATCTAACAAAGTGTTTATATAACAACTTTGAAAAAATATCGTTTGAGCTGTTTTTGAGATAAGGACTTACCGTCCCACTTCCGGTTTTCCAATTTTCACGAAAATTTTGAAATTCATCTATACACCAGTCCTGTCTCAAATGATCAACTTCGTAGTTCTATCTTTATTAGTTTCTGAGATATAATAGTCAGAAGATTCCCTACATACATACACACACTGACCAATTGTTAAAAACTACTTTTTTGGCCTGAGCCGACCTTAAAACGTGTAAATCAGGTGAAAACTCGACATCAAGTCTTTGGACCGAATACAATACTTCCATTACCTACGGTAATCGGGTAATGGAAGTAAAACTAGTAGCATGAGAGGAACATTAGATTTTATTTATTTATTTATTTTTCATTAAAATTTTATACAACTGAGTATAATGTTATCACACTATCTGAAACTCAAAAGAGTAAACTTAATAAAAGTTTTTAGATTTTAAAGGAATAAAATATTCTTTTTTTTTTTTTTTTCAGTTGAATGGATCGTGATTAAATGCACTTACGTGACGCGACAGAATATCTGTGGAAGCACAAAATGTCAGATATTGTCACGCTATAAAAGCAATAATAAAGATTAAAAGTGACTTTTGTCAATATGTCATAGATATTGTAAAATAAATGATATAGAACAAATGTGACTTTTCATAGAGAGACTTTTCATTGGGAAAACAAAACAAAACAAGAACGATAATCGTGCAGTTCGCATTGATTATTAACACTTTCCAACTGTACGTATTCGCTGTATTATTTAAATCTCAATGCACTTTTTTATGTGATCACACAACAAATAGACAGATGGACAGAAAGACAGGCAGACTAATTGAATTCACATTCATTCATAAACTTTTTTAGTACGTGTTTAAAATATTTTACATAAACGCCAATGCAATTCTAGCAATTTTCAATTGTAGTCCTTAATGTATCTGAATAGTTTAGTGTTATAAAATAAATCATAAATCTAAATATACCATATTTTACACAAAACATTTCTTTTACATATGAATTTTGCTACGATTTGTGCAGTACAAAATTATTTCAATACGATTTATAAAAATTCCTCTCATAAAACGTAAGCATGGGTATTCTTTTGGATGTCCCTGTACGCAAAACAGTGGGGCTATTTATATTATTTTAAATAACATGCCATAGTGAACTTGAATAACATACATCATTTTAAAGTAATCTCAAAAATATTTACGGACGCTGGAGGTGGATTTGCATACAGACAGACGAGCAATGAGATGGATAGAAAGGCAGACAGATAGACTAATTCAAATCATAATCGCTTTGAAACATTATTAGAAAGTGTTAAAATTCTTAACTAAAACCAAATATCATACTGTCACTTTTTAATTATAGACCATAAAATGCATGTAATGCCGGCGAGTCCCACACCTTTATGGTATCCCCTGTGGAGGGGAAGCGATGTCATTGCAACCCTAAAAGGGGTCAAGAGGGATGCTGAGAAAAGCATCAGTGAATGTGTGTGAGCTGTTTTGGAAGAGTCGGAGGAGGTTGTCCTGCCGGTCTCTAGCTCTAATCTGTTATGATGGTTTGTGCACTATAAGAGTGCAAGAAAGCTGTTTAAATCTTAAAATAGATATTTGTATATATATAAGTGTGTAAAAGTCCGCAACTACCAGCGAGCAAAGACTGTTTATCTGGAAACATTTTCCCCACACTCACACGTACCTCGACGAACCAAACATCGAGCTCCTACAATGCATATGAATATCTTTATATAACCATGTAAATAATCATGCTGATATACTACACCCCGCGACAAAAAGATAGATTCAAAGGGTTTTTTCTTTGATTTTTCATAAAAATAACATTAACTAAACTGTGCTTATCATTTATTATTATCATAAAATAACACTATTCCCGGACTAATTTTTTAAGACTTATTTAGAAAAGTTTTAAGACTAAATTTTTCCTAATTTAAGACTACACTCCGCGACAAAAAGATAGGAACAAAGGGTGTTTTTAAATTTTTCATAAATTAACATTATCTAAATTGTGCTGATCATTTATTATCATAAGAAAATATTATCATATCAAAAACATATTAAGTATTTGAATCATATTCAAAATATTATCATATCAAAAACATATTAAATATTTGAATCATATTCAAAATATTCATATTCAAAATAATCATATTCAAAAATTTAAAAAAATAACCCTTTATTCCTATTTTTTTGTCGCGGTGTGTAGTCTTAAAGTAGAAAAAATTTAGTCTTAATTTTTTTCTAAATTAGTCTTAAAACAAAAATTAGTCCGGGAATAATGTTATTTTATGATAATAATAAATGATAAGCACAATTTAGATAAGGTTATTTTATGAAAAATCAAAGAAAAAACCCTTTGTACTTATCTTTTTGTCGCGGGGTGTATATTCAATTGAAAACTTTTTTTTTTTTTTTTTTTGTGCATATATGAATAATAAGTATCAATTTATTTATCATTTGTGCAAAATAAAACTACTAAAATGTTGTTTACACAAATACCTCTCATAGAACCCAAGATTAATAGTATGCAAGCATTACATGAATACCCAAGAAATTTAAAGAAGTACCGAATATTGCGGAACCAGTGCACCACGGATATCCTCATGGCTTTACATCTGTGCAAAGCAGCATAGAATGGCGTGAAAGAAAAAAAACATCAAGAATCGTTTCCATCATGCTAGTTTTAATAAGCAATCAGGAACAATATTCCACTACTAAAATGATTGTTCAGATAACACTGCTCCGCAAAAGGAAAAAAAAAATCGATATCTTATATCATTTTTGCTGATTCTTATGTAAAATGACCTCCTGAATCCGAATACGACTCCCATTTTTCCCAGTCACCCACCGTTTTCTAGATACACCCCCCTCCTCCCTCAATTTCTTTCCCTGTTCGATAATCTTATGACCGGGAATTTGATTTGAAGAATGAAAAATAATTAATTTAACACCTAAAAACAAAAATATATAAAGTTTAAAAAATAACATTCCCAACAAACACTGAATTGTCGGTAGCTGTATGGTCCAGCATCGGCAATTACGGCATGCCGATCTATTCGTTAAACTGAACTCGGTCCTAAACTGAATCGTAACAGTGTCGGTAAACCGATGACTGTTTTGTGATCGGAAATACGCTTGTAGTCCAAAACACCTTACTTAATGTTTCAAACACATAGACTATCGTTACGCCGATAAGATATATTTCGCCGATATTGATCCAAATATGGGCCGATGCCATTTGGTGACGTTGCGGCAGAGAGGACAAAAACTTTATGGAACCGATACTGAAGGTGGTATGTGGGCCATAATCACTGTTCGTCATGTCGTACGCCTTCCGTAATGGGCCCGACTCTCGTGTGTTTGTTGGGTTAATAACAGATTAAAAAAAATATAAGCTATGTAATGCATAATTTCAGTGGCAAATCCCCCCCCCCCAAAAAAAAAAAAAAATCCCTTGTCGCAAATGACCATGTTTTAGAGTTTTCCAACTCTGTAGCCCCTCAGAAGATATTTAACGGTTAAAATAATCCTCCCCCCTCCTAAAAATCAAATTTATAGCCATAAAATCACAGAAAAATGTTAATAATAGGGGTCATTTCTAAAAAATGGTGCGTGATAGGGAAAAATGGGCGTCCTATTCGGATTCAGGAGGTCATTTTACATAAGAATATGCTGAAATGGTGTTAGAGGCAATATTCATGCCGAGCAGTGATATTAGTAAAATTTTCACGTTTTGAAATATTTTTTTCTTAATAGTGTGGATTAAAATAATAATAATAATAATAATAATAATAATAATAAAATAGAATAACTTATATTATGCGTTAGAGTTTTAGATGGCTTTCAACCCTTCAACTAGAAATGTAATGATAATTTTGGCAGTAATGATTGATTATTAAAATTATTTTTTTTCGTTTAGTATGTAATAAGATATTTTACTGTTTATGATAAGGGAGAGTGGGGATGAATGGGATATTTTTCATATTTTTATTAATAACGTTCACCATATGTAATTCAGATTTTTGTAACATTGCTCATAAGCACACTTCAGTAATCAGTTACAAATAAACATACTAACTTTAATAAAATATTATCATTTTTAATTAATAATATATATATATTTTTTTTACATGCATGTGCATTATCCCATTCATCCCCACGTGTGGGGATGAATGGGACAGGACTGAAGTTTACAAAGAAAAGAAAACAAAATAAAAGTAAATAAATTTTTAAAGTTAAATTGGTTTATGTGATTTTATTACACACTGTGGATTTACTGATATTAACAACTGATGTATTTACTCAAACTAACATCGAAAGGCAAAAGTCCTTTGGTTCGCACAGTTCCTAGTGCTCTAGGCTTTGGTAATTTAATCTAATGAGATTTAATCTAAAAATAAGTAAATAAATAAGACACTAGAAAGAGATAAATCATTATAATAGAGTACAAACTATCCAGATAAATTTTTGTTTCCGACTGATCGGGAAAAGTAAGCATTCTATTCTGTATTACGTTAATAATCACCAGGATTTATTTAATTAGCTTGATTGAAATTGTGATTTTAATCAAATTATTATTATTTATTTATTTATTTTAATTATTTTAATTATTGATTTAATTTGCATGGAATATTCTAACTTATAATTTTTTTAATCATAATTATTATAAACAAAAATCGGAATAATTAATTTCAGTCTATTTTTCTCTAAATCCATGCTATTTTTATAATTCCATGTTATAACTACTGAACTACAGGTTATAAAAATATTGAAAATCTATTTGCGATTTGTTTTAATATAATTCTTGTGTACAATTTTAAATTAGCACATAGTGGGGTATGTCCCATTCATCCCCATTCAAACTGTCCCATTCATCTCCACCACCACATGATCATATAAAACAGGAAATATGTTTAATGAACTATTGTCAATATTCTTCTTGAATATCATAAACACAATAAAATATTATGCCTTTTCATCATATAAGAGTTATATTAACTTATACCTTACTAATATGGTTCTCCGAGAAACGATAGATTACATGTGGAATCAAATATATAATATGAATCACTTTTAAAATGGAATTAGTTAAACTGATTTACATGAAATATTTTGAGCGCTGCAAAATGTAGGATGTCACTCTGAAATGAATATTAGAATAATGGGTACCCATTATATTCAAATGATTATTTGAATCTAATTGATATTAGTCGTCAAAATAATACGATGCATATCATTTATTTATTTACTTACTTATTATCTCTCAATACCTATTGAAAAAAAAAGTTTAAGCACAGAAGATTAACAATTTAACTAGTTATGTGCAGTGGGCAATCAAATTACCGGATTTTTTCATTTATTTACTATTTTCAAAAAAATAAAATAAAAGTAAAAGAAAATACCGGCCTCAAACTTCAGACAGCAAGAAACTTTTTTAAAAAAATTACATTTTCCGCTATCGATTTGGTAACGAATGCAATTAGGCGACTAACCACAAATTGAAGAAAAATACAAAATACTTTGGATCATACAACCTTGCATCCTACAAACATACCTTATATCGTACAAAACTAGAACTCACCTGTAACTGTAACTCATGATTTCATTTACTATGTATAATATTTGTATTCTTCTGGGAATTACGCAGATATTTAGGCAGATATAATTGTTTTTTCTTTTCTTTTCTTTTTATTAATATTAATATTATTATTATTACTTTTTTTATTTTTTATTTTTGGTAAGCTTTTTGTTTATAACAAGAATGGAATGCACAATTTATTTAACTTGCAGAAAAAATGACAAAACATTAGAGGTAAAATGGGTTTGAAACATAACATTCACTGGTTTAATTTTGGCTGAGATATGAGTATTTGTAGTAAAAATTTTACTGCGCATGTGCGAAAGATAGAATTCATTATTATTGTTATTATTATTATTATGCACGTTTAAAGTTAGATATGTTGGGCAAAGTGCGTTGAAAGTTCATTTGAATAGAGTAAAAATTAAGCGTAATGTCAGCAAAATAATGTGGTACATTTTAGATATTTTTCAGAGCGAAATTTCATACATATTTTTTTTTTTTTTTTTTTTTTTTTTTTTTTTTGTAAAAAATTCCGCATGAGCTTGTAACCGTAACAAAATTTTATTTATTAACTAAAAATTTTAAGTTCATAAGGAATTTTTCAAAAAAAAAAAAAAAAAAAAGAAATTTTGCAACGTGGGTAAAGTAATTGGATCTCCAACTTAAACACGAAGCATGCGAAAAACCCCTTATGAAATTTCAACTCTGGAAATTATGTAAAATCTCACTCATTCTTTTGTCGATAATTTGCTTAATTTTTACTCTTTTCAAATTAATTTTTGATATAAGTTGCCCAATATATCTAGCTTTCAACCTGTTTGATAATAATAATAAAAATATCTATCTTTTGCTCATGCGCAGCAAAAAAATATTCACTATAAATTTTCATAACTTGGCAAAAATTACACGTGTAAATTTTATGTTTCAGAACAGTGTTTCTCTAATGTTTTATTAATTTTTCTGAAAGTTTTGTAATTGTATGTTAAAATCCATTCTTATCAGAAGCGAAGAATAAATAAATAAATAAATAGATGAAAATAAAAATAATAAAATTTTTGAAAAAAAAAAAAAAAAATCTCTCTCTCTTTCTCTCTCTCTCTATATATATATATGTATTATTCTAAATAATTGTGCAATTTCCACAAAAATGCATACAATTATTGTACATAGTAAAGGAAATAAAGTTAGAGTTTGAAGTTGTTTGTAGTTTTTTATGATGCAGGGTGATCCAAGGTATTTAGTCTTTACTTCAATTTGTGGTTGGTACCCTAACTTCAGTTGGAGTTAAATCAATAGTGGGAAACGTGAGTTTATAAATGTTCTTTCCATGTCTGAAATTCAAGGCCATTTCGTCCAGTGTTTTTTTTTTTAGAAAAGAATTAAAAAAAAAAAAAAAATCTAACAATTTGATCACACCCACTGTATATTTACGCTAAAAATATAGTCGATCAGAAATCTTTTACTAGAATATAAATTTTACTTTATTTTAATCTTATGTGATTAAGGCTATTTAAAATTTTTCTATAATTATTAAAATTATTAAAGACTGCACGTGAAGTACTGTGGTTCGATACAAATACACATAAAACAACGAAATATCCCAAGAGATTAAAAAAAGTCATATTTTTTCACGTTATAAGTAAAATACAAAGAAAAAATTCGTTAATACCGTATGATATAAAAACAAGAAAAATAATTAAATGGAATAAACTGTTCCTTTCTTATGTGATATATTTAGTCGCGTGAAAGTTAATAGACAACACCCATAACGACATTAAAAGTTAAAGTTCATAGAGTATTTTGCTAAAATTATATTAATAGGTCTTAGAATCAAAATGATGTATAAAACTAAAGAAAGAAAATTATATTTAAGTATGAATCTAATGAAAAATTGAAGGTACTTTATATTGCAAATTTACTCTTGAAAACTTATTTTCATGTGAATTTAATAAGGTAAACTAAAAATCAACAGCAAGTTTAAAAACTGGTATGTTATGGCCATTACAAAACTTTCTTCTATATTTCCCTATACAAATTTACTTAGTATAAATAATACAGGCCTTCAGCCAAAACAGTCCTAAGTAACTATTTATATTTTATAAAACTTACACGATATTAACAAACTACAAAATAAAATTATACTAAAGTAAGAAATAAATATACTGAAAGTTTGAACTTAAAAATTTCTTTGCACACCATAAAATAAATCCAAGCACAACTGGTTTCAAAAAGACGTGGCTTTTCTTCTTCTGGTGCAAAAATAACGTGCTACTTTGGATGCAAGAGTATTCCATACAGAGTACCCAAATTTTATAATTTATTCACGAGAAGTTTTAGCCCCGCCTCTTTTTCATACCTGAAATTTTGAAAAATGATTTTCTTCTTATTTAATCTTGTCACATATTAACCCGTTAGCAGTCGCTATAGACAGCGCCACCTATTACAGATTGCGTACTCTTTATTTAACTCTCACCAAAAATTTTAAGAAGTGATGTGATCGAGTTCCTTCGATTTTATTCGCGTTTCATGTATATCAAATGCTACTTCTAAAAATGTTTGATGACTATTGAATAAAAAAATCTGGCAACACTGAAGGATGGGCGGCAAATCGACCAACTAGCGACTACTAACGGGTTAAAGAGAAATAATCTACAAAATTTCTGGTGCGAAAAGAAAGCGGGGCTAAAAATGCTCGTGAATAAATTATAAATGTTGGGTACTCTGGTGTCATGCATACTATGTTTTGCCTCCAAAGCACGCTGTTATTTTCACCTGAAGGAGAAAGTCAACGTCCTCTAAAAACCGGTAGTGATTAAATTTATTGGTGTGCAAAGAAATTTTTAAGTATAAATATTTATTATACCATAGTCCTTTAATTAATATTTGAATATACCGAATGCTAAATAAGATATGAGTTTTTTAATCGTTTAATTTCTTAATGTTATCTGCGAAGAGGGAATTTTCTTTTTTTTAAATATAATATAGCCAACCAAATTGTTCAAAATAATTGAAACAGCACAGGGAGTATTAACGAATTTATCCAAATATGTCTGTCGTTAATTAATTAAAACAAAATATACATTGTGTAAATCTACGAGAAATGTTTGAAGAGGAATTGACGTGCAAGAAAACATGATGTTAAAATCGTAACTGCAACAATCATTAGGTAACATAGCTTTAACTAATGTTTTCGTGGAGTCAATACTAGCGGCTAAATTATCTCAGGGTGGTGATTCTTTTCTCTTTTGGAATGTGGATGTGCTATGTGTACTCAACATGCACTATAAAGGGATTTTGCGAAGTACCCTTTCCCCCCATTTTTGTGGGAATATTCAAGGGGTAAAAGATATTCTTAAAAATGTAACTCCGTTCTAAATCATCTCAGAAAGGCGAATTTTTTGTTCGTGGGTTGTTTATGTGTTCTTAATTCACACTATAAAGATATTTTTAGAAAATTTCCCCCACCTCCCCAATTTTGGTTGGGGGGGGGGATCAAAAGCCACGTTTCCAAGCGTAACTCTGTTATGAATTATCTCAAAAAGGAGATATTTTATTGTGTGGGTTGGTTATATGCACCTAACACACATTATAAACGGATTTTAAGAGATTTTTTCTCCTTCTTCCTTTAAGGGGTGATGGGATAAAAAAAAAAATCACGTTTCGAGGCGCATTTCGTATAAGCTACTGCCACAGTCAGCAGGGACCCGAACTTAGTATTTGGCGAGTATTAGAAAGTCCGTACTCAAGGCATTGGCAACACAATTTCAGGTTTTGACTGATTTCAATGAAATTTTTTTAATTTTTTATTCTTGAGATTTTATATTAATAAGTAATATGGAATTTTGAGAATTCATTTAAATATAATGATCAATGAAGCGGGCAATCTAGTAGTCTATATATCTTTCTCTTCAATGCACAGTACAACACAAAGAAATTAGGCTGCAACAACGTTGAGAATGCTTCCAATGAGATTGAAAGTTAGGTTCCGTTCAGTGACGAGTCCCTAGTATATGCAGGGAAATGGCAATCGAAATAGCCTCAGATTCGTTCATGAAAGGTCTCAGTAGAGACGAGGTGGATTGATGATATGGGAGGAAACAGAATATGTATGCTTGTGAACCTTTATAATATTCAGAATCGCAATTTAGTGTTGTGAAGACGAGATATTAAGTTCCTATGTTGTCAATAACGAAGCAGCTATTGGGGATACGGATGTTTTTAGTGATTTGGAATTCGCATTAAGCCGCTGGTCCGTGTTTTAATGAGCCTTAATGGGCAAAAGAAAAAGGAGTGTTAGAGCGACACCCACGGCACAACATCCCTGACCTAAATCAATCAAGTATGTTTGTGACACAGTCTGACATTATATTGCTACTAGACTTTTATTTACTGTCTGTGAGTTGGAAGTTGTACTTTTTCAAGAATGGGGCAGGATTCCGCAAGGTTTTATCGAATTGAATTACTTGATTAAACCGACTGAAAACAGGTATGCAATTGTCTTAGCCTTGTTAGTTGACCACATTTTATATTAAAAATCCCACATTTTTTAAAATCTTAGTTTTCCTTTACATTTAACCAAATTACGGAAACGCCTTTTCATGCTCTAAATACTCTTTGAAAATTTAAAGGTTCAATACAGATTTTTCGCATTTTATTTTTTTTAACAATTGTTAATATATCGTCGCTATCGTGTCAAACTATCGAGTGTGCAAAAATAGCTCTTTTCATATTCAGTACCTTGCACTAGGGAGCCTACAGAAAGAGAGATGACAAGTGATGAAATTACACTACGTCACGTGTTCGTAATAGACATTTTTTCTACCAAACCGTGTTTTGGTAGAAAAGTTCGAACACTTCTCAGTTAAATATCAATGACAAATAAATAAATAAATAAATAAATAAAAATAAAATGAAATGAAATGAAATAAAATAAAATAAAACATACAGATATCGTTGCATTTTTATACTAATCCTTTATTTTAGCTATAGTTTTGAGCACAGTGCTTTAAAGCCATCGAAAACACTTTTAAATGAGGATTTTTGTAAAAAAAATTTCAAACGAATCAGAAGCTGAAACATTGGCAAATTGTCAAATTCTAGCTTTTTTAGCAGCAAAAATAGTCGCTTTAAATAAATGCCAAATATTACACTTTTTCCTAATGGTACTTGGTCAATGTATCATTAGAGTCTTGGTGTTCTCAAAAGTAGCTATTTTGATATGATAGCGGCGATGTGTACATTTCTCATTTTATGTCCATGCGTGAGTGCCTCATAGGGTTTTCTTCACTTTTTTTTATTTGATCTCCTAATTTTTTTAAAAGTATGAGTTACCGAAGTATAGTTATGTTAGTATGAGTTACCGAAAATGCCAGTTTAACACGTGGTTTGTTGTTCCCGTGAAAGTCCATTTCTTAAAAAAAAAAAACGAGCTTCACCTTCAGGCATTCCTCTAAAAAATACTTTACTTAAAAAAAAAAAAAAATGTGTATTTGTGTTAAGCACGGGACGTCGGCGTATACATATGCCAATAATATTTACCGCATCGATTACTGGTGATAAAGTTTAACTGATCTAACCATGAAAATATTAAATAAATAAATAATAATAATAAAAAGATGTCAGCTTGTTAATATCATAAGCCATAAAATTATGGTCAGTTTAGTCAACTGAATTTTGGTTAACATCTGAAAAGGCAGAACAATAAATAACTTTACACTTATTACATTTGTTATTAACGATTTGAGATATTTTTAAATCAAAAATTGAAATTGCTTGGTAGAAATTCTTTTTATCCATATTCCCTATAATGAAGATATCAAAACGAAAAATAGCTCTGTAGAAGAAATTATAACGACAATTGAATATAACTTAATATCAATTTATTTTCCTAGTTCAAGAAAAGTATAAGATATTTTCTTTTGTAACATAAATTTGATCACTTTCTTATTATATAAATTAAAGAAATTATTTTTGTTTAGTGGAGAAATAAAAATAAAATTAAGGTCAAAATATAATTAGTGTCTCTTTTGCTCTTGGCTTATACTTATTTTGAAAAAAAAAAAAAAAAAAAATAACGAAAATCTTCTGGTTGTTCTACTTTGTTACCAATTAAATGAAACAATATGAAATTAATTGTAAATAATAAAATAAAAAATAATTAAATATTATCGAAATATATGAACAAATGTATATATTTAACATGATTAAATTTTTAATTATTGTGATAAAAATGGGAAAATAAAATATATAAAGTGAAAAAATTTCTTTAAAATATCAACTGCTAAATAGTAAATATATTATTAAATCAACACTTTAATGTATTTCTGTGTGATAATTTTACAGTAATACTTTCATAATTTTGTAATGCATTATTTGTATACAATATTTTGCTTAATAATAGCCAAAACGTGTAAAAATATTTTTGGTCTCTTTGTGTGCGTACCATGATACCAGTACAAAAACAATCTAATTCATTTTCATATGCCACAAGAAATTAGCTGTATAATTTTAATATAGACAGCTGAACCACCAACTTATTTCATATAATTATAGTCTATGATAAAATTTCTTTCAGTACATTTTAACGTGGTTATGCGTCACTCATGATGAAACTGCCATAAAGATGCTTCAAAAGATGTTTTCCATTAAAAAAAAAAAAAAAAATCTGAATAGATTTCGTAATTAATCTACAAGATTACTCAGAAGCGTTTCGTTAACGTTATGAATTTAACGTACACATTGTTAAAATGCTTTTATAATCATGGTTTCCGTAGAAAATGATGTGTATAGATTCAATAATTAGCTAGTTTACATGGCTACACAAAATAATTACGTTATGTTATGTATTATGCATGATAATCCTTGAATATGAATTTTACGGCACGGTGTATATTTATTTTAGAAGAAAAAAAAATATATTTTCCAAGTAATACAAGAACTTATTTTCTTCTGGTTGATGATATTCTGTTTCTAAAGTTTTGTAATAAATATGTATATTTTTTCAAGTTATCTTTACTCTTTATTATTGTCTTATTTTAGCAAGTTCGCTGTTGATTCCTGTTATGTAGTGACCTCTGGTGCGTTCTTCCCAAGTTAAAAGATTTTCCATCTTACATGGATATCGTTGTTACAGCAAACTTCTTCATTTGCAAACTTCTTCATTTGTAAACTTCCTACGTCTCATTTACATGCAGACTGTTAGGTTTCTTCATTTAATGTGTAATGTAACTCCGACCGTGAGAAGACTAGCATATATATATTTATCAACTGATTGACATATACAACTACTCTTTGACTGCGGCGGGTTGATCCCAGGTTGGCAAAGAGCCAGGACGACTCCAATGACGCGTTAGGAGACACAGCATAAGAAGACAGAGGGGAATCGTCTGCTTGCTACTCCACTGAGAGCCATTGATACTCCTGCTTCGTTTTCTGTTACGGACATTCCTATTTTATAAATGGACCAGCCATTTTCATCCATGCGCAGTTGACGCCAGGGATATTTCTTCCGCGGTTTATCAGTATACCTGATAATGCTATTTTTTTAAAAGCTAAAAAGTTTGTGTTTTAATATGTAACTGTTAAAATTTTTAAGATTTTAAAGACATTTTAACTGTATAAAAGTGGTTTCTAATTTCATTTATCATTATCTACGTATTTTGCCAATTTTTGTTTTAAAGAAAATTTTACAAAAATAACTGTAGTTTATTAAAAAATATTTAAACAAAATTCGGCGAACTAGGAATAATTCAAATTTAAAGTAAATGCTTAAGTCAGAAGTAAGTTAAATGAAGCCCAAATTATTCTAAAACAAGAGTTAAATTTTTATGAATTGATAGCATAAAAGAGAACAACTAAAATCTGAGTTAGAAATAAAAGCATTTGAAATCTAAACTATCATAATTAAGCAATTGTTGGCGTCGAAAAGTCTAGAGCAATAGCCAAGAAAAACAGTGTTCAATCTATCAATACATCTAACCAATAGAGGGTCGTGGGAGGAGATTTACAATCTATTGGTGAGGAAAACATATTTTGCTGTGCAATGTTTATTCTATCGTTCGTAACAACGTTAATACATTGGACTTTATCTCACGGGACACTGGACAATCAACACCACACGAACATGTAGTTTAAAAAAACACTGAGAAAGAAAATATACTGCCTTCATCTAGAAGGAATAAGTGGCCATTTTCTAAATTCCTTAACTAGAAATATAGATTTCCGAGCTATGCGCATAAGGCCAGCCAATAAACTGAGTACAGGAAATGATCAAGAATTTCTAGTCTACACATTTCTAGATGGTGAAACAATATTCTGAATATTCTGAGTATTTTAAATCTTTTATATGGCGAGAAATTCCCGCTTGATTATCTAGAATTGGGTCATAAACCAAGAATATAGCTGCTGAAACCCGCCTTTTGTGTCCTCATTTATTTGGAGATATTTTCAAATAGGTTTGATCTCGACAATATAGACAAACTCTCTAGAATTCTAATAGGGGGTTTATACTAGAACTCGCTTTCAAAGGGAACTAAAATTTATAAGAATGATATGGAACTATTTTTTCTAGAGCCACAATTTAGATTCTAGACGCCAGTTACAGAATTTTTTCTCAGTGAAGGATTGTCATGTAATGTTTCCTTACTGACTGGGGACATGGCTACACCCATTTAATTTCGATACACATAAACACACACATTCATACATAATACTTTTTCCAATATGTAATCTTTTGGTTTTTGATAATTATCATGCGGAAATTCTCTCTCTCTCTCTCTCTCTTTTTCTCTACACACACACACACACACACACACATATATATATACAGAGTCTGATTTCGGCCGGGGCACTCTCTCACCGGAATAATTTTACAATTATTTTTTACTGCATATCATAGGAATTCCACCTTTTGACTAGCAAATTATTTTTATAAAAAATGAACGGTGTAAAATAATCGAATTTATTCATGGTTATTAGACACCAGAATTCTTTTAAAATAATTTTTAATGAGAATTTTTTGTTTATTATAAGAGGAAAGTATTGCTTAAAAAATAATGGTGTAAGTGTAAATAATCTGTGCCCCGGTCTAAATCAGTCCCTGCATATATATATTATATGCTTATATATATATATATATATATAAGTCCAAAAAAAATCTTGAAAAGTCAAAAACTTGAAGAATTTTAAAAAGCATACTTGCATATTTATTGCACGAGAAATTTCAGCGCAATGAGATATGCAAAATAAAAGAATGATAATGTAAAATATTAAATGGAAAGCAAGCAAAAAGTACAAACTAAATAAAACATACCGAATACAAAATCATTGAGAGCATCAACCAGGAAGTAGTTTTATTGAAGATTTGCAATAGTATAATGTTTCAAGAACCTTTAGTCTCCTACTAAATATCAAGAAAAAAAAATACTCCTAGAAATGAAAAATATAAAAATACATATATTATTCTTATTTTGAAGAGTTTTGTATTTTAACATTTTATCTACCAATGAAACTGAAAAATATCACCGGTAGATAAAAAGTTAAAAAACAAAATTAGTTTAAAACAAAACGGTTAAAGATAAAATACAAAATTAGTTTAATGCAAACATTAATTTAAAAAGCGTAAAACATTGAAATTATGAAAGAAATGTCAAAAGTATGTAGAAGAATGGAATGTACTAAATACCTTACTTTAATCTCACTATAGGGCACTAGACGCTACATGTAGCTGTTTTTGTTTCCAAAAAAGATCTTATAGAGTGATTTCGCTGTTTTTGCTTAAAATTTTTCACCATCCTCACGTGTGTTCTAATTAATTACTATATTATCTCAAGAACCTCCCACCAATCTTAGGAAAAATATAAGGAACACAAAAAGTAAATGCACTTTGTTAAGATCCAAATATCTTTTTCGACCTCCACACTGAGAAAAAAAATGTACTGCCTTTCTCTAGAATGAATAAGTGGTCATTTTCTAAATCCCTTAACGAGAAATATAGATTTCCGAGCTATACGCATAAGGCACGCCAATAAACTGAATAGACGAAATTATCGAGAATTTCTAGTGTACACATTTCTAGATGGTGAAACAATATTCTGAATCATTTATATTGCGAGAAATTCTCGCTTGATTTTCTAGAATTGGGTAATAAACCAAGATTATAGTTGCAGAAACCCGCCTATTGTAGTCTCATTTATTTGCAGAGATTTTTAAATAACGTTGCCCTTGAGAATATAGGCAAACGCTCAAGAATTCTAATAGGGGCTTCTAGAACTCGCTTTCCAAGGGGACTAGAATTTATAAGTATGACATGGAACTACTTTTTCTAGAGACACAATTTAGAGTCTAGATGTCAGTTACGGAATTTTTTCTCAGTGCATGCAACATACACTAAAGAACCACCTCATTCTTCATACCGGTCATACCAGTGGTACACTAAAGCAATCTCCTTCAAATACAATGGTGAGGTGGTATTGTGAAGTCGTTCCTTCACATATATGAGTTTTAATTATAACTTTAAATAAAGGCAATAAGTAATTATTATATTTTCAATAAATTAAATGGCTAATAAAAATAGATAACGAAATTCTAAATTACTTTTATTTATTCGCTGTTGTCTATAATAAATATCTTAATTCTAATAATACTTTATCCCTTATGCTATTAATAAATCGTCTGAGAACAAAAACATATTCCTTTTAAATGACATCTCTCAAAATTATAATATTTCCTAAATCATTTAATAAATAAAATATAAAAATAATATTATTTCCAGTTATAAGCCGTTGGATACATAATTACATTTTCATTCTTTTAAATTGCGTAAGTTTATTTATTCGAAGCTAAATTAAGCAATACATTTCCGTTCTAATATCACTATAGAGTAATTTATATTTTTTATGACAAGATGTGCAATAATTTGTAGTCTGAATGTCTCCACTACTCAACGGGCCTTCTGGCGATAAAGTTTGGCATTGATGATTGGCGTTAGTTTTTTAACGGTCGTGCTAAATTCAAAATATTTACATTAAATTATTCTACAAACAAAGGAATATCTTTGGCTATAAAATTTGGCACTTTTTCAAAATTCTTGGCGTAATTCAACTGTCTGATCTTAATTGCAATAGAGTCAACTTCGGGATTCGCTCTACAACTGTTGACAGTATAACATGTGACCCCGTAGCTCTCTCTCTCACCCCTATCTTTTGCATTCTCGTAACTTATGGTCATGCTGAAATTCCACTATTAATGTACTGTTGATTTTCTTATGAAACCTCTATAAAATAAAATAAATATGTTTTACTGCGAACTATTAGTTC
Organism: Salticus scenicus; assembly: GCA_963930645.1. NCBI lineage: Eukaryota > Metazoa > Arthropoda > Arachnida > Araneae > Salticidae > Salticus > Salticus scenicus. The sequence goes on along the minus strand of OZ005659.1, from coordinate 25,855,419 downwards.
TTTTTGTTTCAACGGCCTTCTTTTTCAGCTATAAGGACCTGGATAATAAATAGAACTTTCGACAGTAGAATCTCAGGATATCTACTTAATATAAATATGGTGCTAGACCAGTGACCAGTTCGAGATGCATTGGTGAGAGAGAGGGGCAGCAGCTGTTTTTCTTTTAAAAGATAAAAAAACTGATTTATAGAGATACTTTTTCTCAACTAAAGAGCTGTTTGATTAATTTGACTCATTATCTGAAGCTTACCCGATGGGATGAAATGTCAGCGAGCGACCCTTATCTTCCGATCTACTCGATGACATAGGACAGAAGTACCGCATTTCTACAATGTGATTTTTTTCCCCCTAGACTCATTCGGTGAAACTGGCCGAAGCGGAATTTTTTAATATGGTGCGTGTCCCGAAACCTCTCACGTTGGATTTTCTCCCTATGACGCTGATTTGCGATATTCTCCTCGTATAGTGATCGACATTGCCGGTATGCTGATTTCTACAGTGTCTCTCACATGCTCCAATTTATTTATGTTTCTCCACTTTAAAAGATTCAAATGAAGTCAGTGGAAAAGCCATCTATTTTTTAGTGCTAGTTTTTTGCCAGCTGTCTACGCAAAGAAAGTTTTACAAGTTTTACTATTAATGTTTATATGTTCTCAACAGCAGATATGTCGTGTGTAGGTGATATACATTTATTTATGCACTCATACAGGAGAAAGGCCACATTTGTATGTTTTTAGTGATTGCTTTTTGTGAAAGAAAATTAATATATAGATATATATAAAAAAAAAAAAAACGCGTTATGTTGTGCGGACTTCGACAAAACTACACTGGTGAATAAGCCAAATCTTATACAAAATTAATTGTGCATTATTTTTGCTGTATTATGAATAGAAACAATTGTGATGTTCCCGAAACTTAAAATAATTCTCAGAACATTGTGATTTCTAACCTTGGATTATGGCTAAAATATTTTTGAAAGAACTGTTATTTTGCAAGTATTAACTGTGGAGTAAGACTGAAAATTTTCTCAACAACTGTTCTTTAGCAGGACGTATTATTGTAGGTAATATTTTTTTCATCTTAAAACTTTTATATTTAAAAAATAATAATAATAATAAAAAATAAATAAAAATAAAAATGTTTCATATATTTTTACTAAATTGAAATGTTGTTCTGCTGGTAATATTTATTAAATGGGTTTGGAATAAATTAATTTTCTATATGATGTGTAAAAGTAATTTTTCATATTATTTTGACAACTTTAATTAATATTGAATTTGTTTGTTTATCACAGTGAATATGCATGTGTAAAAATAAATAAATAAATAAATAAATAAATAAATAAAGGGAATTAAGTAATTACATAAAATGATGTAATGTTTACAAAATTTTAGCGAATCTTTATTTTTTTTTAATTCATTAACATCGCAATATTTATTGTGTTTAAGGTGTTGAATTTTACATGAAGTAAATTTCTTGTTTTTTAATCAAGTGCTTAATAAAATTCGTTATTGATTATTAATTGTATGTTTTATATATTTTTTTTTATTGCAAAATAATTATCACTCTGTTTGTTGATTGATTTTGATTAATTTTTAATTTAAGAATTAAATTTTGAGTTATTTTCGCATGTTGGCGTTTTCTAGGTTGGTTGGAAATACACATACCTTTTTTTTTATATACCTTTTAGAGATGTGTCGGCGAAAATTCGTTTTTGATATCAGTCGATATCTAGACACTTATTTCTCATCTTTTCACACACACATTTTTTTTTTGTTGTTGTTCACTTATTTTAACGTGCTTGGAACTGCCATTGCATAACAAATTAATAAATAAATAAAATAATTAGAGTGATAATTTCAGGTATTCCCATACCTTTCTTTCATAAATTCATATTTTTCATTATTTTTAAGGTCATATTTTGAAGCAAAATTAGAAAATATATTTTAGAGAATTTAGTTGATTTTTTTTCTTTCGTTTTTTTTTACTCAGTGTGTTACATGTATAACTTTCACACCTTTACATAAATGATTGATATTCATTTTTTAATTTTAAAGATAATAGGTTTTTTATTCTTATCATGGTTATATTAAATCAAGGATAGTTATAGTTAGTTTCTTAAAATAAAGGTCTGTGTAATTTTGTGCATCACTGTGTTTTGGATGCTAGCTCCAATGCACAAGTGACTGGTTCGATGTTCAGCACCATGTTCCTTCATCTTGAATTCTTGGCTAAATTTTTTTTTCTTGATGAAGGGGCCTGTGTTGTATGCCTTACCTTGCACGATTTTGCATTGAGTTACATAATATTTTGTGGTTACAATAATTCATTTACATAATATTTTTTTACTATTTAAATTTTACATAAATTTAATATTATTTTACAGAATCGAATAGAATGGCTTGTATTTAGGGTATTTTTTTTTTCTCATTCTTTACTAATATTGTTTCTATAAAAAGATCTTTCTCACAACGCATAGGTACATACTCACGCACACAATGACAGAATAAATAAATAAAATAAAATATTGAATAAAATATTAATTAATTGATTATATCTCCAACAATTTTCTTTTTTTAACACTATATGTATTCAGGACAATATGTAAATCCAGTACATAATATATTTTATGAATCTATACTGGCCGTATCTTGTTGCATGCAAGTGTCCTAAATAAATTTAACACACAATTTTCCAAATTTACATATTTCTTTTTCTCATTTTTTCGGATATTATGTACATTGACTTTCATGTAAACCTAACAAATTTGTTAGTCTTGAACATAAGGTTCAATGTTTTATTTATTATACTTACCAGGCATTCTTAAATAATCATGTACAATCACTTATACAGAAAGGGAGTTGGTTGTATATCTTAGACACCTAAACACATAAACATAATTTTATTCTAATATTATTTTTGGTTGTCGTATATTTTTCAAGTTTTAATTTTTATAATAACATAACACAGTATTTTCTTTGCCCATTTTAACTAAAATGTTACATTTTAACACAAATGTTTTAATTATTTTTTTTTCTAATTTCATAAACTTGGAGAAATTTTATAACACATTGTATATTTTCGTCGGTTAGATGTTATCGCGTAAATCCAGGGACTCTTATGCTGGTCGTGAAATTTGACATCTAATTTAATTTTACATTTCACACATTTCTTTTTACATGCATTCAACTTTGTAAGATGACACCTATCATTATCTTCTAAAATTTTAACTCTTAATTACCTTTCATACGAAATTTATTTGATATGCATAATAGTTTTATTTCGTTCATTTTTCGTGCAAAAAAAATTTAAGAGCAATCGTGATATGATAAAGAAAATAAAAGAGAAAAAGGAAGTCTGCTTGATTTTTTTTGTAACAGAAATAAACATCTCGCCGTTCTGAGTTTTATTTATGTTTTAATAATAATAATAGTGATTTTTTTTCCTCATTCAGTTCAAATACGTTGATTGAAGAGAAGTTTTTTTATTTTTACTGTACATATGATATATTTTATCGCATTTATTCGATATTTCATGTTTGTTTATTGGTGTTTATATTCAATATGTCTATCATATATATATAGGAATATTTCTCTTCTATTGCTCTTGAAAATAATTATGACAACAAGATATATAGTAAGCTTACTTTAACATCGAATTGGGCCCACTGCTGAATAATTGCAGTTAAAAAAAAAACATTTTATGGCACATGTGTGAACAGATTTATTTTACTGTTCTTTTTATCAGCTGATTTGGTGAAAAAATTTTTTTATTCATCTTTTTGAAGTGAGATTTCACTTCTTGTACTCGAGTCTCTTTATTATTTTACTGAGCAATTTATATAGCCTTTGAAGCTATTTATATATCTACTTTATGCGCATTTTTAATTTTTGAGGCCTCATCTCAGCTCATCTCAGCTCATCTCAGTTCATATATGCTCAGTTCAGTAGATAATACTGTTATTTTAGTCATGACTTTTTGCTTTTACTTTTTGTTTATAATTTTCTGTGCACGTTAAATTCGCAATTTTAGCGCTTTCATCTGCGGCTATGGAAATTTATTTTGGTGGCATTTTTTTTAATTTTTTAATTTCAATATTTGTTGGAACACTTACTGAAATATACTAAATTTTTAAATAGTTCAAATTATTTCAATTGATATTCATTTTTTTACAATATTGTTTAAATATTATAACATATCACCCGTTTGATTATATTTTTAATTTTCACATATACACATTTACCCTCTAAGCACAATTGTGTTGCTCTGGTTGTCAGTATATTAAAGACTTCTATAATCTACGGATTTTGACCGTTATATTGGTTTCAACACTTGTAATTGTGTAGGGGATTTCACACTTTCACAACAATTTTGGAAGGTTATGTTTTATAGGCCTTCATAGACACTTTCAATTCATTAATACATGTTCTATAATTATTTTGGGTGACAAAATAAATAAATGATAATAAAAATAATAAGAAATAAAAAGATATTGATATAAAATTACTTAATAGATTTTAAATAAATAACATGAGGATGTATGTGACTTTTGGAAATATTTGGATTGTATATTTTTCCTAGTTATATTTTCATTGGTGTCAAAGTTTCGTTTGATGCATTCAGGGATTCTTTGCGTGAACACATCACCTCTGTCACAAGATTCATTTTTAACAAATTCACACTATTTTTTCATCTCATTTGAATAACACGATCAGTTTATTTTAACGTTTGCAAACACTTTATAATTAATAATTCACACACACACACACACACACACACACACACCAAAAAGAATATATTTTTTTTTCCTATGTTTCTACATGTGTTCCTGTATATGTTTCTTTTTGGGTCGGAATTTCATTGTATTATTGGCTGGTTTCTCAGTTTGTCAGTCATAATGCAAATTTATCCAATAGTATTCCATTATCTTTCACATGCATGTTTTCCATGCTTTTCTTCATTATTCTCAAACTTGGCCTCACAACCCAATGTTTGACACACACACACACTCTCACAAAATTTTATCTGACCTATTTAGTTTCCATTTCATTGGTTCACATGTGGAGATAATTACATTTTCTTTTATTAAATTTGCACACGAATTTTTTTTTACAAAAAGACTAATTACAATAATAATACACACATACATAAAAGTAAATAAAGGTATTTTTGTCAACTTGCAGCAAATTCTGTTATGTTTTTAGAGCCATTTTTTTTTTTTTTTTTTTTTTTAAAGAATTACATAGATGGTGAAATTTCCGTACATAGTCTGTACGTTTTAAAAATTTTTATTTTTATCAAAAAAAAAAAATTTTTTTCTTGTGTAAAGAGTAAAAACTCTTGCAGAGAGTTTTCGTTCAGCTTAAATTAAATATTTAATTATTTAAAATTTCTTAATTAAAATAATTCCTTTTTGTAAGGTTTGCACCACAGATGTATTTTAAATGGCCTTGAAATCATCTGTGCGTTGTAAGAAGTAGTCTGTGCAGAAGTATGTGGCTGGTTCACTCTTCTTTTTTTTTTTTTTTTTTGTTAAAGACTATTTCTTGCTGAGCAGTGTTATGGAATTATCTGTATAACATACAGTATATTTTTTAAAAAAGATATTGAATATTAATTGGGCTCGATAAAATAATAGTTCAACTGTAATTATAAAAACAATAGTGTATTTAGATTTTTTTTTTTTTGCTGTTTTTGAGAATTTGTATGAGGTATTCTTATCACCTATGTCAGGTCTACTCAGAGTTAATGCATTAAAAATTAAATTTTTATTGAGATCATATTTTTTTTTGAGAAATTCAAATGCTAATTCATATATTAAAATTTTGTTCAGGAAAAGGAAATTATTTCATACGGGTAAATTTTATTATTTTTTTTTTTTTTTTGACCAACACAATCTATTGAAATAAATTTGGTTCATAAATTTATGCAAAAGAAAATAAATTAGAAGGCATAAAAATAGACAAAAGTTAAAATAAAATAAAATAAAATAAATAATTTTTCTTGAACTCTTACATGTGCGCTTTTATTGTGACATAGGGCTAGATTTCTTTTTTTTTTTTTACACTTTTTTACACATACAAGGGACATTTCATTATGTCACTTTGCAGAATGCTGGTTGTCATTTTTGCACAACATGAAGCCTCTTCTGCTTTTCACATATTGTTCAGTACGCTATGTTCAGTTAGGCATCACAAAACCATCATAGCTGTCATAGCTATTGTTCCATTGTACACTCTCTGGCTCACTTTGTTAGAATTTAATTTTCACGTGTACGATAATGGTCTTTTTTAATCAAAAATGTTCGATTTTTTTTTCATATTAATGCAATATTAAATTTTTTTTGAAAATTAACAAAATACAAAAATTATTTGTTTTTCATATTTCTTGTTACTGATTTCCTTTTCCTTAGTATCAACCTTACATACACTGTAATGAATGAATATTTTTAATATTTTACACATGCTATATATCATATTTATATAATTTATTGATTATGTGATTTGTTTCAGAATGTCACTTTAGCATCACGATGATTGAATATGTCTCATTGTTCCATAACTCATTATTATTGATTTTTTTTTCAAATTTATAGTTATATGCTACAATTTTTTTTATTGTTTAACAAAAGGTTACTTTACATGTTCCACAATGGTATGCAGAAATTTTTGGAATTGTATTACACTGTTGTGAAGGTGAGAGAGAGCGTTTTATTTTTTTATACTTTTCGTCCATTTTGACGATTCATTTTTTTTTCCCTCGTCGATGGGGAGAAATATGTGAAGTCGTTCCTTCACATATATGAGTTTTAATTATAACTTTAAATAAAGGCAATAAGTAATTATTATATTTTCAATAAATTAAATGGCTAATAAAAATAGATAACGAAATTCTAAATTACTTTTATTTATTCGCTGTTGTCTATAATAAATATCTTAATTCTAATAATACTTTATCCCTTATGCTATTAATAAATCGTCTGAGAACAAAAACATATTCCTTTTAAATGACATCTCTCAAAATTATAATCTTTCCCAAATCATTTAATAAATAAAATATAAAAATAATATTATTTCCAGTTATAAGCCGTTGGATACATAATTACATTTTCATTCTTTTAAATTGCGTAAGTTTATTTATTCGAAGCTAAATTAAGCAATACATTTCCGTTCTAATATCACTATAGAGTAATTTATATTTTTTTATGACAAGATGTGCAATAATTTGTAGTCTGAATGTCTCCACTACTCAACGGGCCTTCTGGCGATAAAGTTTGGCATTGATGATTGGCGTTAGTTTTTTAACGGTCGTGCTAAATTCAAAATATTTACATTAAATTATTCTACAAACAAAGGAATATCTTTGGCTATAAAATTTGGCACTTTTTCAAAATTCTTGGCGTAATTCAACTGTCTGATCTTAATTGCAATAGAGTCAACTTCGGGATTCGCTCTACAACTGTTGACAGTATAACATGTGACCCCGTAGCTCTCTCTCTCTCACCCCTATCTTTTGCATTCTCGTAACTTATGGTCATGCTGAAATTCCACTATTAATGTACTGTTGATTTTCTTATGAAACCTCTATAAAATAAAATAAATATGTTTTACTGCGAACTATTAGTTCTTTTTGTTTCAACGGCCTTCTTTTTCAGCTATAAGGACCTGGATAATAAATTGAACTTTCGACAGTAAAATCTCAGGATTTCTACTTAATAGGTATGCATAATTTTTATTGCATATATCTTTAAAGAATACTCTTAAGTAATTAAAATAATATGGTGTGTCACTCACACGACTTTCTCTTACCCTGAAATTTAATACTATAAATACAGGTTGCAGATTAAAAGGTAAGATAACGAGTACTGTTATGTAAACCTGTGTTAAACAATTCATATTAGGCTTCTGAAGAGTTTTATATGATAATTAGTTCTGTGTGTTCCATTAATGGAACACATTAATGGAACCCTTCCATTAATGCCCCGTTCCATTAATGCACCTACATTTATATAGAATTTAATTCGGTTATTAAATAATAATTCTGTTTTTAAAAAATAATTTATTAAAATTATTATTTAAAAAAAATTATCTTTTATGATAATGCAGACGACTTCCATATTAGAGAAGTAGTATAACACCAAATGTCCAAAAAAAAGTCTATTTTATTATCATTATTAAAATATATATATATATATATACGATTTTTTTTCTAAGTTTTTTTTCGTTAAAAGTAAAAAAAAAAAATTCGATGACTTTGTTTTAAATTATTGCAGATCGATGGTTCAACCATTCGTTTTAAAGGTATTGACGAGCTCTTTTGAAAGATACCCATCATGAAAATTTACTCCCCTCGAAGGGGGACTTCCCTCCCAGGGGGGAGGCGAGGCTCCTACATACACAAAAAATTTTTCCCAGTTAACTATCTCTATTACAAAAAATATATATTCGTTTCATTTGGTTTAGTGCAGTCTATAGACGTTAAACTCTACTTACCTGCAATTTCCCCCATAGACGTAATGTATTAGAATTCTCTTGATTGTCCCTGTACACGAACCATTTGCTTGATCTTAACGAAAAGTTTAGTGAAGCATCCCTATATGATACACATTTAGAATACCAGTTTGAACTTTCTGCCATAATTTGTTTTTGAGATATGCTGATAACAGACAGACACACACACAGACACACAGACAGACATACAGACACGCAGACACACGCACAGACCGCTTGCTAAAAACATGATTTTCGTATTCAGGGGACCTCAAAACGTGTAAATATAACAAAATCTCGCGTTCGAAAATTTGACCCAAAAACTTTACTTTCTCTACCTTATGGGTAAGAGTAATTAAAAATATATGTTTCAAATACACTTTTTGCCTGTTTCGTAGTGTAGTAGATAAAGGGTTAAACTGTTCAATGGTTATCGTTTTTTCTTTGTGGTTATATCATTATTTACGACTGATAATTATTTTGTATGATTTTCTAAGATTAAATAATGTTTTCAAAGACATCAATAAAAATCTAGTATTTTGTGGCCCCCACAAGACTTTATTCTTTATAATTTTACACAAATTCATGCAGTATAAATTAATTATTAAAGTATTTTCCATGATAAATGCAGACGATTTTTATCTGACAGAATTATTAACACTAAATGCAGAAAGAAAATCAATTTTATACCAATCTCAGAAGAAATACGATTTTTTTTTTTCCGGTAAAAAATGAAGAAAATCGATAATTTTTTTTTCAATTATCACAGATGTAGGGTTCAACCATTTGTTTTAAAGGTATTGACAAGATCTTTCGAAAGATACCATATTGAAAATTTACACCCCGAGGGGGCGATGTGCTCACATGCACAAACTTTTTTTCCTAGTTTACTCTACTTCCTAGTTTACTATTATCAATAATTCATATTAATTTTACAATTACATGTTAAAAATAACTCTCATTATGTACATTTATACGAAATTTTGTCCTATAATGCCATGTTAAAAATTTAAAAAAGAAAATAAAAGAAAAAAAGAAAGGATCACAGGGCCATCTCTTAAGTGATTGATCCCCAAATCTAATCAGCACAAGTTTATGTCAGGGTTCAACGAAATGCCAAGTTTTGTTAAATTTCATTCATTGGTTCGTGAGATACAGCGTCCACAAAATTTTTGATGCACACACACACAGGCACACAAACAGACGTTTTTTTTTTAAATAGTCAAAACCTGTTCAGAACATCCCAAAATGCGTAAATCCATCGAAACCTGCAGTTCGAAAATTTTCAGAAATCCAATACTTTCTATAATACTAGCTGGTTTCACCAGCTAGCTGTCCAGAGACCCATGAAAATTTTTACCAAAAAACATGCTCTTGGGCACCTGCGGCACCAATCGTAATTTGTTCTCTGTAAAAAGTCGCATAATATTAAAATATTAAAAATTCATATATTTTTAAATAAAATCTAAACGTAGCTCTAGTTCAACGTAAAATACTCTCAAATCAACGAAAATAAAAAAAACCAATCAAATCTCTCGTAATTCCTCATAATGTAGCTCTAGTTCAACATAAAACACACTCAAATCAATGAAAATCAAATAAACCATTCAAATCTCTTGTAATTCCTCATAACGTAGCTGTAGTTCAATGTGAAATACACTCAAATCGATGAAAATCAAATAAACCAATCAAATCTCTTGTAATTCCTCATAACGTAGTTCTAGTTCAACGTGAAATACGCTCAAACCAATGAAAATCAAATAAACCAATCAAATCTCTTGTAATTCCTCATAACGTAGTTCTAGATCAACGTAAAAGACACTCAAATCAATGAAAATCAAATAAACCATTCAAATCTCTTGTAATTCCTCATAACGTAGCTGTAGTTCAATGTGAAATACACTCAAATCGATGAAAATCAAATAAACCAATCAAATCTCTCCTAAGATTCTCCATTCTGCCTCATTATAGAAATGGGAAGTTTTATTTTCATATTTTTATTAATTAAAAGAAAACTAATCAAAAATTCGAAAATCTGACTTCGGTGTGCACAATGACCCTACGAAGGGCACCTTTGTGTTAAATCACGTGACTGTCCGAGCTACCGATTTCGATAACAGTGAAATACACACATATATATATACAAATATTGCTCACTTAATAGTATAAGATATAGAAGAAAATAATAATGGTGTTAATTCTTCCGAAAATAACGGAATGTTTTATAAAATACAAAAATAACAATATTTAAACACGAATACAAGACCTTTTTTTTTTTCTTTCACCCAAGTAAATATTTGAAACGGTCCAATTCGTTTAAATTAAATGTCTTTTGATCCTCAAACAATAAATCTTTCATCTGATTTCACATTAAATTATTTCAAACTAAGGTTAAATGAGATACTTTAAGATTATTATCTTTAAATTGGCAATTCAATATAAACCAGTTCATATTTCTAAACCAATAAAAAATTTTGTGGATTTAGTCGAAAAAACAAATATCTATTTAATGTCGTTTTTCACAAATGTTTCTCCATAAGATTATTTATATCTCATTATGTAATGCATGCATTTATTTTTCAAATACGATTATGTGAAAATGAAATGTCTTTCGTTATAATCTTATAATATTCTAATCTTGTTTAATTATTTATTTATCAATAAAGAATATAGTTCTTTAAAATTTCTTATTTCGGTAACATTAATAATAGATCTAATGTAAAACTATATAATATTTATTTTCGCCTTATTTAGGTAATTATAAACTTGCAGCGTTCTTTTAATTACATGAAAATCGAATGTAAGTAAGAAAGAAAAACTTTTTTTAAAAAAATTTACAAAATATATGTTATTACTATAAATAGGGTTCACGCTAGCATGTCGACATAGCGACAATTATCGATATGTTATCAAGAAATATCGCCAAAATCACAGACTTTGAGCGACAAATTTTTCATTTAAATTATTTAAACATTTTTTTTTTCCCTATTTTATTCAAAGTAAATTGAATCAAATATATATTGATTATTGGAAAACATCTACAAAATAATTCATTTTCAAAATGAAATCCATTTAAAACAGAAATAATTTAAATTCATCTTTTTAAATTCAATTTTTGTTGTTCGTTTGTTAAACATAGTTACTCGTATACCTCAATGATTAACTTCAATATTATTCTCTCTTCAAAATTTTCTCCCAGTGCTAAATTGAATCTGATAAAATTAATTGTTTCTGCCATACTATGCCTCATGCAAGCATTATCCCCAATGAGAGGTAACGTTATTACTTTCTCTTACCCATAAGGTAGAGAAAGTATTGTTTTTGGGTCAAATTTTCGAACGCGAGTTTTTGTTATATTTACACGTTTTGAGGTCCCCTGAATACGAAAATCATCTTTTTAGAAAATGGTCTGTGTGTATGTCTGTGTGTCTGTGTGTCAGTCTGTTATCAGCATATCTCAAAAACAAATTATGGCAGAAAGTTCAAACTTGGTATTCTAAATGTGTATCATATAGGGATGCTACGGTAAGCATTTCGTTAAGATCAAGCAAATGGTTCGTGTACAGGGACACTCAAAAGTATTCAAATACATTACGTCTACGGGGGAAATCTATAGACTGCACTAAACCAAATGAAATGAATATATATTTTTTGTAATAGAGATAGTCAACAGGGAAAAAAAAATGTGTGTAGGATCCTCGCCTCCCCCCCTGGGAGGAAAGTCCCCCCTCGAGGGGAGTAAATTTTCATGATGGGTATCTTTCAAAAGAGCTCGCCAATGCCTTTAAAACTAATGGTTGAACCATTTATCTGCGATAATTTAAAACAAAGTTATCGATTTTTTTTTTTTTTTTTTTTTACTTTTAACGAAAAAAAAAAAAAAAAAAAAAAAACACTTAGAAATCGTTTTTTTTTTTTTTAATATTGAGAATAAAATGGACTTTTTTTGGATATTTAGTGTTATACTACTTCTCTAATATGGAAATCTTCTGCATTATCATAAAAGATAATTTTTTTAAATAATAATTTTAATAAATTTTTTTTTCAAAACAGAATTATTTTTTAATAGCCGAATTAAATTCTATATAAATGTAAGTGCATTAATAAAACGGGGGGTTGAGGGGGGGCAGTCCTCACGCAGAAATAATTATCGTATAAAACCCTTCCGAAGCCTACTTTGAATTGTTTAACACAGGTTTACATAACAGTACTCGTTATCTTACCTCTTAATCTGCAACCTGTATTAATAGTATTAAATTTCAGGGTAAGAGAAAGTCGTGTGAGTGACACACCAGATTATTTTTTCATTCTTTTTGCATACCTTAACAACAGTTTTTTTTTTTTTTTTTTTTTTATTATGGCAAATTCTTAATAACACAAGTCTGCGAAAACTTGTTTTTATTTTTAATTAATTAATTAAATAAATTTTCATTGCTCTCTGTTTCTAATGCTATTTTTTTTTTTTTTTCCCCTTTTTTATGATACGCTGAATTCAGAAATGCTAATCTATTCTTCTTATCACGTAAGCGTTTTTCCAGAAAGTAAGGATGCAGATCTGGACAATTAATATGACTAGTTTAATTACAGCAATCGCTATAAAATTGCACTTAAAAAACAGATAAATCTTTCATCTTATTAACCGATGTATTTATTGCGCGTTAAATTAATAACTTTTAGAAGTATTGTCAATATAATACTTAAGTGTTAGTAAAATAGCTATTCCCCGAAATGAAAGAAATTTTTAAATTATAGCGGAAATCATATTTTATATAAATATTTAATACCAATGACATTATTATTAAAATGGGTATATCAGAAATGAGTTATGGAAATTTGAAAGTAATTTTCAGTACTTTGAAGTTACAAGTATAGAAAATAAATCGATAATTCCAGTTACGCTATTTTATCCAGATAATATAAAACTTTATAAATCATACTTAAAATACAATTATGCCGATGATTGAATTTTAAAAATTTGAAAATTTTCTGTATTAAAAAATTTAATATTCTTAAGGAAAATTTCTAAATACTAAACATTAAATAAAAGATCAACGTGCAATAATGATATTCTCTTAAAACAAAACTTAAGGATTTTTCTTTCTCAAATTACTTGCATTATTCTTGTTTTGCAATAAATGAAAAAAATCTTGTTAACATTTTCTAACAAAATTGAAAAGTTTTTATGTCTTCGATTTGTCTTTCTGTCCATCCTTTTGTACGTCTGCCTGTTCGCGTTCTAACTCCTGTAATTATTTATGGAATTCCTCGGAATTGATATGTTTTATTCAAGTTCACTCTCGGATGTTCCCTGTTGTAAACGGAGTAAATACCACCATTAGTTTATGTAAGGACACCCAAAAGTATTCCAAAGCACTGCGTTGTGTGAGAGAGACTTCTATAAACCCTATTTCTATACCTTTATTTTGCACAAATCACTTATTATTCGTATACAAAAAAGATTGTTTTTCTACAGTACAGTCGGTAACAAAAGTCTCCGAACACTAGCAAAAATTCCTATATAAAAAAAGTACACTTAATGAAGTTTTGTTAAAGAAATCCTTGTCGAATCCTGTTCTTAGTCAGTCTAAAAACAGGATTCGACAAGGATTTATTTAACAAAACAGTATTAACTCTACTTTTTTTATATAGGAATATTTGCTAGTGTTCGGAGACTTTTGTTACCGACTGTATATAGTATAATAATCAACATTAAGATTTACAGAATCACATTAAAATATCCAGATATATTAGGAGTCATAATAATTATAAATTTAATTAGTCTTTTTGTCTTTCCATCCTTCTTACTGTCCTCCGTGTGAGATTAAATGAAGCAACGAATACGTATATAGTTAGAAAGTGCTAATAATTAATGTGAACCTCATGTTCTTTTCACTAATTTTACTTTCTCTTACCCATAAGATAGAGAAAGTATTTATTTTTGGGTCAAATTTACGAAACTGAGTTTTTGTTACATTTACACGTTTTGAGGTCCCCTGAATCCAAAAATCATACTTTTAGCGGTTGGTCTGTATGTCTGTCTGTTATCAGCATATCTCAAATACAAATTACAGCAGAAAGTTCAAACTTGGTATTCTAAATGTGTATCATACAGGGATGCTACACTAAACTTTTCGTTGAGTTCAAGCAAATGGTTCGTGTACAGGGACACCCAAGATAATCCAAATACATTACAAGTCTATGGGGGAAATTGCAGGTAAATAGAGTTTAACATCTGCTGACTGCACTACACCAAATGAAACGAATATATATTTTTTATATGCTTAAAAACATGTTTCATGTAGAATATGGTATAGAAAGCATTCACTGTTCATTTACAGGGTTACACAAAAGAACATAGATTATAATGCGACAATACTTGAAAATCGATGGAAGTGTACTTTAGGTTGTACCGTGTGTTATGAATATAGGATTATATTTATGTGCACCGTGTGATGTGTACATAACTTTCAGAAAATAAACAGGGCTGCCAATATTTAAGCCTTAACGCTCTTTTTTATTTGTAAGTGGAAGTGCTTTACTATAATTTTTTACCATGTCCAGGAAAGCTGCTCAAGAATTGAAATTAAGTTCTCATAGCCATACGAGTATGATATATAATGTATTTTTTAAGCTAAATATTCCTCACTTGCATATATATATATATATATATATATATATATATATATTTATTTATTTATTTATTTACACGTTTTGAGGCTTCCTGAATATTGATGTCAAGTTTTATAGTAGGATTTTTGACTGCGTCTGTTAGAATAAATTAAAAACAGATAATTTCTGGTTATCCAAATGATGTATTTTGAAGTTAATACGTTTGTTACTAGAAAAGTTTATTCAAGATTGATAAGTTTCAAAGAATGATGCTTGTGAAAGTTTTTTGAATAATTTTAAATAAACTTTTGAACTTAATAACGGATTTGAGTTCTCTATAAATGTAGGTACAATAATGAAATGGGGGGTTGAGGGGGGAGGTAGTTCCCTTCAAATAGAATTATTTGTCATAAAGCTGTTCCGAAGCCTAATTTGAATTGTTTTAACATAGGTTTACACAACAGTACTTGTTATCTTAATCCTTAATATCCAATCTGTTCTTTTATTATTAAATATTAAGGTAAGAGAAAGTCGTGTGAGTGACACAACAGATTTTTTTTTTTTTTTATTATTATTATTATTGAATCCAGGAGATTCAAACTAAATATGTTTTAGTAAGAATAAAGTGTGTTAAAATAATAAAAAGGCGGTTGGTTCAAAGTCATGGTTTTATGAAATAGAAATATATGCACTACTTTATATAAGGTATTTTTAAAGTCCAATTGAAAATTTCATGATTTTTATACAGTTACATACACACACCTCTAAATACGCATGCACATTCCTGTATATGTATACATTATTTGTGCGTTCGCGCATGTGTAAGCAATATCGAAATCTGTTTCCTACAAATTTTAGAAGATTCGTTCACAAAGGCTATTAAATTCCCTAACACATTTAATGAAAAATATTTCACATCTTATGAGTGATGCATTATTTTACCTTATTGGTCATACTCTAAAACGATTTCGTCTTAAACACGTTTAACTATACATAACTAAATTTAATTCATTATTGTTGATTTTCTATAATTATGATCTATAATATTGAAAAATGTTTCATCGGTTTTTTTTTCATACAGCTCACTGAAAAAATAGCAATGTTTTTATCGCACATTCATGTCAATAGTTATTTTTTTATTTACAAATAAATAAATAAAGTGTAAATTAAAATATAAAACCGAAGCCTATTTTTGTTTTTTATGTAATAAATTTAAAATTATATACAAAGCAGAATTTAATTTAGTACGACAGGCCTTTTTTTTAATCTATAAAAAAGTCATGTAATTACATAAAATGTAATTTGGAAGTTGTATTGCGTTCTTTAGTAATGGTTATTATATTCATTACTTAAGTTTCTTTCGTTCAACTGCAGTATAAAACATACTTGGCGACTTTTTTTTTTTTTCTTTTTTTTTTTTTTTTTGACATTTTGGCAATGAATTAAAATAGCTATCGAAATTTCGCAAGAAAAAAACTTGGCGAAAAACATCCGACTACTTCAATGCCAAATTTGAAATTTCGTGAAGGTGGCTAACACTATACTAAACTGGCTAACACTATACTAAAACTGTTCCATTTTATAAACTAGATTTTTCTCAAATTTATTTGAATGTTTTTTTTTTTTTTTAATTTAATGTGGGGAAAAAAAGAAGAACGTTTTGTAATTGGTTCAAATATACAAAATGTGTAGTAAATAAATAAATAAATAAATAATTGAATTTTTACCTTTCAATAGGAATTTGCCTTCCTCAGCAATTGTCACCATAGTTATTTCTTAAAATTTTATTTGCTGCTTTTACCTCAATTTTAGTGTTATATATATATTTATATGCATATATATATATATATATATATATATATATATATATATATATATTAACTTGTTGCCCGAAAGAAGAAAATCCTAAAATCCTGACATAATTAAAGTGAAACGACACGAAATTTCTGACTGGAAGCAACAGTCCACTTGTACTATAAAATAAATAAATAAATAAGAATCTGCAAAAGCCATGATAATGTTAACGTATTTATTCAGAATTAATATATAAAACAATAAAATAATAATAGAAAAGGGGGAAAAAATAGAGAGAGAGTTAATCAAGGAAATTATATTGGACAAATAATAATAATAATAATAATAATAATAATAATAATGCGTTTCGCGAATAAAGGAACTAAAAGCATTTAATTATTAACTTAGTATCTATTTATTGATTTATTATGTTAGTAAATTTAAATATTTAGTATTTTTGTAGTATTTTTTAAACATAAAATATTTTTAAGTGTTTAGATTATTTTTTAAAAAATCTAATTAATCTCTTTTTCCCTTGCAAATTAATGACGCATTATATAAAAAGTTTTGTAAATGTCAAGGAACTTTTAATAAAGGTTCAAGTGCGTTCTTTTGATGCATAATTTAGGCAAAATAAGTTCATAAAATAGTTTAAATAAATTACTATCTGAAGAGAATCTTTATGAATCTCTAGGCTCTCATTATACATAGAGAGAATGTAGTGAATAAACCAGATTCGTTTTTAACCTTATTAAGGAAAAGCTTTTATAAACAAGTAATTTCCCTTCTGATAATTACTTTGTATTTTTCAATTTTTTTAA
The DNA here is from genome assembly GCA_963930645.1 of Salticus scenicus. NCBI lineage: Eukaryota > Metazoa > Arthropoda > Arachnida > Araneae > Salticidae > Salticus > Salticus scenicus. The sequence goes on along the minus strand of OZ005659.1, from coordinate 25,837,706 downwards.
TTCATATTTTCAAGCACTTTTTATTAAGTAACATTTTTTGAACGTTTTTAAACAATAATTATAATCTTAACCCATTTTATCCCATTGTCCTATTTAAAGGACAGTTGAAAAATAGCATATAGAAATCAGAATTTGCTTGGGGCGAATATTTTGTTAGCTGGAATATATAATGGTATATATAAGCTTCTGCTAGCGTGTTATGTGTTTCACCTCCTCCTCCTCCTCCATCTGGAATCTTTGTTTAATCATTACATTAGAGGGCATGGTTTATCTTCTCTTTGCTGTTAAAAATTCTTTCTGGAGAACTATCATGTAAATAAGAAAGTGTTATACAGATAAAGCAAAACTTTATACTCGGAAAGCACTTTTCACTATTGAAGAGAACGCAAACATATAAGTGCAAATTCCATCCTCTTTATTTCAATGTCATGCGTACAAGGTGGATAAGATTTCTTATACAGAATATATTTTTTTTTCTTTTCAAATTTCATTGTATTTAGTTTATTTAGGTTTAATTAACCTTAAAATATATAAATTTTCTCGAATTTGAGCAAAATAAATAAATTGGAATAAAATGGGTTAAAAACATAATTATGTAAACATCATTATAATTACGTAGTAATTTTATAAAATTTCGTTTTCCTCAAGCAGTAGGGAATAGGCAGCAGAAAGTTAACGGCCCTCTTCACTGACTGTCGCCGGAAGCCCGAGCCAATGTTTTTCTATGGGGAAATTTTCTTTACAAATAATTTATTAACTAAAACATATTTTTAAATTCTGTTTTCACATTCAGAAAATTCCCAACTGTTAAATTGACGGACCTTTTTTTAAAAATGTATTTTTTTAATTTTTAATATTTTATTTTGAAATTGCAAAATGAAAAAAAATTACATATTAAAAATTCGTATTTTGCAGCTTCAAAATAAAATATAAAAAATTAAAAAAATAATTTTTTAAAAAAGGTCCGTCAATTTAACAGCTGGGAATTTTCTGAATGTGAAAACAGAATTTAAAAATATGTATTAGTTAATAAGTTATTTGTAAAGAAAAATTTCCCATAGAATAACATTAGTTCCGGCTTCCGGCGGCGGTGAGTGAAGAGGGCCCTTAAGAAGAATGAGTCCAGTACAAGGTGAAAATTTTGTGAGTTATGATGTTATGCGTAAGTGGAACAGATCTCGGTCAATCGCAGAAAATGAGAATCATGGATTATGAGAAATGCTTGAATTTTGTATTATACCGTTTCATCCCTATATGGGAATGAACAAAAAAGCCATGAACCTATTGTTGTTTTGTAAATAATTGATATAAAATTCTGCACAAAACAGAATTCAATTCAATATGATAGGATTTATTTTTATCTAAGTTTTCATATAAAGGCAGGTAGTAACTGTATTTCATTCCCTAGCATCATTTACTACATTTATTTCTTAAAATTTCTTTGAAAGAGCTGTATCACAGGAGTCCCTTGGTGGTTTTAAAGTTTTTGTTGTCATTTTTGCGATAAAGGAAAATGGCTATCGTAATTGCATAAGTAAAGAACTTGGAGAGAAACGGCCAAGCCATTTCGGTAACAAGTTTAAAATTTCGCTAAGGATTTCAATAGTAAAGCTGTTCCATTTCTTTAGGGCTTTTATCATTTTTTATTTTTTTAAATTTTATTTTAATTCCTTAAAAAATGCTTGCATGTTATTTTATTTATTTATTTATTTATTTTTTATTTACTTTATTTTTTTTTTCTTTCTTTCTTTCTTTCTTTCTTTCTTTCTTTTTTTTTTTTTTTTTTTTTTTTTTTTTGACGTAAAAATAAATATATTTACATATTTATTTATTAATTTTTTACATCAAGTTTTTTTTTTTCTTTTTAACAATTTTAAATATAAAATGGGGTTTTTATTTAATACCTTTTGAACCAATTATCCGATTGAACTAAAAAATACGGAGTTAGCTTGATTTTGTCCTGATTAATAAGTATACCAAATCTAATAATCCGGGTAAAAAAATCCGGACAGATACAACGACAAACTTACAGCTTTATATATTTTACATAAAAACAAAAATGTTTGCACTTATATTCAAGGAGATCGATAAAAATTGGTAACGACGGCAAAATCGTTGTCTGCAAGAAATAGTTCGATCTGTCGTACTAAAAAAATTGCTTGGAAAATTTATTTTGGGCGAAGAGGCTCATTTTTATGCAAATAAGTCAGTCAATACTCACAATTGCCGAATTTGGACATTCGATTGGCCCACAGTGATCCATCAAATACCACTGTACTCTGAAAAAGTATCTGTGTGGTGTGGATTCACCACCGATTTCGCATAAGAATCGTATTTTTTTTTTTTTTTTTTTTTTTGAATATCACTCTTGTCATTCATTTTCGCATTTAGATTTTTATTTGAACATTAATGAAACTCTGCATAATCCATTTTTATGCACTTATTGTAATTACTGAGTTTTTTTTTTTTTTCTTCCCTCATCAACCCTAAAATCATTTATGCACTTTAAAATTGGCGTAATTTATCTCAGTTTTCCAAATTTCATTCCGCGTTCGAAACAACAACGTTAAAATCTCCATTATCGGACTGGCGACCGTTTGGCACATTTTTTCCCCCATGGATATTATCTAGCCATGTGTTTCACAGCCTGCATATGGAATTTGGTTTCATTCATTTCGTTCATTGGTTTGAAAAATTTTATGAGTTTCTGGGTATCATCATCGATGGGCGATTGTCTTTTTTGCCTCATTTAGAAAATGTTAGAGACCAAATCTATTCTATTAGTGACAATATGAAAAAAATATCTGGTGTAAATTGGGGTATTCGCCCCCAGATGAGGAAAATCTGGTATCAAGTAGTGGTGAAGCCCAAGATTTTGTATGCGGCGGAGGCCTGGCTTCCACATATCAATGTTCATGGCTATAGTAAATTGTCTTATTTCCAAAGGGTTTTTATCATTAACATAATGCATTTTTATTCAAAGGTTTCTACTGATGCAATTTGTCAAATTTTGGGAATTCCCCCATCTATTTAGAAGAGAAACAAATGGTAAACAAATTCAAAATTCAATACAAAAACGAGTCTATATATTTCCAGAATAATTATTATGGCATTCAGGATTTTGAGTCCAAGAATTATAAAAGTAATATTGATCCTACTTATGCAGTTAAAGATTTTACGTGGAATGAGCCCGTTTCAGATGATGATACCTTAAGGATCTACTCTGATGGAAGTAAAACGGATGATGGTACTGGTTTTGCTTGGGTGGCCGTCTACTGCGGAAAAGTTATATACAATAAGCAAGTTAAACTTTGCAAAGAAAACTCTGTCTTTCAAGCAGAAATGATAGCAATCTCATCAGCCATAAAATGGCTCATTAATTCAGAATTCAGTTCCTGTGTCTTGTAATCGGATAGCCTTTCTTCTATTGAAAGTTTAAAAAATTTGGTGCCTAAGTCTAAAATTGCACAGGATATTCTGTTAGACCTACAAAAATACGATGGACAAATTTTCCTAAGGTGGATTAAGGGACACTCCGGAATTGTTGGCAATGAATTCGCAGACTCATTGGCTAAATCCGCGGTTCTTTTCGGTCAGTCTCAAATTGTTCCTCTGCCCATATCTTACATGAACAGAATTTTATTGTATAATGTACTTAGTGACTGGCAGGTTCATTGGAACTTATCAGATACTGGCAGGTGGACTTATGATATTTATCCTAATGTTTCAATGGATTTCAAAATTAAAAATCAAGTATTACTATATTTTATAACTGGACATGGAAGTTTCCCAAGCTATCTTTTTAGGATTAATAAGCTTGATTCAGACTTGAGTCCTTGTGGCTCCGTGGATAATGCAATGCACTTCATTAGTACTAAATGTAATTTTTCAAAAATTTATATTAAAAGATATACCGCAGAGACATTGGAACATTACTTTAACAGAATTGATAATTCTAGATGTCAAATTAAAAAAGTTGCGCATATATATAATCTGCTAAATAAACACTATTCTCGTACTAAATATAACTTTTAATTCAAGAATTTGCTATGTATACGTGTTTTTATATACAGTATAGTTTTGTTATGTATTGGGTGAGTTTATATTGGTCTTTATTCAAACGTAGTTTATTTATTTTATTTATTTTATTTTTTTTCTTCAGTCATTTTTTTTTTTTTTTTTTTTTTTGCAACAATGTTTTATGGAGTACATTAATTGTTTGTATTTATTGTATAATAATTGTACGTGATTAGTTAAAGCTTTAACTTATTACTTATATTGCTTTACTTTGTCAGTATATTAATAGTTTATTGTTCCTTTCTTCTTTTTTTTTTCTTAATAGTTTATCTGCTGCTATTGAGGGTTGTGGAAATTACTGTGTGTTAGGTTATTGTACAGGGCTAGTTAATTGTTAATTGCTTGTGTTATATAGTTGCATGTATCTTAGGTTTTAATCATTAGCTGCTTGTATTACTGATTTATTTTGGTATGTAATTTCTGTAAATTTTGCAAGTTTTTGTATGATTTGTAGTTATTGTATATTCATATTTATATTTAGAGGTGCAATGTGTTATATTCACGTTTAGCTAGAGGGTAAATTTTAGCTGGATGTATTTATGTTGTAATGAGTAAACTATTGTCTGCATTATATTTTAGTTATCTAATAATTGGTACATTTTTATGATAACTTTGTTCGGCCGGTTTATTTATGATTCGTTATTGTGTGAGTTTTAATCTTAGGGTGCATAACGTTACTTTTTGTAAATTCTGTATTGTTTATACTTTTTGTTAATACCTGTATTGTTTTGGTTACTTTATTTGTTCGTGTAACTTTTTTTTTTTTTTTTTTTTTTTTTTTTTCCGAGGCTACATTAGTTCTAACTTTGTAATTAGCTAGTTTGTGACCTTGTAATTGTTTAGTTTCTGTTTATTGCTCGCTGTTCTCCGAGTTCGTTTCGGCGGCTCCGGTCGGCGGGTTTGTGGCTGGGTTCCTTCACTCCCACCTCCTCCCAGGATTCGGCCGCCATAAACCTTCGGGTTGGCGGGAGGTTGGGTTGCCTCGTTCATTGGTTTTAGCTTCAGGTTCAGATAGCTCAAAACAAGGAAAGTTATTTCGTTATGCATCCCATTGTTGTAGTTAATAAAGTTTATTTATTTAGAAAATATTTAAATTATTTTAGCATGTTGAATATATTAAACGTTTTTCTTTAAACATATTACGAGAAATATCCTCTTTATTTTATTCAACATTTTTTGGGAATGTCCTGCAACGCCTATTTTAGCCAGTAAAGATTTTAGTTGTTATCAGTAAGATTTTTTTTTTTTTTTTTTTTTTTTTTTTGTCGGAAAGGGGAGGGGTGGGTCAAATCATAATAATTTTGAATAAAAATCGAATATCAAAATTTTATTTATATTGTTGTATATGCATCGAAACCATCTTTTCGTGAGTTATTGATACGAAAGTACCAATTCTTTCAGTCAGTGAAAATGCATTGTCACCCTTTCGTTATAAAAATGATAATTAAAACAAAATTGTTAAATGGAAATACATCAGAAGAGAAAATTATAATAAAAGAAGCAAACACATAAACATTAACATTTTATATTTCTAGCAATGTTTTCGTTACACATATTTTATAGGTGCTCTCGCCCCAAGTTAAATTCTGCTTAGAGCAGAAATAATAATAATACAAGTTTAGAATAAATTAATATATTTTTTAATTAAAATTAAAATTAAAAACATATTTCAATATATTGACGTAAAACAGTGTTTCCGTGACCGTTCAATAACGTTTCTTTTTCGCCATAATCGTACATAAAAAATATTAGTACAATTAGTATATTGGAATGTCCGGTAAGTTTGCGCCGATTTCAAACTAAAATTCAATTGTACCACATTTGAATTTCAGTATGCATTTATTAAATTGGTGGATTTAATAATTTTAACATTTCTTCTAATTCACATGTCGAATGGCCTGGTTTAATCTCGATCAATGTTTAAGTTCGAGCTTCGTACGCATTGAAGGGCCATCTCGAGCGGTCATGGTAGAGGTCTGGACGTGACGAACCGAAAGTGCGAGCCCGAACCCGACCCGGCCTTCATACCGGGCTCGAGCTTAATATTTTTTTTGTATCCTCATACCGGACCGGTTTGGGACTGGATTAAACATGTTTCAGCCGCGTCGGCCAGGAAATTGTTTACACTTTCCTCGTTAATTAAAGTAGATAAATGATAAAACTTCTTATTAGTAGTTTATTTTACATAATTTTATAGATTAGTATGTCACATGAAATTTTATTTTGTTAAAAAGTGTTTGTAACTTCAATTTGGTGGTCTGACTGTCTATCTGCTCGTACTCTGATTTCCGCAAATATTTTTAGCATGTCTAAAAATTGACATGTATTATTTAAGGTCACATATTACTGGTTTAAAAGTAGTATATAGTTTGCACACGTGCAACAACAAAATAAATTTGATACGTTACTGTCTATGAGGCTTTATGTTCTATAGTCTGTACAATCTAGGGACTATGAAAAATATTTTTAAGCACTTTTCCGCTCCTTTTCAGGGCACTAAATGTAATGAAAATTTGCATCATTTTTCAGATGTTTTCCATTGAAAATTTTGAATAAGCATTAATGATTTCTTTACAGGTTCACACAAAACGTATCGGATGCATTACAAGATATAAGTGAAAACGGGTGAAAGTAAATTTTTAGTAGTATTAACCATTTTCAATACCCTCCCATATTGTTTGATGAATACAAATACTTTCCGTTTGACTTTCAGTTTGTTCGTATGACTTCTGTCCGTCCATAATAATGAATCTTTATTCATATATAACTATCTCCTAAAAGATCAGTAGTTTTTTAATGGATTTTCTATTGCTTGTCTATATAAAAATTTGTGAAAATTAGACAATAAATTTTTTTGCATAATTTTATATGCAATTATTATTAATATTATTATTATCCGGCTGGGCAAGGTTGTTCCTGATTTTATCGATTTTTGCTTTGAACAGGCCCAGATCGAACTTTCAATTATCATACCGAACTTTTAGATGTCATTTAGATGTCATAAGCTTAGACGCTAACGTACTTTAAATAATTTGAGTCCCTAGGCCATAATGATGAAAAAAAAAATTCCTTGAATCTCTGTTAAAAAAACAAAATAAAGAAAATAAATAAATAAATAAATAAATAGTAGTAATCTATCAATCCTACACTTATAAAAAAGTATGCACAATGTGTTATGGGTACTATAATATATTTATGAACTTACGCGCTATTTATTTTATTCACACATACACACACGCACACACATACAGGCATGAGTGTAAAAACAATAAAATTATACTTTTAAAAAATTAAAGAACACGCTATTATTGAAATGTGAACTAAAAGCAGAAATTATCTATTTTTATAGTATTAAAATGGAGGGAAAGAAAAAATTGTGTGAGTGACACACCGTATTACAGGGTGATTATAAAATAATTTGGAATTAAACAAAAACCATTTTTAAAAAATCTCCCCTGACTGGGCTCGAACGTTAGATTTTTAGGTTCGTAGCCCGGAGCTTTAACTCATAGCCACAGCGTTCACGTAGGGAAAGTCTTTTTCTACAATATAGATTTTTTGTTTGCTTCCACAGCGGTTACAAACATACATACAAACATACATACAGGTGAAGCTAATAAAAGCGTGTTAATAAAAATAAATTCAGGATCTTTCAAAACATAGAGATACACCAAAATGGGAATTTTTTCATGATTACAACATTTTCCTTAAATAGTATATGATAAGAAAGAAAAGTGCACTTTTTTACAATGAATATAACATAGTTACAAAAAAAAAAAAAAAGAAAAAAAAAATCTTTTCTTACAATATTGCCCGTATGATCTGGGTGTTAAATTAATAATGACGTTTCTCATGCTGAATATAAAAAATACTACATTTTTTTCTTTAGTCAGGCGTCAGTGATACGTAATTTTACCTCCCTCCTATTCAATTATTCTCTCTTTCGTCAAAATATTTTTTCTTTTTTTTGTCTTTTCTTTTCGTAACTGCTTACCTGTGATCTTTTCCGATAATGATATAATTCGGTATTTTTTGATAAGTCAAATCCTTCAAAAGAGAGTTTTTTTTTTTTTTTTTCTCCTCTCTTTCGATAGACTTCGAAATCTATATTTTGAATATTTTACTTTTTCTTTTTTTTCCTTTTTCTGGTGAATTTTACTTTTTTCTAAGTATTAGAGAAAATTATTTGATTTATGAAAACTTTTATCTTTCGATATTCGGTAGATTTACACGTTTTGTTATATTTTGAAGATGATTTGACCGTTTTAAAAAAATATGGGTCTTTCTGTTTCTGTGTCTTTGTATTACATTGGTTACATTGGTCTCTCACTGTGGATCCCAAACCACGTGGTTATAGGAATTTTTGTTCCCACAGGAGAAAAAACTTGTCTACGGTCCTGCTAAAGCAGAAGACCGTAGTTTAATTTATTAATAGAAGATACATCGAAAGTTGTACTTAAGACTGTTTTGAGGAAAGCTTAAAATGATAAAAAATAAAAATAAAAATAAAAATAAAATAAATAAAAAATGAAATGAAAATAAATAAATAAATAAACAAATAATAATAATTATATTTAGACAGATTACATTTCATTAACAGAGAAAAGTAAGTCAACGGTTGTAGTGTTAAAATTTATATTTAATAAATGAGTAATTTTCGTTTAAGGTGTTATAAATATGTTTTAACTTATTATAATTATCTGGATTTAATAATATTGCTTTTAAGTTTTGCCTAATAGTTTTATTACTATTAAATTTAAAATTATTTTTAATTAATAAACATTTTTCGAATATATAATGAAAAGGGTTGCCTAATTTCTTACATTTACAAAGTGCGCTTGGTAGTTTATTGATTTTAAAAAAGAAAGTAGGGAAACTGCCATGCCCTGAGATAAAGTATAAAGATATTTTATTTGTACATATAAAATTGGGATTAGCCATTTTAAGAACTACGTACGTATCTCTACCTATATTGGAATGTTGCCACTCTCGTTGTCAATCACTAAGAAATTTAGATTTTATAGTTGATTTTATAAGTGAGATTGGGAAAGGACAAATTGTAATATAATTTTAAATTAAAATTGTATTACAAATTACTTTAGGGGTTATACTTTCCCAATAATAAACTGATTTCCCTAAAATATTAGATTAAACTTTAGTGCTCATATAAATTGGCGCTGATTAGAAATTCGCATTATATTGTCCTACTGGTGCAGTTGTTATTCTACAATTTCTCTCATTTATGGGAAGGCTTAATCTTAGCATTAATGGTGTATAAATGCGGAAAATTTGGTATTGGAAGGGGCTAATCTTATTCATCTATTGCTCTATTGTATTCACACAATGCATATGTTCATAAGGGCCCAGTCTCTCATACACACAGTCGGTAACAAAAGTGTCCGAACACTAGCGAAAATTCCTATGTAAAAAAGATACACTTCGTACGGTTTTGTTAAGTAAATCCTTGTCGAATCCTGTTTTTAGTCAGTCCAAGAATATGATTCGACAAGGATTTATTTATTAAAACCGTATGAAGTGTATTTTTTTTACAAAGGAATTTTTGCTAATGTTCGGACACTTTTGTTACCGACTGTACCCTCTCAGCACAGTTGTTTGAATTCAAATAAACATCTTCGGTAGAGGCTCTTCTTCTTTTGTAGTCTCGGAAGAGATTTGCACACTTTTTGGTAATTTTACATCAGAATACAACAGATTATTCCGGAAAATTCCAGAATTTGGATCCCATTAAAAAGATAACTTCTAGATTTTGGCAACCCTTAACTACTCTTTTTCGGAAAATTTGTTCGCCAAGTCACTAAATTCATCTCCGAAATTTTCGCCAAGGTAAAGCTTTTTGGACTGCTTTAGTTTGTATAGTAATTGTAAATCTCTTTTTTCTGCAAAAATGCTCTTGTTGAAGGGAAAAGATTTAAACCATTGAAAGAATAATTTATAACTACAACCATTTACTTTATAAGTTTCATTCTATTTTCCTTTTAATTATTCGTCTGTATAAAAGGAGTTTTTTTTTCTTCACATTGTAAATAGTAATTAAAATTATTTCAAACATAAAATATATCCATCTTAGCATGTTTTACAAAATACTTTATGCTTCAGAATTCTCTTTCTAAATACTAGTTTATACAAAATAGTTTGCTTTTAAAAAAATAATGTCATAAGTAAAATGATTATTTAACTAATCTTGTAACTCACGCAAACTCCTTTACCTTTAATCGCCTTTTTCGTAACAAAGGACATCATTATAGTAATTAATATGCTAAATAGACAATAGACAAACACGAATATAAAAATGTTTATGTAATTTCATTATTTACTTAAGTTAACAAATTATAAAAGAAGGAAACAGCTCGTCAAATAATAATTAACTTTTGCGTATGAGCAAATAAGCTGCGAAATATTTTTTTCTTTTGATCATATCATCCACACTAACAATGAATAAATTTGTCACGCATGTTTGAAATTAAAAACAAAATTGTATACAGTCGGCAGCATAATGTTTCGAGCACTAGCCAATAATTCCTATGTTAAAAATGTACACTTAAGACTGTTTTGTTAAGTAAATCCTTGTCGAATCATTGTCTTAGACTGACTAAGAACATGACTCGATAAGGATTTATTTAACAAAGCAGTATTATGTGTACATTTTTTAGACAGGGATTATTGCTAGTGCTCGAATAATTTTGCAGCCGACTGTACATTTACGTCCATAAAAAATATATATAAACTTTTAAACATAATATATAAATAATTCTGAGTAATTATATTTTAGCTGCATTTATTCAAATATACATTTATTTATAAGGAAAGCGCAGCTGACGTCACGCTCAGGGCAAAACACTGGTATTTCCACCCATAGAGATTGTCCGTTTGCCACACGTGAGTGGAAAAGATCGATTAAAAGAGCGTTTGTTTGTAAACATGCCCTTTCCTTATTGTAAATTTTATGAAAAACGTTTAGTACTTTTTCTAGGATTCGCATGGTGCAGTCGGTAACAAAAGTATCCGAACTAGCAAAAATTCCTATATAAAAAAAATATATAATAAATCCTTGTCGAATCATGTTCTTAGTCAGTCTAAGAACATGATTCGAGAAGGATTTATTTAACAAAACAGTATTAACTCTACTTTTTGTACACAGGAATTTTTGCCAGTGTTCGGATACTTTAGTTACCGACTGTACTTGAATTTTCTCCCTTATTTTGGCAATAATTTTTGTATCGCAATTTTTGTCATAAAACAGGCCTTTAAATTAATAAAAATATTTGTTCAAAAATATTGCGAAGAGTGTGCGAAAAAAGACGGATCTGTACAAATCCTAAAGAGTATATTTGTCTAAAGTGTGTGTTCTTTATCCAAGAATGTAACCAACATAAAAAATTAAACATGACGAGTGCTCTTCATGTACATATTATATTTAAACTATTTCTACTTAACTATCAGTTTGTATTCAAAACTTTAAAATATAGGACTTATCATCATCATCATCAACCAGATTTTTTCCACTCAAAAGCGGTTATCTGCGACCCACACACAAGTTAACCGAGGACACCTCTCCGCCAAAGATCTCTAGTTAGGCTGTCATCAATAGATAGGCCACGATTTGACATTGCCTCAACCACGCCAGCCAGCCACGTTTTCCTGGGCCTGCCTCTTCTTCGCCTACCCTCAGGCTTCCATTCGAAAATGAGCTTTGGGAGTCTCTCCTGACTCATGCGCATAATATGTCCAAACCAAACGAGCTGTCTTCCCTCAATTTTCTGGACAATGTTCTTCCCCACACTCATCATTTCTCTGATTGCTTCATTACGAATTCTTTCCAATTTCGACTTTCGAGCAGATCTCCGCCAGAAGTCCATTTCCGTGGCCAATAATCTTTCTCTCTGTATCTTCTTCAAAGTCCAGGTCTCGGAACCATAGAGAACAATACACTGAAATATTGTATTGTAAAAGTTTCTTTTCGTATTTGCAATGATATTGTTGCTCCACAGAACTGAGTTCAGCATGCCGATAACCATTTTGCCTTCGACAATTCTCCTGTCAATTTCTCTATCCTAGGAACCATCTGTTTGTACAATTGATCCCAAATATAAATATAGGACTTAACTTTATAAAATATTTCTCTCAGGATACAGCGTTTGAATTTTAACTAAATATTCCCCCTTAAAATTAACTATTATGTAGTTTATAAGATTATATTAAACACAATAAAGATCGATATTTTGTTTTAAATTTTATAAATTAAATTCATAAAATTTTCTACGTGGAATTTCCTCCTCAGACATGTCCATTTCTCATTCTTTATACTCCCAAGCATACAAAGTTAAAAAACAAAACATTAAAGCTTTTATTAAAGCTATTCTGTTTGCTCCTTCTCAGAAATTATAAATAATCTAATCTTAATATGTTATAAAAATAAAGTAATAATGACATGCATCATCTATCTACTTCCCTTTCCTAAAAGAAACAAGTTAGCATAGATGGATTCTGCTCAATTTCTCATCATGTATTTGTTCTCATTAATTTCTATTAATCTCTCAATAAGGTCGCAAACTGAAATTCTCACCCAGTAGGCTACCCTCTATCCGATTCGATACATTAAATTTATCCTAATTTGCTGACTAATTTACGAGAGCAATCGATTGCATTTCCATTCCATGATTGTATCGTATTGCATTTCCAATGCAATACGATAATACGATTTCCAATGCTATGATCCCCATAGTGTGAGTATATGTGAAATATTATGTTATTTTGTCATATCAAAGAAAATTTAGATTTTAAATTACTTGCAAAATTTTCAAATTAAAATGATTGTACTTAATGGATTTATCGTAAATGGTATTCTAAAAATGTTCTGACATCTTTACGATAAAAATATTTCTCATAATGGAAGTTTAAACGATATTTTGCCCTATTTTCTCATATTAAAAAAAAAAAAAAAAAAGAAAAAAAAAAGAAAAAGAAAAAGAAAGAAATCGTAAATAATTTACGAAATTTCCAACTTAGAATGTTGCAAAGCAATAGGATTCTTATCAGTATCATAAATGATATTTAAAAACTGGTCCGTCATGTTACAATCATTCGTTCTTGAAACATGCGTACACAGACTAAATAACTAATTAACAAACTGAATAACCTTGGAATGGAGACTTCATCAATGTTGGGATTTTTGGATTCACCACGCCCCAAAACATGTAAAAAGACAAAAAATCGAGGTCAAATATTTTCAGGATTTCTAGAGATCCCCCTACCTATAAATTTATGTAGTACAAAAGGAACTAAATAATCTGTATAATATTTCTCTAACGTGGTCCAGTTACGATTATATTTTGCTGAAACGATACGATAATGATGTAAATAATAAAATACGCGAAGATAGAAAATAATATTTGTAAATAAACAATATTTAAGCACGCGAACTCAGCTCAATGATCTAATAATAATAAGAAGAAGAAGAAGAAGAAGAAGAAAAAGGACATTTGTCTGATGAGAATATTTTATGGTAAAATGTATGTTTAATAGTTGCTTATTCAGAACCTTTGCAAGCATCATTTTTAACATAGCAATATTTTACAGATATATATGCAGCACTTAAAAAAATATGAATTGATAGGAATAAAATGGCTAAGACATGCTATCATAAAAATTATATTATTATAATATTTATCAGTTTCAAATTTTAAAGGTATATAAGAAAAGAAATAAAGTGCGGAAATTTCGCATGGGTTTGCTAGTAATAATAATAATATATTTCACTTATTATTGAAACACATCGACATTCTTAAATTACGATCATATTAAAGTTGTTCTGTGAACTTAAATATTAAATCTGATTTCCATTTTAAAGTGAATGGTACAGTTAAAGAATATCCTGGATTACAAAGAAGTGAATCATTGTTAATCAGCAGAGAGTCATTTTTATAGTCATTGTTGAATGCATAATTTTTGAAATGTATAATATTCCTGCTAATATTTTTTTTTTCTTGAGTTACGATGATAACAAACACGCAAACAAACAGACTCGCACAGATAAACTGTTAAAAACATAATTTTTAGATTAATAATTTTTAGATTCAAATAATTTTTGTGTAAGTGTTTCAAAAACTCAATTTCGAAAATTTATTCTGAAAACAATATGTACTATAAACAAACTCAAGTTAAGAATTAAATTGTAAACACGTGTCATTATTGTAACAAAATTACAAACACTTTAAAAATACCTTAAAAATACATTTATTAAAAATATAAAAACTTCCAAAACTTTTCCCCTAGATAAAACAAGGCATCATCAGGGAATTAGATTTTACATACTACAGAGCAGTTGTATATACTTTTGTACCATATGGTCAACAGTTAAGTCATTACAAAAAATAAATTCAACTGGAAGTTATACATAGAGGCTGGAACTATTACAGGGTAATGAGGTGTTACACTTGGACGCTGGAGCTGTTGCAGGATGAGGGGGTGCTACACTTGGAGGTTGGAACAATTTCAGGATGAGGAGGTGCTACACTTGGAGATTGGAACTATTGCAGGAAGAGAAGGTGCTGCACTTGGAGGTTGGAACTATTGCAGGAAGAGAAGGTGCTACACTTGATGGTTGGAACTATTGCAGGAAGAGAAAGTGCTACACTTGGAGTTTGGAACTATTGCAGGATGCAGAGGTGTTACAGTTGGAGGCTGGAGCTATTGTAGGATGAGGAGGTATTAAACTTGGAGGCTGGAACTATTTCAGGATGAGGAGGTGTTACACTTGGAGGTTGGAACTATTGCAGAAAGAGAAGGTGTTACACTTGGAGGTTGGAGTTATTGCAGGGTGACGAGGTGCTACACTTAGAGATTGGAATAGTTGTAGAATTGAAGAACTGCTAGTCAAGACATTGAAGAAACATCAGAGTGCAAATGCAGAAAATGAATTTATTACAGGTGTTTTGAAGAGTCACATAAGGCTATTGAAGAGTAAAACTATACGGAACTGGAAAAAACAAGCTATTAGTTATTTTATAATATGGTGCCAAATTATTGGCAAAATTGCAGCATCTTTTTAATTTATTGAATTTTTATGTTTAATTATATCTATAGCTTTACAAAGATACAGTTCTTGGATCGTAGGAGGGGCTGAAATAATTTTGACGTTATCCCACATAGGAGTAGCGTTAGGGTTATCATAAATAAAATCAACTACACTGCATGAAAAAAGTAGACGGACACTTACTTGTAATACTTTAAAGCCGTTTATTTCTTTAATTCGAGATATGAGGTTCATTTCTCTGATATAATTACATTCTTGAGACATCATATATTATTATTTTTTGAATACAGATTCAATCCTTTTAAATTATATAGTGGAAAAATTCAGGAAACAAAAATGATGCATATTTGCACTGTAATTTTTCTTAAAAAAAACAGACAGACACATCTTGTATCTCTAAAATAAAACGTTTTTAGTAAGGGGTTCGTCTCCCCTTTAATTTAATAAGTTCGTATACTCTGTTAGGCATCGAATCAATGAGATTCTGAATCTTTTTTTGACAGAAAATTTCCCAGATGTTTGTAAGAGTTTCTTTGAGCTGGTGAATTGATTCATACTGGCGTCCACCCTCATAAATTTTATGAACTAGTATAGCCCAAATGTTTTCGACAGTATTCATATCCGGACTCTTGGCTGGCAAGGGTAAAACATTGAAGTTGTTTTCATGAAACCATTTTTTAACGTTGTTAGCGGTGTGTATTGGCGCTCCATCTTGTTGGAAAATCCAGTTTCTCCCCCAAGATCACACGCAAATGGCAAAAGCTCACTGCTTAGTGTTTCAATATAATCTTTGTGAGTCTGCTTCTTACTTAGGAACACTAAATTTGTCCTTCCACCATAGCCAACAGCTAGCCACACCATCACGCCACCACCACCAACTTGCCGAGTAAAGTACACTTCGTCTTCTTTCTCCAAACTGTGCCAATAATATTGATATCCATCTGGGCCGTCTAAATTAAATTTTTTCTCATCTGAAAAAACTACAGATATCCATTCTGTAGTCCAAGACATATGGTTTTGAGCCCACTGTAGGCGTTCTGTCACGTGGTGATCCTTCCAGCATGGATGATGTTTTCTCTTCTTATATTGAAAGAGCTCTGAGTGCTTAATGTAGTTATAAATTGTCTGAAAAGTTACGTTAGTAATTCCTGTGCTTATTCGAACTGTGGGAATTGATGCTCCAGTTTTTTTTAGCTCAGTAAAAAATTTTCTTTGGTCTCTAAGCGAAAGTTTCTTTGGCCGGTCACTCCTTTCCTTTACGCCATGGGCTTCAGGAGCACGTAGAAAATCGCTGATGCTACTTTTGCTTATTAGAAGTAGCTTACTAATTTCTCTATCTACTTTATTAGCATTTTTCAGCGCTATAATCTGTCCATTCTGGTAATCAGTTAGAGGAATTCCGCGTGGCATGGCGCATTCATCTCTAAGAAAATTAACTACGTAAAACCATCTTGTCAAGCACGTTAGCAATTGGCAAAATGCCAAATGTACATATACATGCAAAACTGGTATTCCGCAAGAATAATCCCCTTAGATAATTGCTGTTTTTGACCAGTGTCCGTCTACTTAAAAAAATATATATATATATTGTGCAAATGTATATCTTTTCTCTTTTCTGCATCTCCGTACATTAAAGTTATAAATAATTGAATATTTTTATTTGTCTGTCAAAAATATGAAGACTGATAAGTATAAACATGTTAAAGAATTTTAATTGACATTTCCTATTAAACAAAGACGGGGTTTTAAAAAATTGTAAGAAGTGTCCGTATCCTTTTTTATGCAGTGTAAAGTAGAACTTCTTCCATCCTTTATATTACGCTTATGTTCTTGAATTCGTTTTTTTAAAGTTCGCTTAGTTTGTCCAATGTAACAGAAAAGTTCTTTGTTATTTTCAATGGTTATTTTATATATGTACTGATATTTACTACATGTTATAAAAACACAATATAGTGTACTTAAATTTAGTACAGAATAAAAAACAAATAACACGACAAGTCATGCATTTCAAGGAATGCATTTGCAGCAATTTCATATAAATGTACCTGAATTCTTTTGTGAGCCCTGTGTAAATCGCTAATACTGGTTTTCATTCCATGTTTTATGCGAAACATGCTTTTATGCATGTCCAATTCTTTTGTTTTGTGAAAGTTGAAGATATTAAATTGTATCTACCAGAAATATTGCTCATAGACATAGCATCTGAATTCTTTTCGAAACCCATGTACAAGGATTACTTAGTCTTTTCTCAGAGTTTGGACTTTTTGCTAGTATATTTCTTGAGTTATGGTGATTAAAAAAGAAAAAAAAAAAAAGACACACACTATGGTGGTGTTTTCATTTTATTTAATTGTTATTACTCTAGAAAGTTCTCATTAAAATACCCTTCTGAAAACAGTGAAAAACACGTGATTGCTGATGATTTTTAACTACGGAATTTAAATACTAATACTAACTAAAGTCAGTGCTCTAACCACTGAGCCACCTTAATTATGTAACATTATTTTTAACACAAATAAACAACAATCAAATTCTTTGCTCAAAACAAATTTGCAAGATCGTATAGTGGTCTTCTTTTCTCTGTTCTTTTAATCAAGCTTTGGTGTGAACACCGTCAGGAAAGTAGGTCGAACATTAAACTTTAAACCCTTTCAATTCTCCCACTTATATATATATATATAGTTGGTGAATAGTTTAAATTAACTTTAATAAATCCCTTTATGAAATTTAAAATTGAAATTTTAAAACCTCAGATCTACAGCTTTTAACAAAAAAAAAAAAAAAAAAACTAAACCAGACAAATAAAGTAAATCATCTCATTATCCATAACCTGTATATCTTCTAAATGATCCAGAATAAAGAAACTGTAAAGATTTACAAATAATAAGATCAAGTAGAGACAATATAGGTTATATTTCATAGATGAAAATGACTTTGATTAAATGAGTATAACAATAGTTAAAATCATAATGCAAGGCAGAAAATTTAACATAAACAAACATGCACATTCTGGAAAATTCAATTATTAAACATGTATCAAAGCCCTTCTACAACTAGAATTATTTTACTAGCACAAAACACAAAATTTAAATTAAAAATTTAAATAACTAAAAATGCAAATCTTCACTTAAGTAGATTTTAAAATCTATATTTTCTTACAATTTTACTTTATTTATTTGCCAGATAAGAAAATCATTTAAAATTGCTCCAGAATATGCACCCATTCACCAACTATCAAATTGAATACCTGAAAATTTACTATTTTCATCTTATCTAATACTTAAGGTCTGTAAACTTAGCTGATGGTGTTAAAAAAAATTAATAACCCTATTCGAGACCTCTAACAGGAGAAATTTTAACAACTTTAAAAGTTTAATTAACCCCATTAACACTGAAGATCCCTTTACCCTAAATTAAATAAAAAACAGGAATTACACTTTAAATTTAAAGTAAGAAATACACTTGACACATTTAATCAATCTTACAATAAAATTTATTTTGTCTTATCAAATATATCAACATTTAAACTCATGACAATTTAAGTTTTAACTTTCTTCAAACAAGTTATTTCTAACTGCATTAACACATCAACAATTTATCCAATTAACGAAAAATAAAATGCAAAAGCAAAAGTTTCTTGACATAAAAAAAAAAAAAAAATTCAATTACTGTTCATCCTTTTTTTTTTTCCCCTTCTTACAAAATAACAATAAAAACAAAATTTACCTTCTGAACAATATATGGTAAATCCATACATACAAACAGGTTGTGTGGACTAAGAAGCCAGGAGAATTCCATGTTAGCTCAAACTTAGGTGAAAGCAAACACGTTACTATTTTCTTAGAAGCTGAACAGGGAACGGCAAAGACGAAAGGACTCTATTTACCCGTGGGTGATTCTTTGACCGATGCAAATAGTTGACCAGCACAAAAATACTATCGACTAGCACAAAAATCGGTGGGCATCTCCACCAGGGTTCCTTTAAGACGACAGTAATTAGCAGCAAAACTGGCACAACAAGTATGGTGAAGAAAACTTTAACGGAGTAGCAACACTTGAGTAGATATTACTTAATCGGCCTCTCGCCCAAAAATACGAAGAGACATGCATGGCGAAGACAACTTTACTTCTTTTTCATTTCCCGAGATACATCCTCGGCCTCGATAACATTTTCAGGCCAGGGGCTCTATTTTCGTCTAGTTGCTTATTAACCACCACTTGTAATCGTTAACGACAGTGTGTAACTACTGTTCTACCCACCGTAATAACCATCTACCGGCTACGTGCTATTCTGGCCTCCCGTTGTTATCTTGAGTGGAAGAAGAAACTCTCTGCATTCGAGGGTGACATTTTAAATCAATCAGTTGCAAGGGATCATTCGTAATCCGTTTTGGGAGGGAAAAGTTGTGAATAGCGATGTTATGTTGACAACCGGTTTTCAATGGTGGAAAATGTGAAATGTCCCTTTAACTGAGCAAACTAAAACATTATACAGACGCGTCCATTTTGATTGTGATAAACGATGATCTTTCAGCTGAACAACTGCCTCCTAGCTGCCGGTAACTTAACGACTGCAAACAAGATCGAATGAGGATAGCAAATCGTCGTTGTCTCGCTTCACAACAACCGGTTTCCACGTAACGACTAGACGAGAATAGAGCCCCAGATTCTTCTTTTTCAGTGCGTCAACTCACCAATCAATCGCTAAGCTCGGTACTGATTCATTCAATAGGCAGTAGAAAAACAAACTGATTAACTTCGGGGAGAAGTATAGAGGCTTAAAAACCTCCAACTTCCCCCACAAAAAACAAGAAGCGAACTTATTGAAATTCCATTTCATGTTTTTAAACGAATGTCAAGCAAACATTTCTAACGAAAACAACGCCCTATACACGCACGACGAATCATCTTGTTTACACAATTAATAGATAAAAATGCTACTCTCTCATTTGGTAATCCGGGTACAACGTCTTTAAAAACAACCCGCCCAAGCTACAAATTAATGATACTATTCACTAATGCACTCCTGACCATTCCCACGCATTGGAAATTCCAGAAAAGCAATTAGCAACTACCGAAACATTTTTCTCTCACTACATTCCACACCTGGAAAAATATCTCATTTTAGTCAATTTACAAACAGTTAAGAATCGATTCTGGAAAGATATCTTAATCTGCTTTGCGAGATTCGCTGGGAGATTGAGATTCGCTGATTCGCATACGAGATCTCAGCGATGGAGTGTTTGGAGCGCATGGCGCACCTACGTAGTTTCCCGTTGTATGATAAGCCTGGTTTCCCTTAATGGGAAACCTTTTCCTCTTAAGGATTTAATTATTGAAGAAGAAGAAGAAGAAGAGTGAACGTCAAGAAGAGTGAACTCTACTGCATCAAGAAGCATATGCTGGTCTCCTTACCGGACGACCAATATGAAACTTTTCTGGAAGCTGAGCACACTTTCTACGATTCCGGAAAGAAGCCAAGAGTTGGTCCGTTGAAGAGCTTTACTATCACACGACTTCGAGCGTTTGCTCCCAATTTCCCCGACTTCAGACCCGGCTACGGAACTCTGGAATCTACCGATTGGACCAGGACGTACGATGCGGCTGAAGATATGGATTTGCACGTAAGCAATGGTTCTACCTCTGTCAGTTTTTATGTAAATTTTTCTGCCCCCTCCCCTTGTATTAGTAATGGATTTAAACAGGTTAAACGTAAAGCTAACAACTCTAGTCCTAATTCTAAAATATCAAAAGTTAAAGATTTCAGCATAACTACTAATAATAAATTAGAAAAGCTTGAGGAAACTATCTTAATGGATAACTCTGTTCCGCAACCTAGCTCTAGTAAAAGTAACATTCAAAGAAAAATTAAGCCTCCTAAAGGCAAATTCATAACTGTTAAATGTGGTAATAAAACTCAGATTCTTAAAAATCTCGGAAAAAAACAGTGTAATATTTTACTGCCGTCCGGGCGGGAGATTTTCTCAAAATCTACCCAGATTCTCTTAAAGATAACGACTCTATCTTGTCAAAGCTAGCAGAGATGAAAGTTCAATGCTATTTAATGCAAGACAAGGCTTTTGATCCCCCCCCCCTTAAGGCTGTTATTCGTGAACTTCTCGTTGATACTAATGTTCTGGATATTGAGGATGCTCTTACTTCCCAAAATTTCGACGTTAAAAAAGTTATCCAAATGGTCAGTTTTAAAACCAAGAGACTTATTCCCCTATTCCAAATTCAGCTGTCCAACACTGATAACAGTAAAGATATATTAAAAAATGATAGGCTTATGTTTTTCAGGGTTCAGGTCGAGAACCACAGGAGTCCTTCCCGTACGAAGGTTTCAATTTTTCCATCATTCTGCAAATAATTGTAGAATGAAGCCAACATGTGTCAAATGCTCAGGCGAACATGAAACCAGAGAGTGCGAGCTTGGCAAAGGAAAAATTGAAACACCTAACTGCTGTAATTGTGGTGGGGACCACCCTGCCAGTTATCGTTATCGAGGCTGCCCATCCTTCCCTGAGAATAGGAAAAAGACATTTATTACTAAAAAAGTCCAACCCCAAGTTAGTTATGCCAGAATTACTTCTCCTATTCTTAACTCAGCCCCCTCGAGCATTCCTCTTAACCCCCCACCCCACCCCTCCAATTCGTTTAACGAATTTTCTAATGTACTTAATAAAACCGCTAGGGAACTTAACGTAAATAACTTTTCGGAGCTCCTTTCTAAATTTAAAATTGCTCTCAATAAAATGAAAAATTGTCAGGATATTACATCCAAAATTGGTATTCTCCGAGAAGTCCTCGGAGAACAGTAATCCCAACTACCTTAAATGGTGGTTGGACTTTATTTTTATTGAGTAAAAATGCACTGGTTCTGTTTTGTTTGTAATTTTAAGTTGTTTTTTTTAATTTGTTTATTTTATTTTAATTTGTTTATTTTATTTTATTTTGTTTATTTTTTCTTTATTTTAACTTAATTTATTTTTAACTATCCTTAAACTCTCTCCTTTATTTATTTTTATTTTATTTATTGTTTATTTAGTGTTAGGTTTGGCGGTTAGCATTTAGCTCTGTTATTCATACCGAAAAGGAGCATTTTTCAAGGCTACACTCTCCTAGACAGACCGAGTGCCGGTGAATACAGGCTGTCAAGACAGCTGTAGGAACTTCTAAAGCCCGTGATGATGATGATGATAATCTGCTTCGTTTTTCGGATATGAGAGTGAAACTTACTGAGCTCAGGCGCGCCTGCAAAACACATGTTGTTTCCAGAACCGACCTTACAGAATGAGAAGGGGGGAAAATAAATGACCCTGAAAATTGTGGGATTAAGATATCGTCTTCTGGAATTCTTAAGGACCCTGCAGACACTGGCAACATACACAGCTTCAAAACTCATAAATTATCTATTGTCCGAAAGTGACACTTGAAATTTTGCACTCATTTACAATGTAGGACATTACTTTTTATTGCTCTTTTACAAAAGAGACCCTCTTCTCATGCAATTACCGCACTAGGGGGTTTGTGAGCTTTGACTGCAGCGAGAGTCGATCTCCTAAACCACATCAAAGAAATATCAAAAAAGCCGACTTGCAGCTTTCTAATTTGCCAGTCTCTGAAGGGTCCTAGAAAGATAAGAGGAGCATTGATTTTTCTACCTACTAAGCGCTAATAATGTGCTTTTAACAACCATGAGAACCTATTTGCATATTCGGCATTTAAAGAATTGACAAACAAGAGATTATCTGAAAAGGCATTTAATGATGAGAACAAAATTTTTACTACAAATAAGATTTACATTTTTTAATCCCACATTTAGATATTTAACTATTATTATTCTTTTTTTTTTTTCTTTTCACTTTTAAACAGAAATTATTAAATTGTCCCAAAGCCCTGTGACACATACAGACCAACCACTGAAACCTGATTTTTTAGATTCAGAGAATATGTAAATCCAGCAAAAAACTCAATTTTGAAAAACTGAGCCAAAAAAAAAAAAAAATAAATAAATAAAATAAAATAAAATATAAATAAATAAATAAATAAATAAAATAAAATAAAATAAATAAAATAATAAAAATAAAATAAAATAAATAACATAACATAACATAACACCCTCTGTGTCATAAAGCGAAATTGTTCGATCCCAAGAAGAATTTTTAAGTAACCTTCTGTTATGAAAATATACTGTCTGCTAATGCATGTTTTTGAATTATATAAATAACAGGCTCACAGATACAAAGAGCTAATACTAGCTTTTTACCAATTGCTAAAAATCTTATTTTCAGATTAAATTGACCGCAAACAGGAAAATCTCAATTTCGAAAATTTGACCCTAAAACAATAATTTCTCTACCTTATATGCATAAGAGAAAGTAATAAATAAATAAATTATTATAAAAAAAATAATTATATTACTTTTTCATTACCTTGATTAAAATAATAATAATAATAAATAATGATGCTTTCGCTTAATTTTGGGCAGTCCTGTATATTATCTATATATTATACAAATACTATACAGTGTACTTAAATTGGTAACAGGAGTTGCTTTAATGGCAGAGAGATTTTTGGCTCTGGCTACGATAATGCTTCACGCTACTTTGTATGCGTAAGCATTATGGAGGTATGTAATCTAGTATTTGTCAACTGAAGGCGAGAGCGCTCAGTTACCAAAGAGGTCCTGTAGGAAAAGGAGGAAAACTACCATTTAAAAACTGTAGTATTTTTACAAGATTTTTCTCTTTCTGTTTTGAACATGCATGTGTGTCCGTGCGTGTTGTCAAAATTTTATAGATTATATATAATAAGAAACCAGGGGCATTCTACGAAAATTTCAATTGACGCAAATTTTTGACTTCGATTGAAATTGATTCAATTTTTGACGCAAATTGGTGCTGATTAAATTTTTTCATATATCACTTAAAAAGCTATATTACATTTAGAGTCTGTAGGTGCACAAAACTTAATCTGTGAGAGGGCTATTATGACAAACTATGGTTTTTCAAGTTGGATCCCTATAAGTCGACAGTTGATGCATCTATTCTGCAATTGTTTCTGTTTATGGGTTAATTATATTTCAGCTTGCACAGCATAAAAATGCATCAAACTTAATAAGTAACCATTATAAAATAATAATAATAATAATAATAATAATAATAATTAATTTAGATGCATATCCGCCATCAGGTAGCGAGGCTATACTGTGATTCTTTCCATTTACTAGAAGACTTTATTTAAGCTTTTATAAAATAAAATTGTGTCAAACTTAATATGTGAGATGATATTATCATAAGTTATGTTGATTCATCTTGAGTGGATATTGATTGAAAGGTGATACTGATACACTCATACTCAATATATATACTTGGATAATATGATGGTATATACTCATTTTCTACGATTATTCAGATGTATCTATCTCATCATCTAGTAATTAAAACGGTACCAACTTTCACATGTAAAAACATTATTATGAGAAACTATGCTAGTTAAATATTTGCACTTTCTAATCAGTTTAAAATATGTTATACAGAATGATAAAGAAGAAAGTTTTGTGAGGGCCATGTTATAACAATTTTTCTTTGTTTTTAAAATAGTACTGAACTCTGTGTAGGTCAAGGAGAAAGAAAAATTCCATACTTTATCTAAAAAAATTTTCGTGCGATAAAAAAATTTCGTGGAGGTCTAAAATAATTTCAGATTTAACTTCACTTTCCTTATAAATTTAAATTTTATTAGAAGGGGAAAAAGGGAATTCAACATGGAGCCATTTTAAATAATTTATTTCATTCTAATTAATTCATAAAAGGGTTTTAAACTGGTGCAAAAGATATCTTACATACAAAATGTAAACTAAAAATCCCCAGAAAAATTAAAATAGGAGTAAAAGAAAAATAATGATAGTTTATGGTGTGATATTTCTGACTGGAGCATACTGGTTGAAATTAGAAACTAATTTTAACTTTCCATAGTCTTTTAAAGTGCTAATTTTATTTAAAATTCTCTATTACAATTTAATCTAACTACAAAATAATGCTCATTTTATAATCTTTGAAAAATTATACTTACACATTTTTCAATCTCGTATGCAGAAATTTCAATGTTCATTTTCATGAAAGAGAGTTATTATAGCAATTAATGCAAGAATTAATGATAACAATACTGAAACTTTTATAAAAGAGACTTGTTTCGTTTCGTCATTCAAGTTAATTAGCAACTTTAAAAGCAACAAAAGAATTAATGAAATGCTAATTAACGTTGTTATTCTTGAAATATAAAGAAAAAATGTTATGAAAATTAGTTAACTTTTTTTGGTTTCATTAAAATTTGTTAAATATAATGTATGTAAATTTATCATATGTGCGTGACATTAAAAGCTAAAAATTGTGTATTTTAAAAGACAATTGTTTAAATAACATTGATAAATTTATTACAATGAATCTAACTTTTAAGGGAAATATTTATTTTCTCATTTCCTTCAAGACAATAGCATTATTGCTAATTAAAAACCTGTATTTTTCTTACGTAACATACATTTAAAATCTATTGTAATAGTCATCACATAACTTTCTTCTATATTTTAATTTTTTATATACAAATTCATTCTGCACAAATAACGTATTAAAATTATCATTTATTAAAATTATTCTCCATGATGAATGCTAGCGATTTTTTTTTCATAGGGGTCTAACAATAAATCTCCAACGAAAGTCGATTTTATATTCTACTAACGATTATTTTAAAATGCTCTTTTTTCTATTTTTTTTCTCCTCCGATAACTTCGATAAAAAAAAAAAAAAAAAAAAAAAAAAAATCATAACTTTGTTTTAAATTATCACAAATCAATGGTTCTACCATTTATTTTAAAGGTAATGATGGATTCTTTCAAAGATACCCATAATGAAAATTCCTACCTCCACCCCCCTCGAGTGGGAACTTCTCCGCCACCTGCAGGGCGATTTTCACCAAAAGTCCACTGATACTAGTTTATATCAAGGTTTAACTACATATCGATTTGTATGAAATTCTGTGCATTAGTTCCTAAGATATAGCTGCCACAAAATATTTGTCACACACACACACAGGCATTTTCTAAAAATGGTTAAATTGTGTTCTAAATCTCTCAAAACGTCCAAATCCCTCAAAGACCAAAGTCGAAAAATTTTACGAAACCAATACTTTCTTCGATTGAATATAGAAGAAAGTAAAAAAAATAATATAAAATAAAATAAAACGTAAGAGAGAGGGAGAGAGAAAAAAAAGAAAGCAAGAAACAAAACTATTTTTTATTTCATGAAATTTTATTTTCCCGACTGAGTGAAAATAATGTCTGGACCGGGGCTCGAACCCCGGATCTTTGACTTACAAGGTCAAGGCTCTACCAATTGAGCTATCCAGGCCGACACCCCGGTCAGCATTACTCACTCAGACAACCTTTAGGCAGAAACATCTCTGGTCTTATCATGTAGATAGTTCGACAGAAATAAGCCGCAGGAGATGGAAAACACCATTAGATAATGGGAGAAAGAAATACAATTTTTATTAAAATCACACAATCAACTGTGGAAGAAAATCATATTTAATGAAATTTTATTTTCCCGACTGAGTGAAAATAATGCCTGGACCGGGACTCGAACCCCTGATCTTTGACTTACAAGGTCAAGGCTCTACCAATTGAGCTATCCAGGCCGACACCCCGGTCAGCATTACTCACTCAGACAACCACAGTTGATTGTGTGATTCTAATAAAAATTAAACTATTTTTTTAAATATACAATCAATGAAAACAGTTTGCGTACAGTAACTGAGTAATGCATAAATGAAGCCGTTTGTTTTTTAGAAAATTACAGTATTTAATTTTTTCATTAAATTTATGATTATATTAACCGAATTAGCACTACAAAATAGTTCAATAAATTATTACTAAATTTAATAAAAAATTTCTTTTCCGGTAAGTTTTTAAACTACTGTCAAAAAAGTCTGCGTACACACAGGTAACCGTCGGAAAAATTTGTATATTTTTAGTCGTAATTCCGGTTGAATGAGTCAACAGCTAGGTTCAACGTGAAGACAATTCCTTTCCTTTAATAAGCAGTCGTGTATTTTAATAAATGTTAAGTGATTAAGCGCTATTCACTTCGCATCATGGAAAAAAAATAAATAAATAAATAAATACCTCTAGCTTTAAGACGGTTGATAATAAAGTTAAGAGATGAAGGAAAATATCTTCGTCAAATCGGTAAAATTCTTAACAAGCCTCATTCCAGCATTCGACGAGTAATACGAAACTTTCTACATACAGGAGGTCTTATTGTAAGACCGAGATGTTGACGGCCTAAAAAATTATCATTCAGAAAAAAAAGAAAAATAATTCGAAAAATCAAAGTTAATCCGAAATTCTCTGCTTCTAATATTGCGGAAGATCTGAATGTGGTGTGCAATACAACAGTTTGCTCAGAAACTGTGCGAAATGTGCTTAGAAATGCTGGTTATCATGGGAGAATAGCCAGAGCAAAACCGTACATTTCGAAATATTAATCGGAAAAAGAGAATTGCTTTTGCAAAAAGTCATTTAAATAAATCTCTTGAATTCTGAAATAATCTGGTCAGATGAAAGCAAATTCACCATTTTTAAGTTAAAATGTTCGCTTTATAGTTTGGAGAAAGCCGAATACAGAATCAGATGAGAAAAATTTGCGTCAGACTGTTAAGAATCCGGTATCATGGTTTGGGGTGTATGTCCTTTAATGGAGTCGGAAAGTTACATATAATAGATAAAATTTCTTTACTTGGACATATTTAAAAAAATTTAAAAGCAAGTGCCGAAAAACTGGGAGTTAAAGATGATTTCATTTTTCAACAGGACAATGATCCTAAGCATACAGCTAGGATAATTAAAGAATATATTCTCTATCATGTAGCTAGACCAGTGGTAGGGTTTAAGCTGAGTAAAAACTTTCTTTAGCAAAAAAGATAAAATAAGGTAAAAAGGTTTAGCAAAATGCTAAAATGGCAGGAACAGTAGAAAAAGATGATGAATATCAGTTTACACATTATTCTAAACAACTCAATATGTTTGATTTTCATTTGTAAATTAAACTTAAAAGTTTTTAATCAGGTCTTTAAAGAGTTATACACAGAAGGTAATTTTTTTTTTTTTTTTTTTGAAATGAAAAACAAAAAAGTAATTAATAATTGTACTTACCACTGTAACCAAATCAATTTGAATATAGTGCAAGCATATATCTTAACACATTTATTGGCAGACATTAAAAATATTAAACTTTTTAGATTACTTTATATTGTAAACTTTTTTAAAGCTATATGAACATCTTAGATAACGACTTATATTGTTTTTCTGGAGATATAATTATCACTATAGCATGTAAAACTACATTAAGCTTATACTGTATCTGAAAATAAAAACATAACTTACAAAAAAAAAAAAAAAAAAAAAAAAGTAATAGAAATGAAATTTGTTTATTACTATTCAGAGCTTTTTCGTTTACAATTTATCATTTTTCTGTCTTTCATATTAGACCATGTTTATTTACAAATTGATTTCCTGTATGCGATTCTTATGCGTAGTTCAGCATTTAATTTTCCTTATATGCCTGAACCGATGGATTTTTTTTTTTTTTTTTTTTTTTTTTTTTTTTTTTATGAATGTTGGCTATTTTTCTTTCCACAAAAGATTTGCTATAATATTTTCGCTGAAGATTTATTTTATTTTTATTTTATTTATTTATTTATTTATTTATTTTTTCAAATTGTGTTTAGTAAGATGCTTTAGCAAAAACGCGAAAACGTGTTATTTCATTTTCGCGTTTTGGATAAGTCTTTTAGCATTTTGCGAAAAATGCTACCGTAGCGGAAACACTGCGGCAACCTCATTTTTGAACAAAGCCAAATGTCAATAATACAACGATTAAAATATCTTTTGGGAGCCAAAATTTTTTAACTTAATTTATATTGGCTCATTCATTCTTATTAACATAATTAGAGTATTCCTAAGTCGACATTTGCTAAAATCTCAAGGGGCGAAAAATCTGCGTGTGGCTCGCGAGCCGCAGGTTGCCGACCACTGAGCTAGACGGATACAGATGTCCCCTCAATCTCCAGACCTTAATCCAATAGAGCATCTCCGGGAAAAATTTGAAAAAATAAAAATAAAAGTTCGAAAATACAATATTACATCAAAAAATCATTTAATATGTAAATTGAAAGAAGAATGGGCAAAAATTACTCCATCCGACACTGGAAAGCTTGTTCATTCGATGAATAACAGATTGCAGGCTGTAATTAAACACAAAGGATATCCTACCAAGTATTGAATAATTGTTTTAAGAAAATAGACATATAAATTGTACAAGTGTACGCAAACATTTTTATTTTAAATTCTTTGCCTTTGTTTCTTTTAGATATTTTATGTAACAAATTGTTGCTATAAGTCTGAGAATATCGAGCATTTGAATGGTAAGAAACCCGTTCAGATATAAATAAAAGCTTAAAACTAAAATAAGTTTCCTTACTTCAACGTTGTTGTTTATTTTTACTTTCTTCTATATTCAATAGAAAAAAGTATTGGATTCGTAAAAATTTTCAATCTCGGGTTTTTGATGGATTTACACGTTTTAAGAGCTGTAGAACACTATTTGACCATTTTTAGAAAATGTCTGTCTGTCTGTGTGTGTGTGAGACGAAATTTTGTGGCAACTGTATCTCAGGAACTACAGCATAGAATTTCATACAAATTGGTATGTAGTTGCACCTTGACATAAATTAGTGCCTATCAACTTTTGGTAAAAATTGTCTTGCAGGTTGCGTTGCGATCTCGCTTTTTCTAAATTTTTAACATGGTGATATAAGACAAAATTTTGTATAATGTGCATAAAGAGAATTATTTTTTAGTAATCATTATGAAATTTACAAGAATTATTTATAATAAAGATAGTCAACTGGGAAAATTTTTTTGTATGTGTAGGAGCCTCGCCACCCCCTCCCCTGGAGGGGAAGTCTCCCCTCGGGGAGTAAATTTTCAAGATGGGTATCTTTCGAAAGATCTCGTCAATAGCTTTAAAACGAATGGTTGAACTATAAATCTTTGATAATTTAAAACAAAGTTATCGATTTTTTTACTTTTAACGAAAAAAACTTAGAAAAAAATTCGTAATTTTTTTTACAATTTTTTTAACGAAATTTAACCAAATTTGATATTTAGTTGGCCCCTGACATAAACTGGTGCTGATTAGATTTGGGGATCAATCGCTCAACAGGTGGCGCTGTGATCGTATTTTTTCTAAATTTTTAACATGGCAGTATGGGACAAAATTTCGTATAAATGTACATAATGAGAGTTATTCCTAACCAGTGATTGTAAAATTAATATGAATTATTAGTTAATTAGAAAAAAAAATTGGGCATGTGGGGGCATCGCTTCCCCCCCTGGGGGTAAGTACCCCCGGGGAGGGTGTAAATTTTCAAGATGGGTATCTTTCGAAAGGTCTCGTCAATACCTTTAAAACGAATGGTTGAATTATAAATATGTGATAATTTAAAACAAAGTTATCATTTTTTTTTTACTTTTAACGAAAAAAAAACTTGGAAAATAATATCGTATTTTTTTTTTTTTTTTTTTTTTTTTACTAAGTGAATTTGTATAGGAAAATATAGAAGAAAGTCTTGTGGTGGTCACAACATACTAGTTTAAATATATAATCGCTGAACACAAACATTTTTTAGCAACTGTATATAGGAAAACCTTAATTGAAATTTAGACATAATGTCGTGAATAAAAAATCTGGTGTGTCATAAACATACGACATCCATTACTTATTACTACACCTATATTAAATACTCTTTTTTGGAGATGCGCCAATTTTATGTCTTCTGACCACACTAACAAATCAGACATCAGACTATTTACCTGTAAGAACTAACATATACATACGTCTTAAAGATAAAAGAGAATATGTGTAATTTTAAAAAATCGCTACAACAATTTTTTGAAGCACCCGTTTCCAAAATCAAAAACTGACCTACCTACTCAGAATGCCTATCAATTTTGCTGTAGTAATTAAATTATACATGCGAAAAGACGTCTAAAATGATGGTTATATAGCAAATTTGAAGAAAATCGTTACAGAATTTTTGAAACACCGACTTTTTCTCGGTCCCCCTTCTTATTTTCCTAAAAATTTGGCTAGCTCATGTGTTCACTGGATACGAACAATTATATACAAACGACATCTGAAAAGAACTTAATACGGCAAATTTGAAGGAATTCCGTAGTTCCCTTTTTTTTAGACTAGCGCTCTTGCGAGATCTAAAATTGACCTTAGGTTCATATCAATTTTTTCTGAAGTAACCAACTAATACATACGAAAGGACATCCAAAACGGTATTTATATAGCAACTTTGAAGAAAATCATTAGAGTCGTTTTGGATTTACGGACTTACAGTCCGATTTTCAGTTTTCCAATTTTCACCAAAAATTTTCGAAATCATCAATATTTTGTCTTCATTCTGAAGTTTCCTGATTCTATCTTTATTCTTTTAAAGGTATGAGAGTCAGAAGATTCCTCGCCCACATACATACACACAGACCAATTGCCAAACAACCGCTGCGTTTTGACTCAGAGACCTTTCAGTAAAACTTTCCATATCGATTTTTCACCTAATTTACTAGTTTTAAGGCCTCCTGATATTGGCAATTGGTCTGTGTGTATGCATGTGTGTGTGGAATCGTCTGACTATCATGTCTCAGAAATGAATATAAAACGAAGAAATTGCAGAATAAACCTCTTGCTCTAAAGTGCTCTAAACATTGTTGTTAAATTTAGGAACACTTTTGTTCAAGTATCATCAATAATTTTGAGGAGTGATATTTGATGTACATATTGGACCAATAACCTTCGAAGTGATTAGGACACTGTTACAGTTAAAATTCAGTGGTGAATATTGAATAAAAGAGTCCGACCTTGACCAGAGAAGTGAAATTAAATAGAGCCGACAAAAGATTGAGATACGATTAGTGTACAGTATTAAAACATTGAAAATTTGTTATATTTCACTTAAGTTTTGTTTATACTTACACATACATATACACTCTAAGATAAAAAAAAAAAAAAAGACGCACCAAGAAAGAGTTATCCGGATGGGACGAAAATTGGTAGATGTGATGTACATGTAGAGAAAAACAAATCATTACAGTTTCAAATATTTAGGAGGATTTAATCAAGAGGAAGAGCCTCACAAAGTGAACAAGTCAATAAAGCGTTGGCCCTCTTTTGGCCTTTGTGTAAGCAGTTATTCGGCTTGGCATTAATTGATAGAGTTGGCAGATGTCCTCCTATGAGATATTGCGCCAAATTCTGTCCAATTGGCGTGTTAGATTGGCGAAATCCCGAGCTGGTTGTAGGACCGTTTTCATGATGCTCCAAACGTCCTCAGTGGTAGAGAGATCTGGCGACTTTGCTGGCCAAAATAATGTTCTGCAAGGAAGCAAACAAGCAATAGAAACTATCTTCGTACGTGAGGGGGGGGGGCATTATCATGCTGAAATATACGCTCAAAATTTCGTGTTATGAAGGACAATAAAACAAGACGTAGAATTTTGTCGACGTACCACTCTGCTTAAAGATGCTGCGGGTGGCAACCAGAGGCGCCCTGCTATGAAATGAAATGGCACCCAAGACCATCACTCTTGGTTGCCGAGCAGTATGGCTGGTAGGTTGGAATCCCCTTTTTTTTCGGGGCGTCTCCAGACGCGTCTTCGCTGGTCATCGGGGCTCAAATTGGAGTGGGACTCATCACTAAAAACAATTCTACTCCATTCAGCAACATTCTGGGTCGAATGTGCCAGATATCACTGTAAACAGGCTTATCACTGTACAAAGTTTAATAGCCGTCGGCACAAGGGCTCAGTGAGCTCAACCCCATTTCTCTGAGCCGCTTATTAATGCTATTTGAAGTCACTGAAGTACCTGTTGCACGTAGGATCGATGATAACAACGAATTTGGGGCTCTGAGTACCGCTCTGACGATTGATCGGTTCTTACATTATGTCCTATCTCTAGGCCGACCGCTTCCTTCTTAACACTATGTTCGGCCATGGTTCACCCATTCCTGTCAATATAATCTACAAGCGGCATCGCTCCTATCCAATTGTTAAAGAATTCGCAAATTAGACGAACCGGCTTTTTTAAGCTCAACTACACTCCTCTCTCAAATGCTGACATCTGCGCATATTGTTTGCGCACCTGTATGCCCGGGATAGTTACTGTCTCTCTGAGTAGACGGAATAAAATTCTCAGACAATTTATGATCTGGAATCAAAATTTCTTCTCTTTAATATCCTGGCAGTTGCGCAGTTAAAATGCGCTGTAGCGTCACATGTTCATTCATTGGCCGCCAAACTTTAAAATTTTGCATTTCCATCGAAACCTGTATGCATGCCAATTTGTGTCCAATTTGCATTACTCCTTCTTGGTGCGTCGTTTTTTTTTTTTTTTTTGTCCTAAAGTGTACTTCCAATTTTCTTTCATTTTTTTTTAACTTATCCTCTAAAAGATGTGTTTAATAAATACTTAATTATGTTTTATGTAATAGAATTTTAAGTTAATATTTTGTAACATAAATTTAACATTATGCGGGTTACAGGTCGGGTTGCGGGACAGAAGCTGGTTCGGTTCGAGTTGCAGGTCAAAAATCATTTTCTGGTTCGGATGCGGGACATGTTTTTCTGACCCACGCAAGATTCTGGTGTACAGATGTTTTTTCCAACGTTAGGTGAAAATTAGAAAATCGGAAGAAGAACCATAGATCCGTATGTTAAAAATAGCTCCAAAAATTTTCTTCAAAGTTACTATATAAATACCCCTATAGATGTCCTTATGTATGTAATAGTTGGTTATTTCAAGAAAACTAATAAGCGTTCTGTATAAGTGATACATTTTAGATCTAGCAAGTTCATTATTTTAAAAACGGCTCTAAGGATTTACTTCAAAATCTTTTTATTAACTTCTTTTTATTTTCTTTCAAATGTAATTGTTAATTTCGACAAACAGATGAATTAACCAAATATTGATGAAAGTCGTTATCTGAAAAACAGCTGTAATGATTTTCTACAATTTTGATACATAAACTTCACTTTAGCTGTCCCTTTGCATGCATTACTTTGTTAATTACAGGAAAATTGACAGGCATCCTGATTAGGTAGATCTGTTTTAAACCTCGGAAACTGGTTTTTAAAAGTATAGCTCCACTTTTTTTTTTTTTTACTTTCTAGGGAAAACTCTATTTTATGCCTTTTTACAGCGCCTGTACTAGTTTGAACTTACAGAAAAATTATTATGTCTCTAATTTGTTAAATAAGTTTTTAGCTTTTTGACCACTATTTTTTAAAACTATGTATGTATACTATGTCTAGAAGTGGTTAATAGATGTCGTGAAGCTGTTACTGAGCAATTTTTTTAAATGCAGTTTAAATCCATATCTCTAAATATATCTAATGAAACTAACATACAATATTGAAATGTAGCGTTATATAGCCTAAATCTAAGTATTTTTAATATTCCGCTTACAGACCATACAGTCGGCAGCAAAAGTATTCGAGCACTAGCAAAAATTCCTATGTAAAAAAAGTATATTTAATACAGTTTTGTTAAATAAATCCTTGTCGAATCCTGTTTTTAGTCAGTCTAAAAACATGATTCGATAAGGATTTATTTAACAAACCAGTATTAAGTGCACTTTTTTTACATAGGAATTTTTGCTAGTGCTCGGATACTTTTGCTGTCGACTGTATAACACACAGATATAATTAATATACAAAGAATACATTACTCTGTACAGGGATATAATGGCTAAAGGAATAATTTTAATTTAACTAATCCTTTTTTGCTTAATTAAATTTTATTGATTACAAAATTTTTAATTCATGTTCAAGGCTTCATGAAAGAGCTCGAATGCATCACATTTGTTAGGATAAAAATGTTAAAATAGTGAGTTTAATTACTGTTTTCTACATAAAGAAGAATTTAGTACAGGTATTATCTATTTGTTATATTGTTTACATAAGACAGAATATGTGTGTTAGTCAATCTCTCATATATTTCCAAAACAAACAAATCTATGCCTATGACTAATCAATTACAAAACTTATATTAATATTTTTTGGACCTCCTTTTGCACATTGGACCACTTCTCGCCTTTGTTTTGGATTTGAATTGGTTGGTTGGTTGGTTAAGTGACTTTTTTGGCACAAAATCTAAAAAAGGACATTCTGTGCCAAACAAAATCTATTCGAATTGGAGTACGAACAGTACATACATCACACTGGTCAATGAATTAGAAACCCTACATTGTTATTTCATTGGACTTCTTTTTACACATTGGACGACCTCCTTTAGCACAGCTAACAGCCCGTATTTTTTGAGGCATCAATTCTACAAAAGGACATTCTGTGCCAAACAAAAAATATTCGAATTGGAGAACGAACAGTACATACATCACACTGGTCAATGAATTAGAAACCCTACATTGTTATTTCATTGGACTTCTTTTTACACATTGGACGACCTCCTTTAGCACAGCTAACAGCCCGTATTATTTAAGGCATCAATTCTACAAACTTCTGGAGTTCATTTACGTACAATTAATGCACTAGCTACATAGATTTTACGATCCTGTAAATTCGATCGAAGACGATGGCTGTTGGATGCGGCTATCCAACATGTCCGAAACGTTTTCTATTGGATTAAGATCTGGGCTTTGCGGTTGCCTGGAAGTCACACTAATGTTCATTGAACCAATCTCTGACGATTCTGGTGCAATGTATAGTTGCATTATCGTGCATGAAATATCCATCACTTTGTTGCAAAAATATAACTTTGCAGCGGCCAGAGAAGCTGTTAGAGGCCAAATTGATGTTTACTGAACCAATCTCCAACGATTCTGGTACGATGTTTTTATCGTTATGGAAGGAGTTGCATTATCTTCCATAAAGTATCCGTCACCTTTGAAGTAAAAATTTTACTTTGCAGAATACACTTGATCGGGCAATATGTCCAGATATTGCATGGCTTTTTGTTTACCCTTAAGTAACACGAAAGCATAACATTCATACCAGCAGAGCATTCTCCGATTATGATACAGGTTTTGTATACTGATGCCGTTATCAAGGATTTGTAGAAACTCTCACGGGTTTCTAATTCATTGGTCAGAGTGTATTTGAAGACACTGTAATAATAATAATAATAATAATAATAATAATAATAATAATTCCGATTCCATTAATTTAATATGTGCAATAATGAAAGAAAATTATTATTTCCTCACAGTAAAAAATAAATAAATAAATAAATAAATAAATAAATAAATAATAAATAAATAAAAATATCTATCTCTCTCTGTATATATATATATTGCTTAAAAAAAAATCTTACTAGTAAATTCAGTAAAACAATAAGTTGCTTCAAAGAAAACTGAGCCCATCAAAAGCAAAAGATAATTTATACTAAGCCTTTTACATATAGAAACTATAATTCTTATAATTCCTGTATCTTTGTCCTGGAGTAATTGCTTATTAGTTTCCAATATCTCGCTCTCTGTATAATACAAGGAAAAAGAAATCTTTCGAAAACTGTCATAACGAATCTCACGAGACGTCATTATACAAGTTTCTTCGTTCTCTACGAAGCTTTATATGACACACAATTTTATTAAGATTTTATTTATTTATTTATTTATTTTATTATAATTTCTTTTGATATAGAATTATTAGTTTGAAAAGTGGATAAATCAGAGACTTCATTTTTATTTTTGAACAATCTACTATGTTAAATAACAATAATAATATAAAAGGGACGATGTGTTTTTGTACAGTTATATGTTTTGAGGTGCACTGAATTCAATTTTGCAATTTTTACGCTGATGTATGTATAGGCTGATCAGATGAAAGTACCTTTATAATAGAGAAGCATTTAAAATTGCTACAATATCAAATTATGGATGTATTTTTTCATTCCTGATAAATAAGATAATAAAATAATAATTTGTCCCCAGAAAATGGGGACGTTTGGTCAGTACAAGTATCTATGATGTATGTGTTCATTCAGAAGTGAACATGACAGCGTTTAAACGTTGCGTTTGATTGAATACAAAACAAATGTTCATCCTTTTTATAGGTACTCGTCGTACAAATTGTGATTTCCATATAAGTTATATAAGATTTAGTAGTTATAGTTCTTCTTCAGGGAAACTTGAAATAATTTATACATAATACTTCCTATCAAGCCTTATTTTAATAAATTATTTAAATGAAAAGGAAGTTCATACATATTTTAGCTATTACCTGGCTATTACTAGGCTGACCAGATCAAAGTACCTTTATAAGATAGAAGCGTTAAATATTGCAACAATTATCCAATTATGGATGCATTTTTCCATTCCGAATAAATAAGGACTAAAAATAAAATATTACTGATTAATAAATTACTTTATACAATTTTTGAAAACTTAGAAAAAGTCCCCATTTGTCCCCAGAAAATGGGGACGTTTGGTCAGTATACTATTACTGGAAATTGCCGTGCTCTCCATTTAAAGTTATTTTACAGGGACGCACGAAAAAATTCAGTTCCACCATGCTCCACTTTGCAAACCTACGAAATTTCGGTGAAGTATTCGAAAAACCCTATCATAATTTTGAACTGTTTATTTTTTAAATTATTCACTGATTTTAATTTGTTTAAATGCCTGAGTAACTAATAAATGTTCGGAATTTCAAGTGATCCATTCTTATTTTGTGTTATTATCCTGAATTTTTATTATAATTATTTAATGTTTCCTGAAAGCTCTCCATATCTAACATAAATAACATCGATGTGTTTGAATAATGCTTTTTAGTCTTTTAATTATTTTTTTTTCCTATAAAAATTTTGACTATTCAACTGTTTTTTTTTTAATATCATTTATTTAAACGAACTCCATTTATTTTATTATTCATAAAAAGTAAATTAAGTTGTGTAATCTCTATTTTAATTTTAAAGGTCAAAAGTTTTAGATTTTTACTCGAGGAAAAGATAAATTACTATGTTGTGGACACTAAAAAGCTTTCTTCTATATTTTCTTACACAATTCCACACAGTACAAATTATTTTTTTTTTAAATTATTATTTTTTTAAATAATTTTCGTGATGAATGGAGACGATTTTCATCTCAGAGAAGTATAGTACTAAACGTTGAAAGAAAGGTATTATTATTATTATTTTCATTTAATAAAAAAAACCTGATAAATTTGTTTTAAGTTATCACAGATCTATGGTTCAACCATTTGTTTTTAATATCTTGACAAATTCTTTTAAAATATACCCATATTAAAAACTTACATTTTCTGGGGGCAAGGTGGAAGCGATCTCCCTACATATATAAAACTTTTTTCCTGGGTTGCTATTACTATCGCAATAATGATTTTTTATTATTTCACTTTGAAAAGTTAGAAATATTTTTCATTTTCTATATTTATACGAAAATTTTACCCATACTGCTATTGAATAATTAAAAAAAAAAATAAATAAAATAAAGAAAAGAAAAGAAAAGAAGAAGAAGAAGAATTGGAATTACAGTCCTATCTGTGGAATGATTAATCTCCAAATGCATTCCGCATGAAATCAGTCAAGGTAAAACTAAATATCAAATTTGGTGAAATTTCGCCCATTGATTCGTGAGATACAGCGTCCAAAATATGTTTGATACGTACGTACGCATAGACAGACATTTTATAAAGATGGCCATATCCGATCCAGAGACCTCAAAACGTGCAAATCCATCAAAAACATATGGTCAAATATTTTCACGTATCAAGTACTTTCTTCTTAC
Organism: Salticus scenicus; assembly: GCA_963930645.1. Classification (NCBI taxonomy): domain Eukaryota; kingdom Metazoa; phylum Arthropoda; class Arachnida; order Araneae; family Salticidae; genus Salticus; species Salticus scenicus. The sequence continues at coordinate 25,798,690 of OZ005659.1, read as the reverse complement.
ATATATATAGAAGAAAGTAATAAGGTCCTCTTCTAAATTAAAATTAAATTATATATATATATATATATATATATATATATATATATATATAAATTATATTTTTCGAATTTTTTTTTCCTATAAAACTATTATTATCTAAATGTTTGAAGAAAATTTTATATCTTTTTTCTTACAAAAACTTTAACTTCCAACTTTATTTTAATACATTTAATACATCCTTTGCTTGAGCAAATTTCCCTTTTCATTTTTTTTTTTCTATTACAGTTCCTAAATTTGTATAGTATTTAAATGAAATTATAAGGAAAATATTATTTTAAATCTTTGTGGCAGACTGCGTAGCTGTTTTCGCCAGGGGATCCCCTGCTTCCTCAGTGCAATTTTTCTTTGTTCGGGCCTCTGATAGTGGATGTTTTCTTTTGTATTAATTTCTTTCTTCGGGCAGATGGCACCACTGTCGGTGCAAGCCAGCTCTTGATTCATTGCTATAAAGGGAATTTAAATTTTGAGTAATTTCTATTGTTTCGCTTAAGAATGCATAGTACGGATTATTTTAATTATTTCTTATAATTTAGTTTAATTAAGAATGTTTCGTTTAAATAATTTAAATAAGTTGTATATTATTATTTTTAAATGCTATTAAGTAAAAATTGAATAGTACAATCAGTAATATAATGTTCAAAGTTTTAGAATTTGACACAAGGCAGAAAAGAACATCTTTTAAATAACAACAGATTTTTTTTTAAAAACAATTCCTATTATTTTCACAGAATTTATTTTTCTATATAATAAACAACATTTAGAATAAAAAAAAAAGTTTCCTAATTTTCTTATAAAAATTTTGAAATTCAAATTCATTTTCAAACACCATTTATTAAAGCATATTTTATCGTTTTCATTTTACTTTGAATTGTTGAGAATTTTCTCTTTTAATGTTAAAATATTCTAGTTCTAACATACAGAAAAAACATCAAAGCGCATATTATAAGTGAAAAATAGAATTTTTTAAAAATAAATCTCTTTTCCCCTTCTAATCTTTCCAAAAGACATTTTCCTCAGAAATCAAATACTCATGTTTTTTTTTTTTTGTTTTTTTTTTAATGAAGATCTTATAATATTCCTTTTATTCTATAAATTTTAAATATCCAACTTTATTTTAAAATACCGTAAAATTGAACAGTCTTATTTATTTTATTTTAATAATTAACTCGCATAATTTCAATTTAACTATCTGTGATTTTGACAAGAAATATCAAATAACAAATAACCATAAAATGAATTAATTAATTATTATCCTGGATAAATCAATTCCCATACATCATCATAAACTATATAAAATCGAATTTTATAAGTCAATCATCCTTTTTATTCTCTCCTCATAACTCTCTTATTACATGACTCTCATCATTATTCTTATAATAATATAAATACTAGTTTTTTTTTTTACTTGAAACTTTTTCTTCTACTTCTACTTTTTCTTTCTTTCTTCTTCTTCTTCTTCTTCTTTTTTTTTTTTTTTTTTTTTTGAATAAACGAGGGAGAATATAAGTAAAAATATCAATTTTTTCTAGTAAAATTGAAGAAAAATCTTAGGAAGAGAAAAATGATTTTTTAAAATTTTCTTTTATTATTATTATTATTATTTATTTGAATTCATTAAACATACTGTGGTTGATAAATGTGGTTTTTAGCATATAAACAGTCACTTGAAACTTTTTCTTCTACTTCTACTTTTTCCTTTCTTTCTTTCTTTCTTTCTTTTTTCTTTCTTTTTTTTTTTTCTGAATAAAGGAGGGAGAGAATATAAGTAAAAATATCAATATTTTCTAGTAAAATTGAAAAAAAATCTTAGGAAGAGAAAAACGATTTTTTACATTTTCTATTTTTATTTTATTTTTATTTATTTAAATTCATTAAACATACTATTGTTGAGAAATGTGGTTTTTAGCATATAAACAGTCACGGTAAAATCTATGGCGATTTCTTTCGGTAAAACGTAATGCATATTAAAGCTATTTTTTGTGTAGAATCCGCAATTCTTTTTATGCTTGTATTTATTTGTTTTGGAATAATTGCTTATTAGATTCAAATATCTCGATTACCATATAATGTAGAAAAATCTAGAGTGATTCCACTCGACTTTCTGAACATTAAATAATTAACGATTGTATAAATAAATTAAAGAAAGAGAAGTCGTTGAATAAACGAAAAAGAAAATTATAATAGTGTGTTTGAGTATTTTTCTCCATATAGTAAGTTCTGTGATTTAACGATATTGCATTTTAAATGATTTGCGCCCATAGATTATAATGATAAAGAAATTTTGTTGTTTCCCTGTAAAAAGCTATAAGTTCTAGATTCACCAAAAGGTATACAGTTCGTGCGACAATGACCTATGACATGTATATAAATTTTCAGCTCATTCGAATAAAGCATTTAGACGGATTAATAATTTAAATAAATTGTGTTGAAAATGTATTATTATATCTATTATTTGTTTTATGAATATTATTATTATTGGATGGCAACGTTAGTTAAAAAAAAAAAATATATATATATATATATATATGATACTTGGTCTCGTTTAATCGAAAGCTCGTGTGTATTAAAATTTTTAGAATAAGTAATTTACTGTTTTGGAGCAGTAGGTTTTTCCATTGGGAATAAAGTTTTTTTTTTGTATTTTTTTAAATGATTTCTTTTTGTAAATAATATTCAACGTAGCTGTGTTCTTTTTTACTGATATATGAATTTTAAGAAGAAATTTTTACTGATATTTGAATTGTCAAACTCAATTGAATAACACGCAGTACGTGTTATTCAATTGAGTAGCCGCTTTGAAGATAAAAGTGTGAATATTTCATTTACTGGCATCCGTAGATAACACTAGTTTTTAGAAAGCAGAAGAAAACGGTGATTTTTCTTAGGTAGCTTTAACATTTGTGGCGTCTGAGCGACAGGACATAGCAACATGTTTCAAGCAGTAAAAGGATTTAAGAAAGATGATTTGATATATGTGGCGTCTGAAATTGGCGAAGAAGTACCAGCCAATGTTACTATTTCAGGTTTAAAAAATATTATATTGAACAGTGAAGAATACAAGAAAGATGCTGAATTTGTTCAAGTACTATTAGGAAATACTGTTGCCGAGCGAAAATTACAAGAGCAAGAAGAAAAAGAAAGAGAAGAAAAAAAAGAAAAAATGAAAGTTGAAGCTGAAAAGGAAATCGAGCTCTCTAGAATTCAAGCTCAAAGTCGAGGTGAATCTGTTCCACTAAATTATGTACCTGATTTAAGCAATTCAAAAAGGAAATTTACGTTGCCAAGATTGGAATTTAGACAATTTGGCGATGACTTAAAAGATTGGCTTCCTTTTTGGAGTCAATTTGAGCAGGTGCATAAATATGAAGATATCGCACCGGAAGATAAATTTCAGTATTTAGTGCAAGCCACGGTTGCTGGTTCCCGTGCAAGAGAAGTAGTTGAAAGTTTTCCGCCAACTGGCGCCAATTATGAAAAAGCGATCGAAAGCCTGAAATCTCGGTTTGGAAGAGAGGACCTCTTAGTCGAAGTATACGTTAGACAGTTACTAAAATTAATTATTTCTGTTCAAATTAAGGAAATGTTTTCATTAACTTCTCTGTATGACAAACTTGAATTGTATCTACGTGCATTGGAAACATTAGGTGTAACCACGGATAAATGTGCATCTATATTGTATCCCATGGTTGAATCTTGTTTCTCAGCTGATTTTTTAAAGGCTTGGAATCGTAGTAATATTTCTCATTCAAACACTGATGCTAAAGAGAAGTTGAATAATTTAATGGAATTTCTCAAAAAAGAAGTTGAAGGCGAAGAAAGGATATCTTTGGCAGTAGCTGGTTTCGGTTTAGGAAAGAGCCAAGAGAACAAACCTTTAAAAAGGAAGCAATGCGATTTTGAAAATTTGAAAAGTAAAGTACCTACTGCTGCGGGTTTATTAACGGCCACTTCGAATAGAGAGGTGAAGAAATCTTGCGTTTTTTGTGATGGCAAACATTCAAGTTCAGATTGTTTTTCAGCTCAGAAAATGAGTTTAGCAGAAAAACAGAAAATAATGAAAGATAAACGTTGTTGCTTTGCCTGTTTATCGCCAACTCACACTGTTAAGAAATGCCGAGCAGTTCTAAAGTGTGTGATCTGTTCTAAAAAGCATTTTCCTCTAATGTGTGATGTACTTGATTCACAAAAAAGGGCTGTGGAAAAGAAAGAAGAAAAATCTGCAGAAAATGATGTTAGTATGTCCAGTTTCAACAAACGAAGTCCAAAGATATTTCTTCAAACCGTGAAAGCCAAATTGGTCTCTGGCAATAAACAGAAAACTGTGAGATTGCTCTTTGATTCTGCATCCCATAAGTCGTATATTCTGGAAAGTGCAGCCAAAGAAATGAATTATATACCTATTCGCCAAGAGAAAATGGTTCATTCCGTTTTTGGCGGCGTTATCACTAACGAGGTCAAGCATAACTGCTATAAAGTGACATTGAAACATTTGAAAGAAAATTTTGACTGCAATTTCGAAGTTTTGGATCAGTCTACAATATGTGAAAATATCACACCGGTTTTTCAAGGCCCTTGGATAAAGGAGTTAGAAGAAAATGAGATTAATTTAACGGACATTGGCGTCAAATGTGAAGCTATTGATATTCTCGTCGGAGCTGACGTAATGGGAAAAATGTTGACTGGAAAAAGAAAGGTCTTATCATCGGGTCTCGTGGCTTTAGAAACATACTTAGGTTGGACCTTAATGGGAAAAGTACCGCCTGGAAAAGCCTCGGAAGAAAACTTGGCGATGTCAGTGTTATCGCTATATGTAAATGAAGCTGAAATCTCAAATCTATGGAAGTTGGATTTAATTGGAATCTATGATCCTATTGAGAAGAAGTCCAAATACGAGACTGATATTCAGACTAAAGAGCATTTTTTAGAAACAGTGGCAATTAATAGAGAGGGCCGCTATGAAGTTTGTTTGCCATGGGCTGATGATAAGTCGCCTTTACCCGACAACTTGAGTTTGGCGAAGAAACGGCTCGAATACACAACAGTAAAGCTTATAGCGATGAACATGTATGAAAAATATGAAGATGTTCTTCTGAACTGGATTAATGAAGGCATAATTGAGGAAGTTCCCAAGAATGAAGTAAACTCTTATGGCAATTACTTACCTCATCGTGCTGTAATAAAACCTAGTAGCAGCACTACTCCAATTCGCCCAGTGTTTGATGCTTCAGCTAGATTAGCAAATTATCCTTCTTTAAACCAATGCTTGGAAAGTGGTCCTAATCAAATGGAACTTATCCCAGATATTTTACTTCGATTCAGGGAAAAAGAATTTGGCGTTATCGCTGACATTAGAAAAGCTTTTCTGCAAATAAGCATTCGTAAAGACGACAGAGATTTCCTGCGTTTTTTATGGTGGGAAAACTAAGAAGGTAAGAAACTAAAAGTATTTCGCCATACAAGAGTTGTTTTTGGTGTTAAATGCAGTCCTTTCCTTTTGGCTGCGGTAATTGAGTATCATATTCGGCGTTGTAACGGATTTGAAGAATCTTTAAAGAAAAGGCTTTTAGAGAGTTTCTACGTAGATAATGTTGTTACCAGTGTTAATAACAAAGAAGAATTAGATAAGTTTATCGTTAATTCTAAAGCTTTAATGGCCAAAGGTTGTTTTGATCTTAGAGAATGGGAATGGTCTGGCGACTGTAATGAGACTAGTTCTAAGAAAGAGACTCAAGTATTAGGTCTTATTTGGAATAAAGAGCTTGATACATTGAAGATTAACATGAAATGGTTAGACAACATTAACATGGAAAAATTAACAAAAAGAACTATGTTGTCTGTCGTCCACAAAGTTTTTGATCCTTTTGGCTTCACCTCACCAGTCATGCTTTGTCCAAAAATAATGTTACAAAAAGCATGGAAACTACGAACGAGTTGGGATGAAGAGATAACTGGTGAGCTTCATAAAGAGTTTATGCAGTGGTTTCAAGAACTGAAGTATTTGTCTGATATACAGATACCTAGATTTATTCGAGTATCTTCCGAAGATTTAAGCAACTGCACTATTCACACATTTGTTGACGGAAGCAAAGATGCCTATGGTGCAGTTACATTCCTTCGAGTAGAGGATGATAATCAAGTTAATTTATTTTTGCTTGCAGCAAAGTCTCGAGTGGCTCCGTTAAGAGGTGTAACTATACCTAGAATGGAACTTCTAGCTGCTGTAATTGGAGCGAGACTGACGAATTCAGTTATGGAAGCTCTTGGTTGGAGAAATGTTATGACTCATTACTGGAGTGATTCTACAACGGTTCTTGCATGGATACAACGAGAAGAAAATTGGTCCGTTTTTGTAAGAAATAGAGTGCAGGAGATCAGAAAACTGAGTGATCCTTCATCATGGAGACATATAACGGGGGAGAAGAATGCTGCAGACTTGCCCTCCAGAGGATGCAAAGCAAAGCATCTAGTCTCATCAAAATGGTGGGAGGGTCAACAATGGATGAAAGACGTTTCTGAATTTCGAGCAATGATGGATTTCTCCAATCGCGATTGGAAGAAATTGAAGTAAGAAATTGAAAAGGAAAAACCTAGGAAAACTTGTATACTGACAAATACTGAAGCTATTGTTGATGAAGATTGGTACTATAGATACTTTTCTAGTTATGATAGAATTATTCGTCTTGTTGCATGGATCCTTCGTTTCAAGCACAACTGCAAGAATTTAAATTGGAGGAAGCATGGTGAATTGACAGCCCCAGAAATTCATGAAGCAGAAATGAAGGTTTTACATCTAATTCAGAATGAGTCTTTTCCTCAAGAAGACGAAAAGAGATTGAAAACTTTGCAAACGTTTAAAGACGAGCTTAGTGTCATTCGGCTGAAGACGAAAATTATTTATCGAAAGGATAGTGAAGATTTTCTTAAACCTATTGTTCTTCCATCAAAACATGAAGTGGTAAAACGGCTAATTTATAAAGCACATGTTGAGAACTGCCATGCTGGTGTCCAGATACTATTAAATATACTTCGAGAAAAGTATTGGATTCTAAACGGCAGAAAGGCAGTGAAAAATGTTGTAGCCAGCTGCACTGCATGCAAAAGATTTCGGTCAAAGAACTTGGAAGTAATCAGTCCTCCACTTCCTGAAAACAGAGTTAAAGATGCTGCAGTTTTTCAGATAACTGGTGTTGATATGACTGGGCCATTATTTCTCAAGGATAACAAGAAAAGCTGGGTTTTAATTTTTACTTGCGCAGTATACAGAGCAGTCCATTTGGAGCTTGTTACTTCTGCTTCAACAGATGCGTTCTTAATGGCTTTTAGAAGATTTACAGCTCGCAGAGGAAGATGCTCTACTGTATACTGTGACAATGGTTCAAATTTAGTAGGAGCTGCCAACTATTTCAAGAAACTAGACTGGGAACGCATACGAAAACATGGAGCTGTCAACTCTATTGATTGGAAGTTCAATCCCCCAACTGCTGCTTGGTGGGGCGGTTGGTGGGAGAGATTAATTCGAATTCTAAAAGATCTCTTGAAAAGAGTATTAGGGCTGGCACGTCTCGATTACGAAGAAATGATGACGGTTTTAGCTGAGTGTGAGAAGGTAGTCAACTCAAGACCTCTTACTTACATCTGTGAAGAGGAAGCTGTAAAACCAATTTCGCCATCGATGTTCATCCAAGATATGCATGAATGCAGTCTTCCTGATTTGGATGCTGTTGAGCAAAATTTTTTGTGTAAAAGGCTCAAATACAGACAAACCATTCTCAAAGATTTACGAAGCCGTTTTAGATCTGAATATCATGGTGCTCTTATTCTACGTAAAAGTAAAAGCAAAAAGTCAGACAAACATACCGTTACTGTTGGCGAAATTGTTATGGTGGGAGCCGATAATAAAAAGAGAATCTACTGGCCTTTAGGTCGTATCACTGAGATTATACCAGGTAAAGACGGACAAGTACGACTTGTTAAAGTGCAAACTTCCCAAAAGGAGCTCTTACGCCCGATTCAAAGAGTTTATCCCCTAGAGATAACATCGTCTGAAGATCTTCCCACACCGATGACTCTCAGTAAAGTTAAAGAATCAGCTAACATCTCCAAAGTTTCAGACAGTACTACTAATGAGCAAATGAAGTTTAGTAGAGTTGGCCGAAGAATTAAGGTGCCGGAAAGACTGAACTTGTAGATTATATTAGATATTGTTGATCATTCTTCTATTTATTTTACTTTTTCATTTTTATATTTTTTAAATGTAATGTTGCCATCTTTGTACCAAAGTTGTTTGACTAATAGTTTTTATGTTTTGATTATTATTCATAATCAAAAGGTGGGAGGATGTTGAAAATGTATTATTATATCTATTATTTATTTTATGAATATTATTATTATTGGATGGCAACGTTAGTTAAAAAAAAAATATATATGATACTTGGTCTCGTTTAATCGAGAGCTCGTGTGTATTAAAATTTTTAGAATAAGTAATTTACTGTTTTGGAGCAGTAGGTTTTTCCATTGGGAATAAAGTTTTTTTTTTGTATTTTTTTAAATGATTTCTTTTTGTAAATAATATTCAACGTAGCTGTGTTCTTTTTTACTGATATTTGAATTTTAAGAAGAAACGCAGTATGTGTTATTCAATTGAGTAGCCGCTTTGAAGATAAAAGTGTGAATATTTCATTTACTGGCGTCCGTAGATAACACTAGCTTTTAGAAAGCAGAAGAAAACGATGATTTTTCTTAGGTAGCTTTAACAAATTGGGCAAATAAGCCATAATGATAAAGAATTCTTCTTTGTGTACTTGTAAAAACACTATAAGTGCTAGATTCTCCAAAATTCATACAGTTTGTATGACGGTGTTCTATAATATGTATATAAATTTTCAGTTTATTCGAATAAATCGTTTAGACGCTGTCGGGTATACTCACATACATACATATCATCGTAAAAGTAGCAAAAATGAACTCAGGGTACCTCAAAACATATAGATACACTAAATTCTCAAAGTCCAATTTTTGTCATGATTACACAACTTTCCTTACATATGTATTTTGGGATAGTAGAAAGAGGAAACCATATGAAAACAGTCAAAATGAATTTTTTGATACATCATCACACAAGATTTTTTTTTTTTTTTTTTTTTTTTAATGCACTCTCTTTTTCGTTTACCAAATTAGTTTTAAAATTTCTATAAATACTAATTGATCCACAAACGAGAGTTCCTGCGTTTCTTAAAAGTTATTCTGAGCGTTGTTGCATAGACAAGGCCGGATTAACTCACGTTCTGACTGTGCCGTGGCCCAAGGTCCCTTGACATACGTAGCCTAAATTTTTGTTTAGAGTTCAAAAAATTATAATTAAGTTATAGAAAAATACACTTAAAAATAGCATTTCAGGAAAATTTTACTTCTTAAAATACATTTTACAAAAGGTAAAATTTTACTCAAGCATGCATTTTTGGGTGAAATAGTAGAAAAAATTATATATATACACTCCTTCTCATATTTATAAGGACACTTTATATTTTGAAATAACTAATGTAAAAATAATTGTGAACAAGATTATACTAAGTGCACTTAATATATCTAGTATTCTAAAAGCCAAAACTGTTATAATTTTTTACTTTCTTCTATATGTAATATAGAGAAAGTATTGGATTCGCGAAAATTTTCGACCTCCGTTTTTTGACGGATCTACACGTTTTAGGATGTCCTGAACACGAATTGATAGTTTTTAAAAAATGTCTGTCTGTGTGTCTGTCTGTCTGTCTGTGTGTCTGTATCATTTTTTTTTGTGGACGCTGTATCTCACGAACCAATGAATGAAATTTAACCAAACTTGGTATTTAGTTGCACCCTGACATGAACTGGTGCCCATTAGATTTGGGGATCAATAGCTCAACAGGTGGCGCTGTGATCGCATTTTATGCAAATTTTTAACATGGCAGCATAGGACAAAATTCCGTATAAATGGGCATAATGAGAGTTATTTTAAACTTGTGATTGTAAAATTAATATGAATTATTGATAATAATAGTAGTTAACTAGGAAAAAAAATGTGTGCATGGGGGGGCATCGGTTCCCCCCCTGGGGCGGGGGAGTACCCCCCCCGTGGGGGGGTAAATTTTGAAGATGGATATCATTCGAAAGATCTCGTCAATACCTTTAAAACGAATGGTTGAACCATAAATCTGTGATAACTTAAAACAAAGTTATCGATTTTTTTTTACTTTTAACAAAAAAAAAAAACTTAGAAAAAAAATCGTATATATATATATATTTTTTTTTTAACGAAATTTTACCAAATTTGGTATTTAGTTGGTCCCCGACATAAACTGGTGCTGATTACATTTAGGGATCAATAGCTCAACAGGAGGCGCTGTGATAGCATTTTATCTAAATTTTTAACATGGCAGAATAGGACAAAAATTCGTATAAATGTGCATAATAAGAGATATTTTACATTTGTGATTCTAAAATTAATATGAATTAGTGATAATAGTAGTACGTAACTAGGAAAAAAATTTTGTGCATGGGGGGCATCGCTTCCCCCCCTGGGGGGGAAGTACCCCCCCCCCGTGGGGGGTAAATTTTGAAGATGGATATCATTCGAAAGATCTCGTCAATACCTTTAAAACGAATGGTTGAACTATAAATCTGTGATAATTAAAACAAAGTTATCGATTTTTTTTACTTTTAACCAAAAAAAAAAAAAAAAACTTAGAAAAAAATTCGCATTTTTTTTTTTTTTTTTTTTTTTTTTAAATATTGTTACTGATTGAATATGTATAGGAAAATATAGAAGAAAGTCTTGTGGTGGCCACAACATACTAGTTTAATATGAAACAAAATTAATAAAAAAAAATAATGCAAAATGTGTTTTTCTCCACGTTTTCATATGTTCATAATTATAGGGACAATCCAGATTTTTTCGTTTTATTTAATTTACTAGCGGATAAATTACAGTTGACATGCGAATTTGTTAACTACTGGGCTAGATTAATTCATATATAAGCTTTCAATTTTTCTTGGACGGACATTACTGATAATTCCTCAAAAGAAAAGAACGTTCAAGTAGTGAAGTATGATAAATGTGTTTTTTAAGTCGAAGGATAATTTCAATCCGCCGAATTTCTAATGAAATTCGAAGATCTAAAATTGCTGAAGGAAATGTGATCAAACGTTGAACTGCTGGTTCGATAGGAGAGAGATCTGATGCAAAATCAGAGTTGTTTTACAGAGATCGAAGACTCATAATTCCTCTTACTGTTCTACTCATAATGACTGCTGCTGAATTTGCTCGTAATTTTTAACGAAAGGTTAGGATCCACATTTATGCATGTTTAAAATAATTAATAATATGTTAAAATGAATAATAATCAATCAGCATTTAATGGGGGAAAGAACGTCTGTATTAAAGTTAATAAAGACAACATTAAATGGTAAAATGTTGCATTTTCGAATGAAAAACATTTTATTCTTGATTAACCAAATGGTTTTAACAGTTACTGGCACGATCTGAAGATAGCGAAAGACAGAGCAGATTTTTTAAAAGCAGATAAGCATCGGGCATTTTAAAGGTGGATCTATGGTGTTCTGGGGAGCTGCTTCTACTGAAGGCAGAATGAATTTAGTAATTTTTTCTATTATTATGAACATCAAGAGAATATCCGCAAATTTTAAACGTGGAATTCTCAGATTTTTGTTAGATTTTGGGGGGTAATAATATTTTTTTCAACAAGACTTACATTTTTGCTCTACTTTTAGAGCAATAGGAAATAGTTTGAAGAAAGAAACTTCTGTATTATTGCCTTTCCCATGGCCTAAAAGTTGAAAAAACCTTAAATTGTGATATTAAAAAGTGCATGCAAGTGGAAAGCAATTTTAAATAGTTTAAATGTATTAAGAATATCATATATGCTATACGAAATGGTATTGAAACTGAATATTAAAAAAAAATATGTATATATATATATATATATATATATATATATGTACCAGAGAAAATGTCTGACTGTTTAGCCCTAAAAAGAGATCTCATAAAATATTATTTTAAAGAATAACTGAAAAAAATTACTAAAATTCGAGCTTTCCTTATAATTGTGAACAAGTGAAAAATCATCTTTAAGTTTTTTAAGATAGAAAAACGATAAAACTTTTTAAATATAGTTTATTAATGAAATTCAAATTAATTAAAAATATATTTGTTTAAATAATAGTGTTCAGTGTTTAATTAATATAGAAAAACGGGTGTCCTTATAATTATGAGAAGGAGTGTATATATATATATTTATTTAAGAGGGGTAAAAACTATCGGGAAGATGATAGGTAGGCGGACCCAAATAAAAATGCAAATCAAGCCCTGGGAGCAGTTTTGGCTTGATCCGGCTCTGTTCATTGAGGTTGTTTTCCAAGTGACCTATCTTTGTTCGTGAAATCCTGCTAAATTCGTGTTTCATGGAATATTTGAAACTGTTCACTTTACTCTTACGGAATGTTTGTTTACTTGGACTGTTTTGACAACATTCGTCGTATAGTGACTTTTGTGATGCGAGCGGTAGATTTACTGGATTGCTTCGAGAATATCGACAGTATTATTGGATTGTTTACAGAATATTCCCTGAAATCCCTGCTGTGTTGTGCTTTTTCGAGAAGATATACTAAATAAAATTCCTTCATAGACTAGAACCGGCCTGTTTCTTTACGAAGTGCTTTCTTCAAACAAGAAATTCGACGATTTTCCTAACAATATGTTATAGTACAGTCAGTAACAAAAGTGTCCGAACACTAGCAAAAATTTCTATATAAAAAAGTACGCTTAATACGGCTTTGTTAAATAAATCCTTGTCGAATCCTGTTCTTACACTGACTAAGAACAGGATTCGACAAGGGTTTATTTATCAAAACAATATTAAGTTTACTTTTTTTACATAGGAATTTTTGCTAGTGTGCGGACACTTTTGTTACCGATTTTAACTGAGTAATACCTCTCTATGGAAAAGAAAATTGCAGCATAGCAGTGAGATATGGTGACCGATATGCACCCATGTGGAATCACATTAGTTATTCTTAATGCTTCTCAACAAATCCAGCTTCATGCAATTACATATAATAGAAGTGAGATACAGCGATTCCATAAATGAGGAAAATGGCAGCATTGCAGATATATCTATCGGCGGATATGCATATAAATTACATGAGCAGAGTGTTTCGTAATATCCTTCTCGCCTATCCAGTTTTGTGCAATTACTTATGCATAAAGAAGAAGCTGAAACATAATCTTCCCATAAATGAAAGAAATCACAGCATTGCAGCGCTACCTTTTGGGCGATTTGCACTAAAAATTGATAAGCATCAATTCATGTCAAATCTCAACTAAACGAGACTTGTTATGAATTTCTATGAATTAGTTCTTGAGCTAGATTTATTAGAACTGTTTCTGTCGCACATATACAGGCAGACCGACATTTTCTAAAAAAGCTTAAATTCTATTCAAGATATTCGAAAAAGTATAAATCCATCGAAAACTGGGAAAGGAAATTTTTACAAACTCACAATCAATACTTTTCGCAGCGAACATCTGGATGTTTCAAGAAACAATTTGTAATTTTTCTTTTCCTATAAAATTTTCACATTCAACTTTATTTTGAAACATCGTTTATTTAAACGGGCTTTATTTATTCAATTTTATTTATCATATAATTTAAGTTGTGTAGTACCTATTTTTTATTTTAAGAGTTAAAAGTTTCAGATTCTGACGTGAAGCGGACACTAGAAACACCATATTCTAAATAACAGTAAACTAAGATGAATAAATTATTCTCATGATATCACAGTATCCTTATCTCATTAAAATAATCTGCATATTTTTATGCAGTTACACTTTTGAATCTTACTTTTTATTTTTATTTTTCCTCATTGCTGTCATGGTTATGTATAGGTTTCACTTTTCTAATTATTCTTTTAATAGTAATAGTAATAATAAAATATCTATAAGATTCCAAATTTTCTCATTTGTTTCTTTTTTCTCTCTCTTTTTTTTTTTTTTTTTTTTTTTTTCTTTTGCGGATATTTAGGGAGAAAATGTAAGAAAACACACCCCTCCTTTTGTTAATATTAAAGAAATGTCAAAATGCATGGCACAAAGAAAGGAATGGTATTTTGAATTTTAAGATTTTTACTTGATTTCATTCTTTATTTTTAGAATGATCTGCATTATTTTTATTTATTTATTTATTTTCAAAATTTTTCTTTGTTCAGAAATAGTATTATGTAAAGAATTGAAAAAAAGTTTTCATGATCTTTTACCTTTACGAATTTTTAATGTTCAAATTTATTTTGAAACGTCGTTTATTTGATCATACTTCATTTCTTTTATTTTACTGTTCATATAAATAGATTTATGCTTTTTTTTTTTTTTTTTTTTTTTTTTTTATGATAAATGTCACAAACTTCTGATTTTGGCAGGCAAATTTGAAAATAAATGTCATATTTCCAATAACAATAGACTAACATGAATATATTATTTTTCTAGGTATTGGAATGCCCTTGCGTCATTACAACCTGCTGATCTTTATACAGCCGCGTTCATCAATATTCCTTTCTATTCTTCTCCCATAACTGTCTGCGTTACCTCCAGGTTTCTCTCTTAAAATCATTTTAATAATAACAATAATAATAAAAGGATATCTTTTTTTTTTATTTTTTTTTATTTTTTTTTATTATTTAAATATTCTTTCTTTTGCAAATAGTTATGGGGAAAATGGAAGAAAAAGTTAATTTCTTTTCCGTTATATTTAATAAAAGTCAAAGAGCATGTCTCAAGGAGGAGAATAGTATTTTGCGTTTTTCACTTACTTGTAAAATGTATGGTAGTAGGATGCTCCTTTTACTATAAAGCATTATGACAATTGTGAAAGAGTAATAAAATATAATAAAATATCTTTCAGTATATCATATAATTTTAATAACTTCAATAAACTTTATTTCCAACGTTTCGGTTAAAATCCATCTTTAACCATCTTCAGGGAAAATGATGTTTAAAAATCATAAAACATAGACAATTTAAGTCATTCTATGATATCACAAATACAATTTCAAGGAAATTAATAGATGATTACATAAATTATAAAAGTATACTATATACATTTTAAAAAAATGAGCTAAAATCACTTAAATAAATTTGAACCATGATCACTACAAGAAAAAGAAACCATTTAATGAAAAACGGAGCCAAAAGTACCATACAGCGGGGTTGCCAGAACGAAAACAATAACAGGGTAACCATAAATTATTTCAAGCCTAAGAAATGAAGCCAAATTGAGGGGGGGGGGGGGGGTATGGATAATGAATCGTTGCAAATTTCGGATTTTCTTTTAATAATTTCAAATGATTCATAAAGAAGAGCTTGGTTTCTATTGTCAGTATTGTAAATTATCCTGGCATTTTCAAAATCGGGTTCGATGGGATTAGTATTATAAGTTCGTGAAAAAGCTGTGTTGGGTCTGTTATATTTTAAATTTGCTATATGTTCCCTCATTCTATCATAAAAAGGTCTATTGGTCATTCCTATATAATAGTTAGTTTTATTATCAATTTTATATGGGATTTCATAAACACCAGAATTTAATTTGGAAGGAGGGGGATCTAATTTTTTAGAAATTAATGTATTTAATTTTAGGGGAACTCATAGATATTTTATTATATTTTATTACTATTTCATAATTATTAAAACAGCATATATAAAAGTGGAATAAATATTTTCTGCATTATGACAAAAAAAAAAAAAAAAGTATGAAAGAAAATGAAAAAGAAGACTTTTAAAATAAAAGAAAACTTATATCAGATTTTTTTTCTCTCTTCTTTTTCTTTTTCTTTTTTTTTTTTTTTTTTTTTTTGTTACACTGAAGCTAGATTTTTTTTTCTTTTTTTGTTTTACACCCGTACCTTTGTACTAGAATAATTGCTTATTAGATTCAAGTATTTCACTTTCAGTAAAATGCAATGGAAAAAGAAACCTTTTGAAAACTGTGGTAATGAATCTCACGGGACATCATTATACAAGTTTTTTGGTTTTCTCTGAAGCTTTATTTGTCACCCAATTTATTCAAATACTTCTTTTTAATATTGAATTAGTTGTTACCAATATGCATCAGAAAGAGATTTCATACTTTTTTTGAAAAATAATTCTTTATTGTTTCTTCAAAATTTTCTTTTCTTTAAAAACAAATACCACGTAGAGGAAAAGAAAGTTTTCATATTTATAAATTTTTAATGTTCAACTATATATTTTTAATCGACGTTTATTTGAACAGACTTTATTTTGTTTTATTATTCACATAAACTGAATTGTGTATTTTTACATTTCTTGTTCAAATTTAGAAGTTCCAAACTTTAACACGAGGAAAGAACCTGATTTTAAAAAAAAAGGAAAAGGAAAAGGAACAAATTTTCCTTCATGAACTGCTTTCAGTTTATGATAATCTCCAAATCATAAGAGATTCATCTGATAATTTAGTAATCTGTTATAACATTTTATAGATTATATGTATTAGTATTCTTAAAAAAATGACGAAATGTAAAACCAATTAAGGTAGTGAATCAACGAATGCTTTGCCAGCTTCGCTGGTCACTATATTCAAAGGGGACTAATGTGCAAGTTGTACCTGACGGGACTAATGTGAAAGTTGTACCTCACGGGACTAATGTGCAAGTTGCACCGAACGAACAAACTATTTCAACGAAAATTAAATCATTAAATTCATTGTTGTGCTTATTTTTATTTCGTATTGCTCACGCACTTTATATTTCTTAATTGAAAATTATAAAAAAAAAAAAAAAACTTTTTCTATATCGTTTGTAACGATACTGATTATTATTAATTTTCTTTTCTTTTTCTTAAAAAAAAAAAAATAAAAAATAAAAAATAAAATAAAAAAAAAGATTTTGATGAAATTCTGGCAAAAGCAGAATTTAGATTAGGACGGAGGACTATTAGTTTTTTTTTTTCCTTCAAATTATTACATCGCTTTCAAATTATTCAATTATATTTTCGCTAAATTTTAGGTTTCGATAAATGTCCAACTATCGAAAAATGATTTCGACAAATGTCCAACTATCGAAAACGACAACGCAAAAATCCCAGATTCAGACTAATAGTCCTCAGTCCTAATAAAATATTACGATGAATATATTATTTTCTTAGTTATGGCAATTCCCAGATTCCATTGCAACATATTGATTATATACAGCCGTGTTTGTCCATCTTCCTTTTTATTCTCTTTCTACAGCTCTCTTTGTTATGTGTATGGTACTTTTTTGTTATTATTATTATTATTATTTATATAAAAAAAAATATTTTTTTTATTATTGCCATTTCAAACTTTTTTCCCCAATGTAAGGATGAAATTTTAAGGGGGAAAACTTATTATAATAATCTATACAGTATTTCTCTAAAATGGACCAGTTATGATTAAATTTTGTTGAAACGATGCGATAGTGACATAAGGTGTTATCAGATTGGTCAACCCAGATCCATAGCTAAATTTTGGTTGCTAGAAACAAGGCCATCATAAGTGCTTTTGGTAGAGATTTCGGCAACAAAAATTTAATGTGCTTGCAATGTACATTTTCTTAAAGAAATTGAAAAATATTACCTTTTTGTGCAGAAACATATGCGAGTATTTAGAAATATATTTGGAAAAATTTAAAAGCAGTTTGGCCTCGCATTTCATGGTGGCTATTCGGCAGGACGGTAGTGTAGCGCCATCTGTTATATATATTTTAAAATTTTCATTCATTATAAATAGAAGTAAATATCTTTTATTTATTTATTTATTTTATAACTACATTTATTAACTATGGAATATCTGTTATGTATGGTGATATGGTAATTTAATTCCGACAAATTTAAGGAAGAAATTGATTTTTAATGTATCAATATTTAAATTCAATTAAAAAAACTTTTAACTTAGCGCAGAGGATTATTTTCTAAAATTGAAATTATAATGCAGATGTCAAAAATTAATATAAATAAATAAATAATAGTGATTTTATTTACGAGATTTTTTTTTTTTTTTGAAAATGATATTTGGTATGTAGTACCATTGTTGTGATGAATTACAACATAAAATGAATTCCTAAAATAAATAAATGAATAATGAATTCATAAAATAAAAATGAGTTCATGAAATGAATTGCAACATAGATAAAATATATATATATATTTTTTTATAAATAAATAAAATAAACAGAAATAAAAAGGGGGGGGGGGCAGAAAAATGAAATATTTAACGAAAGGAAAGTAGCTTGGAAACGACCAATGGCAAATACTGGCATATAAAATTGAAAGATAAATAACCACCCAATAAGAGATGGGTTGAACACCCCTTCCAAGAAAAAAAACCACATATTCTAATGAGCAGCAAAGAGTGGGCAATGATTCCAGCATCTCTCTCACTCTCTTGCTTCTTGACCTCTGGAAGCTGACAGAACAGACATCCTCGCTCCTTTTTCCTGGTTTCCGGAAGATGAAAATTTAAATCTATGCCGAAATAGATACACAAGGTTGGTTGGTTGGTTGGTTGGATTTTACGTCGCACTAGCGCTGCGCAAATGGGCAGTTGGCGACGGTCTGGTACACAGGAGGTGTCCGGAGGAGTCCGGAGACATGCCATCGCAATATTGATCCTCCACGGAAGGGATGGCTCTCCCGCTTCGGTGACTCCCAGAGGTATAATTTTTGATGGGAACATGGAGGACATTGCGGCCACGACAGATTTTACGTGCACCAGCCACCATTGGTGTACACGACGGTCTTTTGGCCGGCTCGTGTACCGAACCCGCAATCTTCCAATTGCGAGGCTGGCGCTCTACCGACTGGGCTACCGCGGCCCGGAGATACACAAGGAATCCTAGAAAATGGCGGATCCTGTGTTCTGGTGGAACGTGCTATACTAAAGCAACACTTCCTGCATCATCAGCACACTGCGAGTGGAGAGTATCTTTCCCTCCCCCTTTGCAAGTAAAGACTATATATATATAAATATATATATATATATATATATATATATATATATATATATATATATATATATACATATATATATATATATATATATATATACATATATATATATTTAAAGAGCAAAATCACTAAAATTACAATGATATAGAGACATTTTGAAATATTAAAGAACTTTGTATAGGGACTTAATTCTACGGTATCACACTTTTTTTTTTTTTTTTCCCTGAACTGTTATAAGTTATTTTGAATGTTATTATTATTGTTTATAGGCAAATCTAAAATTGAAAATTTTCTACTTAACATTATGTGATCATTTATAAGAATAGAATGAATTTAAATAAATAACCTTAGTAGTCTAAAAGAGTATCTATCCTTATTTTCTTGTCAAACAATTTTTAACCGACTTCAAAAAAAGAAGGAAGGTTCTCAATTCAAACCGTATGTTTTTTTTATGTTTGTTAGCTCATAACTTCTGAACGGATGGTCCGATTTTGATACTTTTTGTTTTGTTGAAAAGGTCTTGGTCTGAAATAGGTCCCATTGTAATATCTTTACGATCTAAAGAAAATACAGGATGCCCGAAAAAATCAGTCCCAACTCTTTTAACTGCTAAACGAGTGCAGCTATAGTGATAAAAATGGTATGTAGGTATAGCAAAGTGGCCATGCAGTACAAGGTTAAACCGCTTGCAGCGCTACCTTGTGGAAAATAGCGGAGGTAGTGTTCCTATGTCGAAAACGGATCTAGAGAAAAAAGTGAATTACAAAGTTGAAGAGTATCATCAAATATATCATCAAAAACCATTCAACACATTTTGTAAAATCTAGAAGTTTCTATTCAGAAAAAGTGACGTTATGTTTTGTGTTAGATCTAATATTTTCAGTTATTTTATGTAATGTATATATTTAAAATAATGCAATTTCAATTTGAGATTTGCTTTTACATTACTTCAGATTACATTTACATATAATCTGGAGTAATTTAATGTCTGGAGTACTCAGCATGTGCATTTATAGTCGGCAGCAAAATTATTCGAGCGCTAGCAATAATTCCTATATAAAAAGTGTACACTTAATACTGTTTTTTTTTTTTTTTTTTTTTTTTTTTTTTTTTTTAACAAATCCTTGTCGAATCATAGAGATTCTTAGACTAACTAAGAACATGACTCGACAAGGATTTATTTAACAAAGCAATACTAAGTGTACATTTTTTACATAGTAATTATTTGGAGTCGGTTCTATTTTTTTTACAAAAAGATTTTATCTTACAATTAGTATATTATTGGTTTATTTCTCATAGATTTGTATGTTTCTATTAAACATGAAACACGTTTTTGACTTATGTCTCAATCCAATATTTGACAATGATTTAGTAATGACTGCAAATTATGTGTATATATATTTAGATGTATGGATAGATAGATGTTGTAAAGTGAATAATAAAAATATATATAAACTAAGTCTGCTTAAATGTAATTCAAATTTGAAGTCAAGGAAAACACAGTGTGACCTAACTCCCATTCAGTTTATGTTTGATATATACTTTGATTCGGTTTTATTGATAGCTTTGCCACCTGTTCGGCGTTATACGCAGAAACAGGTGTTTGTTCCATGAAGTTCCTCTTTTTCTCTTGTCACTGTCACTGTTTTCGTTGTAAATGCGTATTCTTGTCTTGTCTTTTCGCCAATAAATTTGTCGTAAACCGTTGGAGTCTACTGTTTCCTTTAATCTAACAACATTCCAGTGTTTAACAAGTCCATTTAGTATTGTCCTCTGATATTACCATGACAGTGCCATCTATCGACACATTTTGGAACTATTTTTTTCAGTCACCAAACAAAATTTTATTGCCTCACAATTGTTCTGTAAAATATGAAGTCATTCCGGCCGGTATTTTAAAGTTAGAGCATTTTTAAATCGCAACTTTAATTATATTCACCCTGTATGCATTTACATAGACATTGGTTTAAATATAATACAGTGAGTGTAAAAGTTTAAGCACAACAGTAATTTTTAAAATAAATTTTAATTATTCATTCTAAATCATTACAAGTTTATAACCAGTAAAAATTGTACTTTACAAATAATAATAATGATAATAACAATAATAATAATGCAATTATGCTTTGAATTGTAACTAAAGTCATAGAATTTAACATAATAACAAAATTAGTGCGTCAAAAATTTAAACACAATATTTCTTATGGAAGAATAAAAATAAAATACATGGTTATTGCTCCTGTTTTTGATACAAGGCATTTCATCGATAAAATCAAATTTTGAATTGTTTCTGGTTTGATTTAAAACCAAGCATTTTCAATGGCGGAATTTTAATCTTAAACTGAAGATTACTGCTTGCCACTTAGGTAAACTACACTTCTGAGAATATCCTATATGTTTTCTATTGGTCAGGATTACTGGCCACTCCAAAACCGATATTATGTTTGACTTAACTCACCGTGACATTGAATTAGAGGTATGGGTTGAGGCGTTGTCCTGTTGAAAAATCCAGTCTTTTCCACCTAAAATTTCTTCAACTGGAAGCAAACGATTAGCAAGTATACAGTCGGTAACAAAAATGTCCGAATACTAGCAAAAATTCCTATGTAAAAAAAGTACACTTCATACGGTTTTGTCAAATAAATCCTTGTCGAATCATCTTCTTAGTCAGTCTAAGAACATGATTCGATAAGGATTTATTTAACAGAACCGTATGAAGTTTACTTTTTTTACATAGGAATTCTTGCTAGTGTTCGGACACTTTTGTTACCGACTGTACCTTGATAGCTTTCAAAGTTTTGACGACCACTGATGAATGCTAGGGACATCTGACCGTTGAAAGAAATCCTCCCCCCATACCATTACAGAAACACAATCAATATACATTGAATATACTTCTATTAAATATAATTGTACTTCTTGATTCTTTTCGGAGGTCGTACCAATAGTATGCAGACCGATCAGGGCCGTCTAAATTCCATTTTTCTCATCACTGAATATGACATTTAGCCTTTATCATTAAATGACATGTGCTGTTTAGTCCACTGTTATCGATCTTCTCTATGGTGTGGTTTACTTTCCAACTGAAGCCAAGTTTCTGATGCGCCGATCTTCGTGACATATAGTCGTGGTTGTGGCGTTCATGGCCGAAATTTACGTTTGAAAATTTACCCTCGAGCCGAAACGAGGCGAGGAATTCATTAAAAATTAGAAAAGAGGAACGAGGAACGAATAATATATCTATTCCTCGTTTCGATCTTTTTAATGCAATTACAACAACAGAAACGAACATTCATTTTGTTCTCATATTTCAGATTCTTAATGCCTCCTTAAGAGAGAATAGAGTTCTAACAGATGACGTCACGAGCTTGTTTGCTGAGGGACAGTTGACCTCACTGATCCATTTTATCAATGCGGAATAGTGTTACAATTTTATTGTAACACAGTGTTGTAAATGTATTTGCAAAAGCATAAAAAATTTTGACTACTATGCTTCCAAAGGCATGGAAAAATTAGCGTCGTCTTTCAGCAAAGTACGGTTTCTAAGCAGAAAGTCACATGGTTGTTAGAACTCTATTATATTTCGACTCAGTCATATTCAAATAATAGATATAGTAATATATATAAATCTATCATCCCCTTGTTATCGTTCACAGATTTTTGATTCCGAAAAAAATCTTTGGAATCAGCCATTAAGTAGTAATGAAAAAAAGAATATAATAATAATTTGAACCTGTATCTGGAGTTTTTCATTCACCTTAGTAAATAAGTTATTCAGAAATTTTATTTTCTAAAATATTCGCGTGCATTCTCGTGTGTATTCACTCGGGGAAAGACGGCCATATTTTGGTAAAATCGCCGTCTTTTCCCAAGTGAAAAGGAATCACTTTTTTCTCCCCAATGATCAACCTATATATTATTACTATATGTATGATTCAAATAGCACAAAAACTGAAACCTGATGTTCCTTCGAAACCCATTTGGCATTCATGTACGTAATTGCTTTTGCCATTCTGTAAATTTGAATAGAAGCTATTTTGTGCTTAAACTGATGACACAGAAATTTTTATAGTTTTCTTAAACTCCATGTTTTGGAACGAAATCTAAAATAGGAATTTATTCAATATGGTTTTAATATTGGAATTTTTAACAAATAAATAGTAGGATATTGGAATAAAGTAAATGTTTAAATTTTTATAGAAAAATTTTTGTTGTGCTTACATTTTTGACAGGCATTGTAAAATTATTTTAATACGCATCCAAAAAAGTATTAATCTTCTAAAAAACTACCTGTCAAAAATTTTGACATAACCATGCCACATTTTTACTTCCATTACCTTACTACCGTAGGTAATGGAAGTATTGTATTCGGTCTGAAAATTCGATATCGGGTTTTCACCTGATTTACACGTTTTAAGGTCCCCTGAGTCCAAAAAAGTGGTTTTTGGCAATTGGTCAGTGTGTATGTATGTGTGTGTGTGTGTATGTATGTGGAGAATCTTCTGACTATTATAGCTCAGAAACTAATAAAGATAGAGCTACGAAACTTTAGAATTGAAATACGTCTGGTGTACAGATGAAATTTCCAAATTTTGGTGAAAATTGAAAAACCGGAAGTGGGACATCGGAAACCGGAAGTGGGACCGTAAGTCCGTATCTCAAAAACGGCTCTAACGATTTTCTTCAAACTTGCTATATAAGCACTCTATTAGATGTCCTTTCGAATGATATAGTTGGTTAGTTCAGGAAAATTGATAGGCGTCCTGTATAAATAGCTCAATTTCAGGCCTCGCAAAGGCGTTCCTTTAAAAACGGTTGTACGGATTTTTTTCAAACTCGCCATTTTAACTCACTTATAAATATGCTTTTGTTTGTAATCACTGTTTTCCTGTCAATAATTGAGTTTAACCGGAAGTGGGACATCGGAAACCGGAAGTGGGACCGTAAGTCCGTATCTCAAAAACAGCTCTAACGATTTTCTTCAATCTTGCTATATAAACACTCTATTAGATGTCCTTTCGAATGATATAGTTGGTTAGTTCAGGAAAATTGATAGGCGTCCTGTATAAATAGCTCAATTTCAGGTCTCCCAAGGACGTTCCTTTAAAAACAGCTGTACGGATTTTTTTCAAACTCGCCATAATAACTCACTTTTAAATATCCTTTTGTATGTAATTATTGTTTTCCGGTCAATAATTGATTTTTTGTAAAAGTTGGTATCTCAAAAACGGCTCTAACGATTTTCTCTTTAGTCCACTTTTGTTTTCTGATCGCATTATCTCTCAAAAATGCATATAATATGTGTAATAGTGGGTAATGGAAGTCGTGTGGTTGTTTCACACCACATTTTTATTAATTAATTGTTTTGTTTTTCTAAGAGTGTAGAAAAATATTATTTATTATATTACAGGCCGGCGATGAAAAAAATACTAGGGAAATGATAGCTAAACTTTATGTCATTTTTGATGCTGATTAAAAAAAAAAAAAAAAAAAAAATCTACGTTTTTATGAAAAATTGAATTTTACTTAGAATTTTATGAATAGTTACTATAAAAAAAAGTGAAAAAAAAAAAAAAATATATATATATATATATGGTCGAAAAGACAAAATCTTAAATCAATCACCAAGAATGTTCCTTTTGTTTGTTTTTTTCTTTGCTTTTCTTTTCTTTTTGTTCAATTTAAAATTTGTATCAAACTTTCACTTACACTTACAGTCGGTAACAAAAGTATCCGAACACTAGTAAAAATTCCTATATAAAAAAGCGCACTTAAAACTGTTTTGTTAAATCATTCGACAAGGATTGATTTAACCAAAGAGTATTAACTTTACCTTTTTTATATAGGAATTTTTGCAAGTGTTCGGAGACTTTTTTACCGACTGCACATAATATTTACTTCTAATTTACAATCGTCTATTTTATATAAATTGTCTTAATAAAGACAAATTAAAATAGTACGTTGGGGATTTTCTTCTAGAAACTAATATGATGTAAAAAGTTTTGCTTTGTTTTTCTCTCTCGAACAAAGGCAGCTCCGGCGATCTGGCATCAGTCGTTTTCATCCATTTAAACCTATAAAAATTAAATCGATTACCGAAAATTCAATTTACCTCATCAAGAATCGACCATTTTACATACATTTAAATAGATAAAAAGCACTGTTGCTAGACAATAAAGGCAAAATTGTTCAACAGGATTCCTTTTCAAATAGGATTTTAGCAAAAATGTATCGATTTTATGAAAAAAAAAAAAAAAAAAAAAAAAAAAAAATCTGGAGTGACAACACTCGACTTTCCGAACATTGAGTAACTAACAGTTTTGTAGATAAAGTAAAAAAAGAGGAGTTGTTAAACAAACAAAAGAAAGAAAACCATAATAGAGTGTTTGAGTATTTTTCTCCATAAATTACACGATGTTTTATTTAACGCTACTGAATTTTAGCCCATAGATAATAATGATAAAGAACTTTTCGTTGTGTCCTTGTAAAAACCCATAAATGCTAGATTCACCAAAATGCTTATAGTTAGTGCAACAGTGATTTATAATATTCATATAAGTTTTCAGCTCAATTGAATAAGGGGTTTAGATGCTATCGCACTTTTAAAAATTGGGTCCCATAGGCCATAATGATAAAGAATTTTTCTTTGTGTCCCTGTAAAAAAACTGTAAGTGCTAAATTCACCAAAATCTATACAGTTGGTGCAACTGTGCCCTATAACATGTGTACAAATTTTTTGCTCAGATTAATAAAGCGTTTAGACTCTATCACACTTTTAATAATTTGGCCCCATAGGCCATAATGATAAAGAATTTTTCTTCGTGCCCCTGAAAAAAAAAACTGTAAGTGCTAAATTCACCAAAATCTATACAGTTCGTGCAACTGTGACATATAACATGTGTACAATTTTTTTGCTGAGATTAATAAAGCGTTTAGACGCTATCGCACTTTTAAAAATTTGGCCCCATGGGCCATAATGATAAAGAATTTTTCCTGGTGTCACTGTAAAAAAAAACTATAAGTGCTAGATTCACCAAAATCTATAGGGTTCGTACTATGGTGACTTACAATATACGTACGAACTTTCAGCTTATTCGAACAAAGCGTTTAGACGCTAGCGTCTTCACTCACACACACACACACATACACACATACATACACACACACATACATACATACACCATCGTAAAAATAGTGGAAATGGACTCAGAGGACCTCGAAACGTATGGAAACATCAAAATTTCAAATTAGGATTTTTGACATGATTACAATACTTTCCTCACTATAGTGTTCGGAAAGTAAAACTCTTGAAGTGATGGGAAAAAATCGAGGTCATTTTCAAAATCAGCACACCAAATAATATAGAAATCATTCAAAACTTCTCTTTTATTTTTCAAAAAGTTCAATATCGCAGGCCTGTGTAATCAATAATATTTTAGTATTCGATTATGATGTTTTTTGTTCGAAAGATACATTTAATTATTTCATAAATTTCTGATCACAATAGCATGCATGATTGCTTGTGGTTCTCATACATACAAAGATTAAATAAAATATTCAATAATGGAACAAATGTTAAATAAATCAATTTTTTATCAAAAGAATCCATCTCCTTTTGTTCTTTCTGACGTAATTGCAATGATTGTCTCACGAATAAAATGCGGATAAAGTAAATTGGAATATTCAAGCATATATATATATATATATATATATATATATATATATTACAACTATTTGTCGGCAAACGTTAGAGTTTTTTTACCGGAATAATCGGTGATATGAAACTCAGATAATATTTGCTTAAAATTTCAGAATAATATTAATTTCTGGGAAAAATTATACATTTATGTATTTATTGAATTCTTTGGAATCCCTCTGTCTTTGTTTCATATTTTTACAAAAGAGAACGTTTTTATAATAGTGAATATAAAATTTACAACAATTTTCAAATTTGAAGAAAGGACTTTTTTAATTTTTGTGGTTTCATTGGCAAATTGAAATGGATGAGTTCTAATTATATATTTATTTATTTAGAGGAATATGATCATATATGGTTACTTTTTTGTTATTTTTTATTTTTTTGTTACGTTAAAACTGGACATTTTTACTATATACATATACATATATACATATACATTTTTACAATATACATATACATTTTTACTACATACATTAGCAAAAAGCTAATGCTATTTTGCTGTCCGAAATAAATAGTCCTCTCATTGTAATGAACCTACGTTTTACAAATTTTAATAAAGTGTCAAAACGTGAGTTTTGAGAAAAATGGATATAGCACCCAACATTTTAGATTAAAAACAATAAAGAATATATATCCTCTCTCTCTCTATATATATATATAAGGAAGATCTGTTTCTGAAATACATTAGGAGTTCATCTTTTTTCTTTTCGGATTCATAAGCATTTGGTGTATTTGGTACGAATCAAATGTTGTAACACATTTTTTTATGGCAACATTTAAAAGCACGCATTTGTACTTAACTACAGCACACACGTTCCATGCTAAATTTTAGCTGTGGGTGACATTCTTATCACGAACCAAACAAGTTGGCAATTTTAAGAACATCGCCAACATTCTCAAAACTGCAACCCTTCACGCTAAATGAAATGTAATTTTTGATTTAATTTTAAAAGAATTTAAAAACAATAGCCTAAAAAAATATACATTCATATTATATTTGCCAAACAACTTTAAAAATGAAATGAAATAAGTTGAAAATAAGGGACATCTTACGCTACAAAGTTGTGCTCCTGCTCCGGGTACCCACGAGTTACATCTGCAATTTATAATTTATTTTTTCCTTCTTTCTGGATTAGAAGAAAATATAAACAGGCGGTGCTCCTTTTCTGGAGTTATTCGTGCAATTTATTGCGAAAAACCACCAATAATAAATCGTCAACCGGTCTTGTGGGCTAGAAAATGGCGGATGCGTCAGCCTATCAATGTAGGAGTTGTACTGATAAATGTACTAACCTATTTTCTATTAAAATATTTAAATCCTGTAAACGAGAAGTTGTGTCCTTGATGCACATTTGTGGTTTTGGTTAATACGTATTGAAATTATTTGGAGACATCTCATCCATTCACGATTTTACATGCACTCAGTAAACAAACCCTCTACATACATTTATGGTATAACATGCCATTTACGAACTTTCGTCATTTAGAAACTAGCAGCTTAATCAAATTCGAGTGCATAAAAGAAAATTTATGTGAGACTTTATATACAGTTGCAATCCCATTTGCATTTTTAAATTTTTATGACAAAATTGAAAATAGTTTATGACTTCAGCTCCTCTGTCTGTATGCAATCTAATTTCCGTAAATAAATTTTTGGCCCACAAGTGGCCGAGCAATTCTGCATTCTAAGTTGGTAAATAGGAAGTGTCGGGTTCGATCCTAGCTCGCTCTCATCGATCTAGCCGTTCGGAGTTTTCAGTGGTTTTCACAGAAACTCGCGTAAATACAGCCTAGGACTCCTTAGAAAGACCCCAAAGTAGAACATTCCAAATATAGGCCTAGGACTCTACCGTAGTCAGTCGGCCTTATGTCCTATACTAACCAACCAACCGTAAATATTTTTAGAATGCCTTGGAAAAAATATATGTTATTCAGGTTCGCAATAACACGTTCCTTTATACATAAATATAAAATATTGAATAAATGAAAATTTTAGACCGCCGATTTTCGATGAATTCACACGTTTTCAGATAATCTGAATATAATTTGATCATTTTTAGAAAAAGTCTGTGTGTATCACAAATTTCGTGGACGCTGTATCTTATGAACCTATTAACAAACATTAACCAAGTGATGTCAGATGGTCAAAAATTATTTCCCCAAACAGGTCTTAAAATTTCTCCAAATCAGGAGGTTTTTTCGAAAAAATCCCCAACTTGATTTCTACTAAAAGGGAAAATAATTTTTTTTTTCAAAAAAAAAAAAAAAAAAAAAAAAATCAAGCAGATTTTTTTTTTATTTGAGCTCAGATTTTTCCCCAAATTAAGGCAATTTTTGAAAAAAAATCCCCAAATAATAATAAAGCTATTGAAAATCTTTAGTCGTAGGGATAAATCATTACGTTGCCAACATTGACAGAAAGTTGAAGAACTCCCCAGATTTGTCCCCAAAAATTTTAGAATTCCCCAAAAACGTTCCCACAAACATTTGGTCCCCAAAATTGTCCCAAGAAGCCTCAAAAATCCCCAAAATGGGGACAAAATACCCAATCTGGCATCACTGCATTAACCAAACAGTATTTAGCTAAACTTTTACCTAAACTGGTGCTAATTACATTTTGCGATCAATTGCTCAACAGACGGTACTGTAATTCCATTTTTTTATAATTTTTAATAAGGCCTAGCATTAGCACAGAATTTCATTAATTAAATTCTCTCTAATTAGCACAGAATTTCATATAAATGTACATAATAAGAATTATTTTTAACTTTTCAATGTAGAATTAAAAAAGTATATGCTTATGATAGAAATAGTCAAAAATTTTCTTTATGTAGACTCCATATCTAGAGATGTGAGCGGGAAAAAACCCGGGAATAAACCCGGTTTTTTTGGGAAGGGAATTTGAAAGTTTCCAAAACAAGGTAATTTTGAAAGTTTTCACACGTTGCGAATTTATCTTTTTTTTTTTTTTTTTTCTTAGATTAGAGATGTTCTAAGGCATTTCAAAATGTTACCTCACATTCAGGTGTTTTTTATGATCTTTCAGTTTTTAAATAGTGCTTTTAACGTCTATAAATTTAAAAAGTACAAGTTTCAAATTTCATTAATTAATAGACTGTTTCTCTGTTATTGCCGTATATTTATATTTTAGTTCTGATT
The DNA here is from genome assembly GCA_963930645.1 of Salticus scenicus. Taxonomy (NCBI): domain Eukaryota; kingdom Metazoa; phylum Arthropoda; class Arachnida; order Araneae; family Salticidae; genus Salticus; species Salticus scenicus. Next base: position 25,768,769 of record OZ005659.1, on the reverse strand, counting down.
GTATACACACTGAGTTCAATATAACACTTTTTTTTTTTTTTTTTAATCGCAATCGCATGTTTCAGATGTATATCTTTAAAATTTTATTTCAAAAATAAAACAAAAATGCTTCAAAATATTCTGCATTTACTAAAACAATCAATAATATTACACTGGGAAATATTATTTCAATTAAAATTTCAACAATATTAATATGCAAAAAATAAATGAAGAAACAATTAACAGCCAAATTATTAATTATTAGCTATTGAATCTTTTATGTATTGATTTAATGCATTAAAATATTATTGCTTGCATTCTTAATAACGGAAGAACTCATGTTCGATTTTCTTCCCCGTGCTCTTTGGGTGATAATAACAAAATTTCATCAACTAATGTGAAATTTTGTTCGATGAATTATAAATAAAATTTAATAATTTTGAAGTATTCTTACCATAATTTAATTTCATTGTATTATTTTTTATAACATATTTTATTATGATATTCATAAAAAAAAAAAAGAAAAAAAAAGTTAAAGTTATTTAAATAGGCAGACAAAACTTCATCATTTATTATTGTCAATAACGTAAACGTTTATTTTTTTACAATTTTCTGTAAAATAATCACATAATTGTTGATATCACTTTTATTTAAGCAAATAGAATAAAAATGATATTGAAACAAGTTGTTTGGTACACCTAAAAGAAGTGAAATTAAATCTAAACATTGAATATTAGTTTCTTCCCATCAAAGTTTCCAAAGTTCCTAAAATTCCCGGTTTAAACCCGAAAATTCCCATGTTTATTCCCCCGCAGAAGCAAAATTCCTGGGTTTTTTACTTCTCTGTCCATATCACAGGAGGTGTAAATTTTGAATATGGACATCTTCCAAAAGAATTCGTTAATATCTTCATAACAAATGCCTGGACCCATAGATCTGTGACAATTTAAAACAGAGTTATATATATATTTTCAACACACACATACACATACACAAAAACAAAAAAAAAGAAAAGAAAAGAAATACAGAAAGAAAAGAAGAAAGAGAGAAAAAAGATTTCCTCAGATGCTGAAACAAAATTTACTTTCTATGAACATTTATATGGTATATTTCCCTAACATGAAATTCATCTGCATTTACTATGTAAAATAATTTTAATGAATAATAAGTACTGCGTCAATTTATATAGGAAAATGTAGAAGAAAAACTTGTAGTGACTACAACATATTTGTTTAAAAATGACATTGCAGAGAAAATGTCGACTTTCTTGTATGAGAAAGTGGTTCATTAAAATACAGACATGTCAAAATTTGCTAATGGTTTAACTTTAATGCATTTTCTTCAATATTTTCAAAAACAGTGCAGTAAAACTATTTATTGTAGGGGAGCGTGGGGCAGGTTGTAACAGTTTTTGGAAAATTAAGTATATTATGAAATGTATTTACGTTTTCCTGTTTATAATTGCTGTTTTCCATAGCATGCATATTCATCTATCATAGTCATTAAAAAAAAAAAAAAAAAAAAAAAAAAAACTTTCGTCAATGTTGCGAGTTTTAACACAAAAAATATTTTTTTTTTTTTTATTATTTGTCAGTTACATTTTGCTCCGGATTTGAGAATCTCAGCATCTATTAAATATGTTTTAGTTTAGGCACCATGTACTTTATTGCATTCACTCTTTCTACTGTATTACCATTTGATTTCGATCTCAATACAATAAATAAATAAATAACAAAAGATTTCCCTTTCAAAGGAATTTAATAAATAATAAATAAAGAAGTTTTTATAAAACTCAAATTTGTCAGAGAAACCTCAAAAACTTTATAATAAAGAACTTGTACAGTCGTGGGCAAACAGTTTTGCTAAGAACTTTTATTATAAACATTCTGACCAAACAATTTTTGTATGTAAGAACTTTTACTTTAGTACTTTTACTTTAGAAGTTTTGACGTAAAAGTTCTCGAAAGAACTTTATAATAAAAAGTCTAACAGAAAAACTCTCGGAGAAACTGTTTCAAAGAAGTTACAAAAAAAAAAAAAAAAATAGAACAGGAAATTGTTCAAAATAAAAGTGCATATTCAGAAATATTTATTCCACTTTTATATATGCTGTTTTAATAATTATGAAATAGTAATAAAATATAATGTTACACTGCTTTTTCACGAACTTATAATACTAATCCCATCGAACCCGATTTTGAAAATGCCAGGGTAATTTACAATACTGACAATAGAAACCAAGCTCTTCTATATGAATCATTTGGAATTATTAAAAGAAAATCAGAAATTTGTAACAATTCATTATCCATAATCCCCCCCCCCTCAATTTGGCTTCATTTCTTACGCTTGAAATAATTTATGGTTACCCTGCTATTGTTTTCGTTCTGGCAACCCCATTGTATGATACTTTTGGCTCCGTTTTCTTTAAGTGGTTGTCTTTTTCTTGTAATGATCATGGTTCAAATTTATTTAAGTGATTTTAGCTCATTTTTAAAATGTATATAGTATGTTTTTATAATTTATGTAATCATCTATTAATTTCCTTGAAATTGTATTTGTGGTATCATAGAATGACTTAAATTGTCTGTGTTTATGGTTTTTAAACATCATTTTTCCCTGAGGATGGTTAAAGATGAAATTTAACCGAAACGTTGGATATAAAGTTTATTAAAGTTATTAAAATTATATGATATGCTGAGAGATATTTCATTATATTTTATTAATAGTGCATAGTTTTTTTTTTTTTTCCCTGGTTTACAAAGCACCCAAATGTATTCGGATAGGTTTTTAATGATTTGTGGAAATATGTATATGGAAATTTCTCGAAGTGTATTTTCAGCTACCTTTTGTGTTTTCCAAAAGTTGAAGCTTAAACGCTATAATGGATACATACAGATGGAAAGTGCTTCATATTCTATGCGAATAACATGTTTCTCCTTTTTGTAAAAATAAATAAACAAGCAAAAAGTATAATAAAATCACCGAAAACAATTTCATGCGCATTAACAAAACCTCCTGACTTTAGTCGTAATTCGGGTAATTATAATTAATAAATGTTGCTTTCAAAGCGAAATAAGAAAACGCTTAATTTAGCATATTATTAAACGTCGAAATTTCCCACTTTATGTTTTATTCCACCATTTAACATTTTATCTAAATGTCAGCTTTTTAATTTATATTCTGTAAAGAAGTAAATTAGATATTCTGTTAACGTAACCGCTCTTTATTAAATAATCAATATGTATAAGTGTGAAGTTAAAGAAACGAAAAATTATTTAATTTAATATTAAAATAAAAGTTACGCGTGATTTGGTTAATGATCCCTTAGTAAATCTTATATTTATATCTGTGTGTGTGTGTGTGTGTGTGTGTGTGTGTGTGTGTGTGTGTGTGTGTGTATAAAATATTGTTATTTGTGGTTCCTTCTATGTCATATTTCAAAAGACTTCAAATAAACTGAAAAAAACTTAATATTGAAAAAACGTAATAAAAATGTTTAAATAAATTATTTTACACATTTAATATTGGAGTTAGCACAGTTTGAGCGGATGCAAGGGATATTCAAAAGTATGTATCTTCACGTCTGTAATAAGTTTGTTATATTAAATTAAATATATAATTAAAAAAGGATAATAATAAAAACACTCTTTTATTTCAAAGTGTACTAAAAACTCCATGTCATTGCATAAGATACGTATGCAAAATATATACGAGATTATATACAGTCGATAACAAATGTTTCCAAACACTAGCAAAAATTCCTATGTAAAAAAAGTACACTTTATACGGTTTTGTTAAATAAATCCTTATCGAATCATGTTCTTAAGTGTGCTTTTTTTACTTAGGAATTTTTGCTAGCGTTCGGACACTTTTGTTACCGACTGTACGTACGCAAAATTTTATTTCAGTCGGACGATAGGAAGTGGGTTAGAATTCGAAAACAAATTTTGAACTGGATTTTAAACTTATAGTGTCATCGTAGTTATATACAGGGTGATTATTAAAGCTACGATTTCAAAACGCTATAGTTTTAAAACTGCCAGTCAGAATGACTTGATATTTTACCAGAACAATCGTGAGGCGACGGAATTTTGTTTGGCTAAGAAAAAAAAAAGTAAACTTGCAAAATGTGCCGTCAGTCATCCGTAAGGTGTTTCTTTTATGAAGCTCCTTTTTTTCTCATGTCACTATCATTGTTTTCGCTGTAAACACGTATTCTTGTCTTATTGCCAAAAATAATGGCGTAAGCCCTTGGAGTCTATTGTTTCCTGATATTCTGTTGCTAATAACATTCATGTGTATAATCAGTCCATTTAGGCGCGTTACTCTTGACATTACCCTGATAGCGCCATCTATAAGCATATTTTGAACCTACTTTTTTTTTCCTTCGTCAAACAAAATTTCTTTGCCCTACTATTGCTCTGGTAAAATATCAAATCGTTTTGACCAGTAGTTTAAAACTATAGCGTTTGAAATCGTAACTTTAATTATAATCACCCTGTATGTATACAAAATTTCAGCGCAGTTGGATGATAGGAGTCACAATCGTAACAATGTATTGAGAAAAAATAACTTTTACTCATGATTTGGAATAAATTTTAATAATAAAAACTCATGTTACTCAAAACTAACGCTCGAAACAGGCATTGTTGCTAAAACAAAATGCATAAAAAAAAATCTGGAGTGACTCCACTCGACTTTCCGAACATTGAGTAATTAACAGTTTTGTAGATAAAGTAAAGAAAGAGGAGTTGTTAAACAAACAAAAAAGTATGTCCTTCTATGCACACGAACCATTTATTTAATCTCATTGAAAAGTTTAGTGTAATATCCATGTATGATACAGATTTAGCATACCGAGATTGGACTTCTTCGTTTTATTTGTTCTCGAGATATATACTGATGACAAGTACACAAACAAACAGACACACATATCAACTGCTAATTCCTCTTTTTTTTTGTTTCTTTTTTCGGATTCAAGTGACTTCAGAACATGTAAATATAACATAAAACTCAATTTCGAAAATTTGCCCCAATACTTATATTCTATACCATATATGGGTAAGAGAAAATAACAATTCGTCAGTACATATGAGCATATTGAAATTTGGACGAAATTTCATCCCTGTTCCCATTTTCCTGTGAAGCTCAAATTAAGTGTATATTACTCAACTTAAAGTTTAGTTCCATGCACTACATCGTGGTTCTATCATCCTACAGGCCAATTAATATAGGGTCTTTCATAGTCTCCTTTTAATGTTCTACAGCTACAAAAGAAAAAAATCTGGAGTGACTCCACTCGACTTTCCGAACATTGAGTAACTAACAGTTTTGTAGATAAAATAAAGAAAGAGGAGTTGCTAAACAAACAAAAGAGAGAAAACCATAATAGAGTGTTTGAGTATTTTTCTCCATATATCACACGAGGTTTTATTTAACGCTACTGAACTTTGAGCCCATAGATCATAATGTTAAAGAAATTTTCGTTGTGTCCCTGTAAAAATCTATAAATGCTAGATTCACCAAAATGCTTATAGTTAGTGCAACAGTAATTTATAATATTCATACAAATTTTCAGCTCAATTGAATAAGGCGTTTAGATGCTATCGCACTTTTAAAAATTTGGTCTCATAGGCTATAATGATAAAGAATTTTTCTTTGTGTCCCTGTAAAAAAATTGTAAGTGCTAGATTCACCAAAATCTATACAGTTGGTGGAAATGCGACCTATAACATATGTACAAATTTTTTGCTCAGATTAATATGGCGTTTAGACGCTATCACACTTTTAAAAATTTGGCCCCATAGGCCATAATGATAAAGAATTTTTCTTTGTGTCCCTGTAAAAAAACTATAAGTGCTATATTCTCCAAAATCTATACAGATTGAGTATCTGTGACCTATAATATGTGTATAAAGTTTTTGCTCAATTGAATAAGGCGTTTAGATGCTATCGCACTTTTAAGATTTTGGTCCCATAGGCCATAATGATAAAGAATTTTTCTTTGTGTCCCTGTAAAAAAACTATAAGTGCTAGATTCACCAAAATCTATAGGGTTCGTACTATGGTGACTTACAATATACGTACCAACTTTTAGCTTATTCGAACAAAGCGTTTAGACGCTAGCGTGTTCACTCACAGACATACACACATACATACACACATACACACATACACACACACATACATACATCATCTCAAAAATAGTGGAAACGGACTCAGGGGACCTCGAAACGTATAGAAACATCAAAATCTCCAATTCGGATTTTTGACATGATTACAATACTGTCCTCACTATAGTGTTCGGAAAGTAAAAAAATGTTTTGTTAAAAAAACTAAATTTATTTTGACTGATTTTTATTCATTTTATCATTGTTACGAATGATTTCTGTTCAGTTAGCAAAATAAACTTGCTTCAATTAACCAAAAGAATGTGGTTAAAAAAAGAATAATTGCCACTGGGTAGTTTGATAAGCTGCGTCATCGATCTCTCTGTAAACAGCTAATCAGCGAACGATATGCTGGATGAATAAAACTGTTTGTTTTAATTAACAAAAGAATTTTGTTGATCTAAACAAGTATTGGTTAAATCAGTAAAACTATTTGGTTAAGACAAGAATAATTTAGGTTTTGCTAACCGTTATTACTGCGGTTGTAACGAAATAAATAAATAAATTAATTAATTAATTAAACAAATTTTCTTTTTCTTTTTGTTTCAACAAAGTAATTTTTTCGTTTGTGTAACTGTTTTTGAGTTATACGAGAACAACATATGTTTTGATAATGGCAATGGCAATACTTCTTTTACATTGTACATAAAAGGGAAAAAAATAGAGAAACTCACAGTTGTTGGCAATTTGGACGTGAACGTTTTATGCTTCAAGAATTATAGTTTAATTTCGTTAATTTTTGTCGTGCGATTTTCTTTCTTCTTCCTTTTATTATTATTATTATTATTATTAGACAGTTTTGATATAGGGATGTTTTTAACACGCTTTTATTAGCTTCACCTGTATGTATGTCTGTATGTATGCTTGTATGTAACCGCTCTGGGAGCAAACAAAAAATCTATATTGTAAAAAAAGACTTTCCCTACGTGAACGCTGTGGCTGTGAGGTAAAGCTCCGTGCTACGAACCTAAAGGTCTAGCGTTCGAGCCCAGTCAGGGTATATTTTTTAAAAATGGCTTTTGTTTAATTCTAAATTATTTTAATTAAAGATTTAAATGTATGTAAATATTATGGTGTGTCACTCACACGATTTTCTCTTACCCTGTATTTTAATACTAAGATAGATATTTTGTGCTTTTAGTTCACATTTCTACAAAAGCGTGTTCTTTAATTTTTTAAAACTATAATATTATTAATTAAATAAGTCTACACTAAAATTTTGATTTGATAATTTTGGCCGATTTGATCTTAATGGTATACTGAAACCGAAAGTAAAGCCAGTTTTAACGTACAATTTGTCTATCTACTTATATAATGTCTTCCGTGTTGTCCCGGTGGCTTGATTGGGGAGACGCTCGCCTTTGAATCTTAGAATTTCTTCCGTGACTCTTCCACCAATATAATTATATGGTAACTTTTATAGTGTGTTTCCACGATTAATTATATAAGTATTAGAAACTACCGAAAATGAAGAAATTTCATCGGTAGACACTCTGCATCAACAAACATATGACCTCTTCGGACCCGAAGCTATAATAACAACATAAGTTACACTTGAAGGCTTTTAGACATATACGTTCACATTGTACATTACAAAAAAGTATAAGTTTCTTACGTTTATAATTTAGGGGGTTAGTAATGTACGATACAAATGTATGGCTTTAAACAACTAAACTCTAAGTTATTAAGTTACATAAATCTTCCTAACTGTAACACAATTAAAAATTTGATGCCCTTAAATAAATAAATAAATATTAGTTTTCTTTTTATTCTGGCAAGTGTCTAAGTACTTAATAAATAATTATGAAAATTGCGTGTTTTTCTTCGACCGCGTGGCCGACTACTGTTTTAAAATGGTTTTACGAAAGTCGACAAAATAACATTATATTTCAGAAATAAATTTAGTTTCATGCTGCCATATACTGGTATCTTTTCAAAGCCAATTTATTCAGTTTTTTATTAGTTTAGTGAAAATATAAAAATATTAAATGGTATAGATTTTATAAAGGAAAGAATAGAGGTCCACATATGTGTACCTCTGGAATGAAGAGGCTATACTTGATAGAGAAAAACTGACACTTCATTTTCGATTTTAGCACACCAAAAATATATGTACCAGCTAAAATTATCAAATCAAATTTTGTCAACATTATTTTTCTACACCTGTGTTATTAATGGTTTTTGAAGTGCGTTAAACCTTATTAAAATACAATTTAATCAAGTAATGTGTTCTTAGAATCCAAGTCCCTATAAGAAGTATTTTCCATTTAAAATAATCTGGTGTGTCACTCACAAGACTTTCTCTTACCCTGAAGTTTAATACTATAAATACAGGTTGCAGATTAATAGGTAAGATAACGAGTACAGTTATGTAAACCTGTGTTAAACAATTCAAATTAGGCTTCGGAAGAGTTTTATATGATAATTAGTTCTGTGTGAGGGGGGCTACCGCCCCCCTCAACCCCCCGTTTCATTAATGCACTTACATTTATATAGAATTTAATTCGGTTATTAAAAAATCATTCTGTTTTTAAAAAATAATTTATTAAAATTATTATAAAAAAAAAATTATCTTTCATGATAATGCAGACGATTTCCATATTAGAGAAGTAATTTTACATCAAATATCCAAAATATTCCATTTTTTTCTCAATATTAAAATATATATATATATATATACGATTTTTTTTCTAAGTTTTTTTTTTTTTTTTTTCGTTAAAAGTAAGAAAAATTGTTTTAAATTATATCGCTGATCGATGGTTCAACCATTTGTTTTAAAGGTATTGGCGAGCTCTTTTGAAAGATACCCATCATGAGAATTTACTCCCCTCGAGGGGGAACTTCCCCCCAGGGGGGAGGCGAGGCTCCTACATACACAATTTTTTTTCCCTGTTGACTATCTCTATTACAAAAAATATATATTCGTTTCATTTGGTTTAGATGTTCTATAGATGTTCATCTATAGATGTTCATCTAAAATTAACATCACCCAATGTCGCGAGGTGGCTTTCAGCCAGGCGATGACCATGTACTATTTCTATGTTGTTTTCCATCGCCCCTTGTCGCGGTAAGGCTTCATGCCTGGCGACGCCTATGTAAAACCTTCTTGCTTTTTAAATAAACGTCAGGCAGGTCTGTTGGGGGTTCTTCTCGGGACAGCCCACGTGAACTTCGGTTCTAGAAGCGCTCAACACAGCTCTTCGAGCGGTGAGCGGGGGCTGCTCCCCTGTTCAGTCTATAGATGTTAAACTCTACTTACCTGCAATTTCTCCCATAGACGTAATGTATTTGAATATTTTTGAGTGTCCCTGTACACGAACCATTTGCTTGATCTTAACGAAAAGTTTAATGTAATATCCTTATATGATACACATTTAGAATACCAAGTTTGAACTTTCTGCCATAATTTATTTTTGAGGTATGCTGATAGTAGACACACACACACAGAGAGAGACAGACATACGCACAGACCATTTGCTAAAAACATGATTTTCGTATTCAGGGCACCTCAGAACATGTAAATATAGCAAAAACTCGCGTTCCAAAATTTGACCCAAAAACAATACTTTCTCTACCTTATGGGTAAGAGAAAGTAAAAAGACAAAAGAATAAGTGTTTCCGTTACTTAATAAATTTAACTCTTTAACTTTTATATACAATCATTTCAATAATTACATGTTATGAATGTCCCTTTACTGGGAAAATGAGACTTTCTGCTTAATTTAGCAACTTATTACTGGTCGCAATTTCCTTAAGTGTTACATTTCACCATTTAACATTTTAAACAAATGCCATTCTTTTGAATGTCTCTTTAAGGATAAAAAGTTTCTATTAATAATGTTAAAATGATAGAACTCCGACAAAAGATCATTTTTAATCAAGGAATTGTTTCTGAAATTTTAAGCATCGAGCTGCAGTACAGTAATTTTCGATTTAAAAGCCCGACCGAAAACAATTTCCTGTCTCATTAATTTAACCCTTTAATTTAAATCGCAATTATTTCAGTTAATAGGATTGCTGTTTTCCAAGCAAAATAAAGCGTTTGTTGGAGGAAAATGTTTATTAAAAGCCGTAATTTCCTTCTGTATTAAACTTTGCCATTTAACACTTCATGTAAATGTCAGTCTTTTTAAATAAATTCTATTAAAAAAAATAAAGGGAAAAAAGAAAAAGGAAAAGGAAAGGGAAAAAGAAATGTAATAACAATATATTGTATTATCTTTTCGTCATTTTACTTCCATTAATTTACCATCGTAGGTAATGGAAGTATTGTTTTCTGCCAAAAATTTTGTTATCACGTTTACACCTGATTTACATATTTTAAAGTCTGATGAGTCAAAGACAGTGGCTTTTGACAATTAGTCAGTGTGCAGTGTATGTATGTGTGTAGAGAATTTTCTGACTATCATATCTCCAAAACTAATAAAGGTAGAACGACTAAATTTTAGAATTAAGACAGGTCCAGTGTACAGATGATTTTTGTAACCGTCAGAAGTGGGATCGTAGATCCGTATCTCAAAAACGGCTCTGTTGATTTTCTTCAAAGTTTCTATATGGACACCCTTTTAGATTTCCTTTTCTATGTGTTAACTGGTAAGTTCAGGAAAACTGATAGATGTCATATATAAATAGATCAATTTTAGATCTCGTAAGCACGTTCATTTAAAAACGGCTCGATGGATATTCTTTAAAAAATCTCCATGTCAATTCCCTTTTAAATATCTTTCGTATGCAATTGTTAATTTCCGGTGGATAGATGAATGTGTCACTATTCAGTGAAAAAAGGAATGGGACCAATTTTCAGTGTCTCGAAAACTGCTCTAACGAATTATTATTATTATTATTATTATTATTATTATTATTTACCCCCTTTTTAGATATCCTTTGGAAGGCATTACTTAATTACAATAGAGAAATTGACAGGTTTCCTTCTTACGTAGGTCGTTAAAGATCTCAGAAATGAATGTTCCAGAAAACGACTTTTTTTTTTTTTAAACTCGTAAAGTAAATACACTTTTATGTCTTTTAACGACGTATGTATCAGTTTGTAGTTACAGGAAAATTGTTAGATGTATAATTTGTTAAATCAATTTTTTGTCTTCTGACCACACTATTTCCATAAAGAGTCTATATAATATGTGTAGTAATGTGTAATGGATGTCGTGTGGTTGTTATACACCAGATTTTTTTTCTAATTATAAAAAGAGGCTTTAACCGTACAGTGAATAACTTAATTTTAAGTAACTTAATGCGAAAGGAACATTATTCAGTGAGTAATAATCACAAATTTTTCACAAATTTGCTGTCGAGGACTATAAATGATCTAACCCTTTAAGCAAGGATGAATATAGTTCTAAAAGTGAGTAAAGATTTCAGGCCAGAAATCAAACCTATATCCTCTGTTAAACGTGTAATGCAATACAAAATGAGATAACCAGGTCTAGTGCGAGGAATTACCACATCAAGTACAGAAATTGAGCCATAGGCTAAACATGGCTTTAATCTAACATTTATTTATTTTTTGTTAATTCGTCAAGGTGCTTGCGTTTTGACTGTAGCACTGATGCTCACTCACGAGAGCTAAGATTGGGCTAAGATTAAGATATCTTCAAACCTTATTTATATATTAGTTTTGTTTTATTATGTTTCTAAATCTGATAAAATTTTTAGATTTGTCATTCATTAAAGATTATGGATTTTTCGGGCATTCTTTAGTCATATGCTTATAATTGGAATACTAATTTCCTTTTACTAACTAGACTATTCTTTTCGTAATTTTTTTTTTTTAAATATACTCTATAAAAAAAAAAATCGACGCACCAAGAAGGAGTTATCCAAACGAGACGAAAATTGGTAGATGTGATGTAGACGCCAAGAAAAACAAATGATTACTGTTTCAGAAAATTTGGATGGTTTAATCAAGAGAAATAACGGCCTCACAAATGTCAACAAATCAATAACGCATTGGTCCACTTCTGACCCTTATGGAAGCAGTTATTCGGCTTGACATTAATTGACAGAGTTGGCAGATATGCTCCTGCGAGATATCATGCCGAATTCTGTCCAACTGGTACGTTAGATTGGGAAAATCCCGAGCTAGTAGTAAGACCTTTTTCATGGTGCTCCAAACGTCCTCAGTAGGAGAGAGATCTGGCAACTTTACTGGCCAGAATAATGTTAGATAAGCAGGAAAATAATCAGTAGAAACTATCTTTGTGCGCTGGCAGGCATTATCATGCTGAATTATACGGTCAGGATTGCTTGATATGAAGGGAAACACAACAGAACGTAGAATGTCGTCGATGTACCTCTGTGCTGTAAAGATGCCACGGATGACAACCAAAGGGGTGACAACCTATGAAATGAAATGACATTCCAGACAATCACTCCTGGTTGTCGGGCCGTACAGCTGGCGAATGTTGGGTTCCAATCCTCCCTTTTTTCGGGGCGTCTCAAGACGTGTCTTCGCTGGTCATCGGTGCTCAAATCGGAGTGGGACTCATCACTGAAAACAATTCTACTCTATTAAGTGACATTGCAGTTCGAACGATCCTGATATCACTGCAAACGTGCTTGTCGGTATACAAAGTTTAATAGTAGTCCGCACAAGTGGCTCCGTGAGCTCAACCCCATTTCTCTGAGCCACCAATTAATGGTCTTTGAAGTCACTGATGTACCAGTTGCACGTAGGATCGATGATAATGATGAATTGAAGCTTTGAGTACCGCTCTGACGATTGATCGGTTCTCACGTTCTGTCCTTTCTCTAGGCCGACCGCTTCCTCCCTGAAGCTGTGTTCGACTATGTTTTACCCATTCCTGTCAATATAATCTAATAGTGGCATCGCTCCTATCCAATTGTCAAACAATTCGCAGATTAAACCAACTGGCTTCTTTGAGTCCAACTACACACCTCTCTCAAATGCTTATATCTGCGCGTATTGTTCGCGCACCTGTATGCCAGGTATAGTTACTGTCTATGTGAGTAGACAGAATAAAATTCTCGAAGAATTTATGACCTGGAATCAAAATTTCGCCTCTTTAATATCCTACCAGTTGCGCAGTTAAAATGCGCTGTAGCGTCACATGTTCATTCATTGGCCGTCAAACTTTAAAACTTTGTAATTTCCATCGAAACCTGTATGCATGTTAATTGGCGTCCAGTTTGCTTTACTCCTTCTTGGTGCGTCGCTTTTTTTTGTTATAGAGTATAATAACTACTGCTCTGTCACTAATGCTGAAATTACAGTAAAGCTAAATCTGCACATTAAAAATTTTCATTCAATTTTATGAAAATAATCTAAGATGTTAAAGAAGATTCAACCACATAATTGACTATTATTACTGTCTGTAAATAGTATAATTATTGCAGATAAAACACACGCCGAATCTTTTCGTCGACATTCTAAGCCCTTTATCTGCAATTAAAATCATTTATTCGAGCATGACAAAAGATTTAAAACTGCTTTCTTAAATGTACGTTTAAGTGCTTATTTTCCGCATTTTAACCCTTGAAATGCATTCTGGCACGCATTCAATATATTTAAATCATATTTTTAAAATAAAACTTTTCTTGAAACTTTTATTTTAAAAATATTATTTCATTGCAGGAAAATGAGATATGTTCGTCGAAATTAAAATTCTATAAGTGAAAAGGGAAACCTAACTATATGTTCCGTCTTGGAATAAAACCATGAATATTTTAAGAAAACGGATAATACATTAATTTTAATCCAATGACTCAAGTAAAAGCAATCGATGTTAAAATAATCTGGTATGGTATCCATACTACTTTCTTTTATGGATTTTATGGATCTTTTTTTTGTGGATTCATTATTAAAGTTTACAATGTAATAACTGATGTTCTCTATTTCAAAAATTCTAGTGTACTTTAAAAATAGTTGAAAATAGTTTGTAAAAAACCATTTCTGCATGAGGATGCTATCGCCTTTCACACCCCTGTTTGAATATGAATGCTGCATTCATCAAACATTTAGGTCTGTTATTAAATTAAAACATTATTTCAAATTATTTGCGAAATTTTCCGCCACACTAATCTTTCAAACTTGGTCGAAACTTAAGAAGGGATAGTTATGTTTTAAATTAGCCAAAGTTTTAAAACAGTTTAACTTTCATGTTTCCTTTAAACCTGTTAATAATTTGTATTCCCTTCAATTAAATCCCCTGTTCCTGAGTTTCATAAGTCGGGTATTCCTAATGTCCCTTGTAATAAATGCTATTTGTTGTGTTTCTTCTCCTCCTTTTGGTTTTGGTCTGCTTACAGTTCTGCTTTTGTCTCCAAGACAGTAGCACTTTTTTTTTTTTTTTTTTTTTTAAGTTTAAATAACAAAATGAGATTTTTTTTCCCCGAGAGTTTTCGCTTATTTCTAATATAGATACCCTAAAATCTTAATACATCGGTCAAAATGTCCCAGAACTAACGCCCATATGGCATCGTAAATTAAATACTTCTATGTGGGTAAGGCAGTACTAACCTTCAAAAGATACACGTCAAAGTTTCAAGATATTTCGACTATTTGTTACCGAGATATTAAAGTTTTAGTAACTCTATTTTTGATACTTTCAAAATGATAGACAAAGCTCAATTTCGTGAGTTGATTAAACACTATTTTTTGATGGGCATACTGTTGAAAAAATTTTAAACTCAGCACTGACTTAACAGTTTCGACAGTATTTTTGCCCACCAAAAAACAATGTTTAATCAACATACGAAATTCAGCTTTTTTCATAGTTTTGAAAGTATCCAAAATAGAGTCACTGAAATTGTAATATCTCGGTAACGAACAGTCGAAATATCATGAAACTTTGATATGCATCTTTTGAAGGTTAGTACTGCCTTACCCACATACAAATATTTCATTTGCGAAGCCATCTGTGGGTAAGTCCTAGGATTTTTTTGACCGATGTAAAACTTTCGTTGACAATTTCAATCCTTTATTTGCAATTAAAATAAAGTATTCGACCAAAACAGTTGATTTAATATGCTTTCCGAAATGTTCTTTTATCTAAGCATTTACTTTTCCGCATTTTAACCCTTGAAAAATATTCTGGCATGCATTCAATATATTTAAATGATATTTCTAAGATAAAAGTTTTCTTAGATGGAAGATGAGATGCGTTTGAAGAATTTAAAATTCTGTATATTAAAAAGAAGGAACTTACCATGTTTTGGAATAATAATATTATTATTTAGAAGCAATAGAAAAATATACCAGTTTTAATCTAATATTTCAAGTAAAATCAGTCGATGTTAAGTAATCTGGTAGGTCAATCACTCTGCTTTATTTTAGCCTATATAGTTATAAAGACACATTAATATAGCTTAAGTTCAAGATAAGTCTTACCGTATTTGAACGAATCAGATGTACATTAAAGGTAATTTCAAAATAGTTTTGAAACAGTTTTATTTGTCAAACATTTTTCGGTGAGAGCTCTTCCTCACCCCTCACGAGAAAAGCAACCACACTAATAATAACAGGAGACTTGGCGTTGCATACAGCTGTTTCGGTAGCCTTAAGCGTACCGTCTTCAGTGAAAAAAATAGAATGCTGCTGTTCTCTATTTGTCTGACTTTTGGAAATGTTATATTCAGTCC
This sequence comes from Salticus scenicus, assembly GCA_963930645.1. Classification (NCBI taxonomy): domain Eukaryota; kingdom Metazoa; phylum Arthropoda; class Arachnida; order Araneae; family Salticidae; genus Salticus; species Salticus scenicus. Next base: position 25,753,005 of record OZ005659.1, on the reverse strand, counting down.
ACATTTTCTTAAATTTTCTACTGTTTACAGAGCTAACATTCCTAAATTCCTATTGGTCACTCTCCCCACCTTTCCCGTAATCCTGTTGGTTGAACTAAATTCGGTCCCTCTCCTATATACACGAGCACTTCTCCAGATTCAGAATTCTTTTTGCACTGAAAACGGTGCGCTTAAGGCTACCGAACAGCTGTATGCATCTCAAATATTTTTCTTTGGCGTTTCTGACGTAGTAGTTTATTCGGGTTTTAAGCAACTACACTGTTTCAATTTATCGTGCCTTTTTCGCTTTCTTGGCTTATACAGCAAAAACTGTTTTGCGTAAAATCTTGGGATTTGGCAGTTTTGTACAAAATTGTGCGATAAACCATTTATTTATCAAAGCATTATTTTAGGTGCTATTAAATGTTCAAACAGGACGAAACATTCAATTTATAAAAGCTTTATAGTTCTCATAAATTATTCATGTAAACTTCATCAAATTTTGCTAAGATATACACTGAGAAAAAAATATACCGCCTTCATCTAGAATGAATAAATGGTCATTTTCTAAATCCTTAAACTAGAAATATAGATTTCCGAGCTATGCGCATAAGGCACGCCAATAAACTGAATAGACGAAATCGTCGAGAATTTCTAGTCTACACATTTCTAGATGGTGAAACAATATTCTGAATATTCTGAATCTTGTATTACGAGAAACTGTCTCTTGATTTTCTAGAATTGGGTCATAAACCAAGATTATATCTGCTGAAATCCACCTTTTGTATTCACATTTTTTTGGATATATTTTCAAATAGGTTTGTCATCGATAGTATAGGCAAACGCTCAAGAATTCTAATAAAGGTCTCTAGAATTCGCTTTCGAAGGGGACTAGAAAAAAATTTATAAGAAATTTATAAGGATGACATGGAACTATTTTTTCTAGAGCCACAATTTAGATTCCAGATGTCAGTAATAGAATTTTTTCTCAGTGTATTGGCGTGCCGTATACTCATAGTTCGGAAATCTGTATTTCTAGTTTAGGGATTTAGAAAAAGATCAGCTATTCGTTCTAGATGAAAGCGATATATATATTTTTTTCTCAGTGTACACTAGGCGCATACGGTGTGCAGTATGTAATTAAGTTTTAATTTTGGTAATTTTTAATTTCGATTTTTTTTTTAAACGCATATTTATGCTGCATTTAGATTTCTTTTGCATGTAAACCTATATATCTTGAAAAAGTACTTGAAACATTTTTTTTTTTTTTAACTAAAAAATATAATTTAATAAATTATATTTAAAAAAATATTTAAATAAAAAATATTTTTTTTAATTACATTGTATATAGTCTATAAACTGAATATGCGCCAAATAGTCTTCTTAAGTTTAGTGCAATAAAAAAAAGTTCATAATACAACTTCAAATGTATTCGAGCTAGTTACAGGCCTAGCCCTAACATAGCCATTTATTTATTTATTTATTTATTTATTTATTTATTGAGTTGTCCTGTAAACAAAGGGTAAATCTTTATCATGTCACATCTTGCGAAAAAGATAATTTTGTGCATATTTAAATTTATTGGGTTGTTCGGAAAGTAATTTCGTTTTTCTCAGCAGAGGACTTAATTGAATTTTTTCCACACCATCTTCACAATTAAGCTGCATTACCATTATATATTATGATAGCTTATATAGCAAGGTTTGCTTGTGAAAAATTTCGTTCTGTTCTACTCAATAGGTTTTGATTGGTGTCCTATCAAATAAAGAAAATCGGAAGCGATATTTTCGGCATATTTTGTTTTTGCTATCAAAAAGGCGAAAATATTGTTCAAACAAGGCAAAAAGTATACGATATGTATACAGAAAATTTATTTAAAGAACGCCATTGTCAAAACTGGTTTATCGAATTTTGTTCCGGCAATTTTGAAGTTGAAGGGGCATTACGTTCTGGAAAACCAGTTTATGCTAATGAAGACATAAAGTATTGATTTATGAAAACTTACAACTAACAACTCGCGAGATCGCTAAGAAATCGATCAAAGTGGAGAATATATTATTCAATAAAATATTTATACTATATAAGAAAATCGTCTTTCATTTCCAAAGAAAAAACGAAATTATTTTCCGAACAACCCAATATAAATAATACATTGTCACCTTTTGGATGGAAGCCCAGAAAATAAGAATGATGAACATCTAGCAAACACTCATGTTCCTGGCATTGGGAGAAATGATAACCTTGGGGAAGATATAAATATTGAAATAAAATCAAAAGTAGGAAGAAATCAGTAAAAGAAATCAGTAAAGGAAAAAAGTTTTTGATGATTCTTAAAGTAGAACTTCTGATATAAATACTAAATTAGTTCAGTTCGAAAGATTTTCTTATAAAGCAAAAGGACTTTCTTGAAAAATAAAGATACGGAAGCATATAAAAGTGTTTTACAATTGCCCGAGGCGGATAAACAGAAATAGTTTCAGACCATGAAAGAAGAAATTAAATCGCTAAAAACAAATGATTTATATTGCTAATTGACTTACCTAAACCGAAACATACGATTTCGTGTAAATGGATTTACAAGACTGAATGTGGTGAGAATAGAAAAGAAATTAAATTCAAATCACGACTAGATGACGTCTAGATTTACTCAAAATTTTGTACAGATTATTAAAGAATCTTTTCTCGTGTTGTGGATTGTACGACAATTAAAATATTTCTAATCTAGGTGTTTTATAATAAGACAAAATACAGTACTTTTAAAGTAATATGTCGTGATTAAACAGTATAGTAATTAATAATAATAATGACCATCTTCTGTCAGGAACAATTCCGGTTAGACCGCTTCAAAACAAAGACTTCTGGTAGCCTTTTTTTTTTTTTTCCTTAGAAATGCTATGTATTTTTATTTTATTTTTATTTATTTATTTTTAATTAATCTGCATAAATATTACATCATTAGAAAGATCTTTCAAAACTGAACATATTTTGTGCTTACACTTTTTCCTTAATCTCAATATGTAAAAAGATTTCAATGAAAGTTCATAACTACCATTGCAATTCTAAAATACCCATGGAGGATAAAATTAAAATGTAATATAAAATTCAATCATAAAAACTAATAGTTATTAACATCATTTTCTTGCCATCATAATAATGTACTTATCTGGTATAAACAAACAGTTGATTGTGATGTCATATTTATCAAATTAGTTAAAATAAATAAGGTTACAAATAAGGTACCTATGGTTACTTCGTTACAAATATGGTACCTTTCATTTGGTACCTTATTTGTAACGAAGTTTTTATTAGATATTTTAGAATTAATTAAAATATGAAAATAATTTCAAAATTGGACATTTAAATTTATGACTGTTGCCAAAAAAATTTACCAGTTATTGTTATATATATATGCATATAAAATAAGGCGCATAAGTTTTCACGCGAAAAAATAAAAATAAAAAAATATTAAACTTGCCCATGCATATAAAAAATACTTATTAAAATGAGTCGAAGGAGGAAGCGAAATAAGTACTGAGTAATATTACGATAAATACGATAAATATGATACCTTATATTAGACCTATCGTCCAGGGTTAGTGGGTATTTTCGTTAAAAGAAATAGTTTGTTCGTTCAGTGCAACTTCCACATTAGTCCCGTCAGGTACAACTTGCATATTAGTCCCGTCAGGTGCAACTTGCACATTAGTCCCCTTTAAAGCGCGTCCGCGATAAGAGTGAGACAACTTGATTCTCATTTATTTTCAACAAAATATTACTTACATGAATGCTACTTGCATGAAATTGACAAACAAACATTTTTAATCACTTTTGATACTTTAAATTGAAGAATATACACCTTTAAGTCCCATTTTGTGAAGATTGCTTCTAGCCGTCGTCATGGCGTTTTGTACAGTTTCTTTGGTTACTGATTTAAGGGGGTGCATCACGGATCGTCAAGGTCATCCAAAGCCTGTGTTATTCTATGGCGAAATTTGTTTATAGAATTACACATTACCTAATGAATTTTTTTTAATTCTGTTTTCACAATCAGAAAATTCACAACCATACACTGAAGACCCGTGAAACAAAAACTGTTATATTTAATTTTTAACCCTTTATTTTTAAGCTGTAAAATGCGAAAAATACACTTGTGTTGCTTTACTAGCCTCTAACTTATCAACAAATTGCAATATCTGAAATCTGTATAGCGTGTCGCTTTCTCAAGAAAACCAAGCTTTTTATTAATGTTTTTATAAATTGTTTTATTTAAATCTCTATTAATGAGAATATAAGAAACTTTAATTTTTAAATTGAAAAACCTCAATTTTAGCAGATTTCTCCGCCTCCCATCGGGAACGCCCCGCGAAACTTACGGGAAGTCATTAAGGTTGATTGATGATATCGTTCATGTCGAAAGGGGAAGGGGGATAATGGTGTCGTTAAAACATACTTTCTGGGTCCACACAGAATTTTTCTTTTTCAGAGTCCAAATGCATTAAAGAAAAAAAAAAAAAAAAGAGAGAGAGAACTCTTTGCTTAAAAATCTAATATTTTTTTTTTATATATATATTACCAAAAAAAAAAAAAAATGTTTGTGTCTCCGATAATAGTTTTAGAATTATTAAATATTTAATTAAAAATATAAAAATAAATAAATAAATAATAATAATAATAAATAAATAAATGAACTTATGAGTTTATTAATTAATTTAATTAATTTATTTTGTCCTTGGCATAAATTCATTTACACGTGAAAAATAAAAATAAAATAATAATAATAGTAATGATAATACATACAAACATATATATATATATATATGTACCGGTACGATTTGATTGTGAAATTTTTCTCAATTTGGTGATAGCTTTTCCTAAGCAGAGCAATCGTTAGATTTTATTATTATTATTATTATTATTATTATTACTAGGGTGCTCTGCCCCTTACTCGCTTCACTTATTTACCCCTGCGGCACTCTGCACGTCTATTCGCCGCTTTACTTTTCACTGAATAGGGATATTACTCACTAGTGCATAACATAAACCAAAAGTAGAAAAATGAAATTCAAGAAATCTTCATATTTATTGTCTAATTGAAATATATAAGTACTATTTAAAACTTTTTATTACGAAATATTATTCTAAAAATCAGTAGGTATATATTTATATATAGATATATATATTTAGAATAGAAAAATAAAATAAATAATCGTAATATCTAGACCATTTTGCGTTACACCTTTAGTATACGACCCCTTTGGCAATTTTTAAATTTTTGTTTCGATTTAGCGATGATTTTTTTCGTGTAATTGTTCTTCTTATCTCTCTCTCTCTCTCTCTCTCTCTATCTCTCTCTCTCTTTCTCTCTCTCTCTTTCTCTCTCTCTTATTAAAAAAAAAAAAAAAAAAAAAAAAATCTAGGATACCTACTTTTTCTAATACTTTTTACTAATAATCTTTTAGTTAATTTGGGACGGTATATAATGCTTTCTATATATTTTTAATGTACAGTTAGATAATTTTACCATTTCGAAAACATCCGGTGAAAAAAAAAAAGTCCATTACCTACTATTACATTTATTATATGCACTTTTTTGACATAATGTAAGGTCAAAAAATGTAAAATTAGCCTAACAAATTAGACACTTAACAATTTTCCAGCGAAAGAAAACTGATACATGTGTAAAGTTATACAAACAGAGTTTACATACCAAGTTAAAAAAAAAAAGGTAGAGCCGCTTTTAAAAAATACTGATTTCCGAGATCTAAAACTGACCTACCTAATGAGGATGATTGTCAATTTTCCTGTAATAGCCACGTAATATATGCTAAAGGATATCTAAAATGAGATTTATGTAGCAATTTTCAAGAAAATCGTAAGAACCATTTTTGAGACATCGACATCCACCAAAGTTTTTCAAACTCAATTATTGACAACAGTTACATACGAAAGGGTATCTAAAAGAGATTTATTATGGCGAGTTTGTACAAAAATTACTACAGCCGTTTTTAAAGAAATGCACTTGCGAGACCTCAAATTCATTTTCATGAACTAACCAACTATTACATACGAAAGGAAATCTTATATGGTGTTTATATAGCAGCTTTGAAGAAAATCGTTAGAGCCGTTTTTGAGATACGGACTTAGGGTCCTACTTCCGGCTTCATATATCTCCCTTCCGGCTTTCCAAATTTTAACCAAAAGTTAAAATTCATCGGCACATCAGACCTAACTCAATTCTGAAGTTTCATTGTTCTACCTTTATTGGTTTCACAGATATGACAGTCAAAAGACTCACCCCATTCATGCACACACACACTGACCAATTGCCATAAACTGCTTTTTTGGACTCAGGAGACCTTAAAACACGTAAATCAAGTGAAAACTCGACATGAAATTTTTGAACCGAATACAATACTTTCATTACCTACGGTAGTCGGATAATGAAAGTAAAAAGTTTATTATTATTATTATTACTTTAATTTGGGAAAATCTCCTTCAATTTTCCGTGCCTAAAGCTTGAAGTTTTAATTTTCTATCTACTTCTTAAAATAACAAAGGATAAAACCTACTCGATTTTTACTTCCATAACCCGACTACCGTAGGTAATGGAAGTATTGTATTCCGCCAAAAATTTCGATATCGAGATTTCACCTCAATTACATGTTTTAAGGTCTCCTGTGTCCAAAAAAGTGGTTTTTGTCAATTGGTCAGTGTGCGTGTATATGTGTATATGTGTGTGGGGAATTTTCTAGCTGTTATATCTCGGAAACTAATACAGATAGAACAAAGAAACTTCAGAATTGAGATAGGTCTGGTGCACAGATTAATTTTTCAAATTTTGGTGAAAATGGGAAAACTGGAAGTAGGACATCCGAAACCGGAAGTGCGACCATAAAAAAAAAAAAAAAAAAAAAATGTAAAATTAGTATTTCAATTAAAAAACTAATATGGGATTTTATTTATTTATTTATTTCTAGCAGACCCGTGCGAAATTTTTGCACTTTATTTTTTTTCTTATTTACCTTAAAACTTTAAAACTCATAAATATTATACAATTCAACCACCTAATTAAAATTTTAATTTACAAGAAGCCAATTATTATTAAAACCAAAATCATTCAAAGAAAGGTTTCCAAATAAAATTCATGGTTCACGGCCCAATTTTCATGCTTCCACAGGCGGTGCAGTTTTAATATAGGACTCCCAGGATGTCTTTTAAATTTTTATCATCATGTTGGCGGTGACTTTTTATTAATTTTGGTATATATATATATATATATATTGTTAAAAAAAAAATAATAATAATAATAAATAATTCCTATTTTGATTATATTTTTTATGATAGTGTTTTTTATCCAATTTATGACACAAAAGTTCATATTCTGTATATATCTTTAAAGTATTGCTACTTTTAAAATGACGCTTGCAAAGGTTTTAAAGAAGCATCTGTTAAAAAGACATTGTCCGTAAAATAATCTCATCAGACAAATGTCGTCATTTTTTCTTATTAGTTCATTGAGCTAAGTCCGCGTGCTTAAATATTGTCCATATATAAATATCCCCTTTTCTCCCTTCGTATTTTATTAATTACACCATTATCGTATCGTTTTGACAAAAAATTTATTTATTTCGATGTTTTATTGCAGCTATAATGTTAGTTCTCAGCGTAACCGCTGAAAAAATATGGCTATTATTATAGAGAACGTTTTTATTTTGTTCCTAGAGTGTACATAGTTTTCAGTTTTCGGTTCTTGTTTATTTTACTTTCCTGAGTTTAAATACTACCCTTTGATATCTTTGTTTTGCAAATGCAAATACGTTCATTGTTATTGATTTTTTAATTAGAAAAATGTGATAATTTATTTGATTAAATAAGAAAATGAATGCAACAAATTTAATGCAGAAAATGTAATTTGGCTTTTAATTTCCAATTTATTTTTATTTATTTATTTATTTTTCAGTTTTTATAGTACCTTGTCATGCTCTTATTTTACATCATATATTTATTTGTGTGCGTATATTTATGTATATATAGTATATGTAAATAATGAAAGAAATACAACTGAAAGCAAGAAAACGATAAATTCATTTGTCAAATACCAATATAAAATATGTTACAGCATCGAAAAATGTATCTGAAAACTCATTTGATGTTAAACTTAAAAATTATCCACGGGAGATAGATAACACAGGCCGACATGTAAAATTTTGATTTTATAATTTTGGCTGATATTTATGTTTTTTGGTTTTCTGAAACCGAAAGTGAAGCCAGTTTGTCTCTATCACGTATAGATTTTTGTCAAAACAGGGTACAATTTCTTCCATTACTCTTCCACCAATATAATTATATAATAAGTTTTATAGTATTTCTCCATGATTAATTAATCATAGAGGCCTCTTGTTGAAATTGTGAAGCCCTAAGTGCGACTTAAAACCATATCAACCAACCAACAAACCGATTGTTATGTTGGTATATATAAGAAATCGTGTCGGTAAACACCCTGTATTCACAAAAATCAATACGTGATAGAGAAAAATGGGCTGCATTTTCGGTTTCAGCATATCAAAAAACATAAAGGTCAGCTGAAATCATCAAATCAAATTTTGTAAACTTCATTTTTGTATGCCTGTGTAATTAAACATATTATCTGATTGAATAATAGACAAATGAGAGAAGACACATAGAAATCAGAAATAATAATTGATTAACCAATCAAATTAAAAATTACTAAATTTGTCTGATATTTTGTAATGTTGTTTTTGTCAATAAAAGTTTATTTGTGTATAGCTTTGAATTCTTTTTCCTATTTATTTGTACAGCAGTTTTATTTTGTTTGATATCTTAATAAAAACAAATGTACAGAGAGTAATTAACAAATGCTTTTGCCAATATTCATACTTGTAGTTTAAAATGTGCGCATATATATACATACATATATATATATATATATATATATATATATATATATATATATGTATGTATATATATGAATGTATATGTATATATATAATACTGACCAAATTGGCTTTTGTGTGTTGTGGCAATTTTTTCATCTGTTTATTTTTCGTCTAATTAGGGACTATCTATCATACTAATGAATGTATCTGTGCGAAGGGTAATATATATATATGAAGGATAAAATTTATAAACAAAATTCTTTCCTTTTTAATATTATAGTTGAATATAAAACTTTATTCTATGTTTTCCTTTTTCAAAGAAAATTCCAAATTTCAGTCACGATACAAAATATTTAGATTATGAATATAAATATTTTGAAATCAATATACTATTTTATTTCTTAAATTTCAATTTTTTTGCTGATATTTTTTTCAATTAAAGTATTTTTAGGTTTTAGAGTTTGAAAAAGTCTGTTCTATTGCCGTGCACATACAAAGTATTTTAGTATGATAGGGGTTGTGATTTAGGTCTTGTTAATATTAAACCGTAACTTAGCTTTGTTTCTTATTATGTTCAAAAATAAGAATATTAAAAAATTAACATGTCATAATTATTTATTGTTATTATTATTATTTGTAATTGAAGTATTCGTAACTTTCAATGCTTCTCCTCTTTTTTACTTTCTCTTACCCATAAGGTAGAGAAAGCATTGTTTTTGGGTCAAATTTTCGAACGCGAGATTTTGTTATATTTACACGTTTTGAGGTCCCCTGAATACGAAAATCGTGTTTTTAGCAAATGGTCTGTGTCTGTGTGTGTGTCTGTGTGTCTGTCTGTTATCAGCATATCTCAAAAACAAATTATGGCAGAAAGTTCAAACTTGGTATTCTAAATGTGTATCATATAGGGATGCTACAGTAAGCTTTTCGTTAAGATCAAGCAAAAGGTTCGTGTACAGGGACAATCAAGAGAATTCTAATACATTACGTCTATGGGGGAAATTGCAGGTAAGTAGAGTTTAACGTCTATAGACTGCACTAAACCAAATAAAACGAATATATATATTTTTTGTAATAGAGATAGTCAACTGGGAAAAAAAATTTGTGTATGTAGGAGCCTCGCCTCCCCCACTGGGGGGGGGGGGGGAGTCCCCCGTCGAGGGGAGTAAATTTTCATGATGGGTATCTTTCAAAAGAGCTCGCCAATACCTTTAAAACGAATGGTTGAACCATCGATCTGCGATAATTCAAAACAAAGTTATCGATTTTTTTTTTTACTTTTAACGAAAAAAAAAAAGCTTATACCTCTACTGATTTGTGTACAGGGACCCCCTAAAATATTTCAAAGCATTGCGTTCTATGACAGGCATTTCTATAAACCCTATTTTCATTCCCTTACTGTACAAAAATCTTAATGAAATTGAAATATGTTAAACAAGTTCACTATCGGATGTTTCCTGTATAAAATGGATTAAGTACCACCACTGGGGGGGAAGTCCACCGTCGAGGGGAGTAAATTTTCATGATGGGTATCTTTCAAAAGAGCTCGCCAATACCTTTAAAACGAATAGTTGAACCATCGATTTGCGATAATTTTAAACAAAGTTATCGATTTTTTTCACTTTTAACGGAAAAAAAAAAAAAATTAAAAATTTAGAAAAAAAATATTTTTTTATTTTTTTTTTATTGAGAATAAAATGGACTTTTTTTTGGATATTTAGTGTCATACTACTTCTCTAATATGGAAATCGTCTGCATTATTATAAAAGATAATTTCTTTAAATAATAATTTTAATAAACTATTTTTAAAAAATAGAATTATTTTTTAATAACCGAATTATATTCTATATAAATGTAGGTGCGTTAATGAAACGGGGGGTTGAGGGGGGCGGTAGCCCCCCTCACACAGAATTAATTATCATACAAAACTCTTCCGAAGCCTAATTTAAATTGTTTAACATAGGTTTACATAATATCTTTATCTTACCTCTTAATCTCCAACCTATATTTATAGTATTAAAGTTCAGGGTAAGAGAAAGTCGTGTGAGTGACACACCAGATTATTTTTTTTCTTTTTTTTTTTCAACATTCCGTTATTTTTATTTATTTATTTTTTATTTATTTATTTTATTTTATTTTATTTTATTTATTTATTTATTTTTTTTTTAGAATGCTTTGAAACTGATATATGTTATTCAAGGTAGCTATGGCACGTTTTCTATTAAAAATGATATAAATAACGCAAATCTCCGGCAAAATAATAATAATAACAATACAAAAGCATAAAATTCTAACGGAATAATTATCTTATTTTCATTTTGTGTCCATTTCAAATTATGGATATTAATTTTTATTAAATTTTTTATTATAGTATAGTGTTGTAATTATGACGTCCCAACCTAAAACAGAGAATCTGAAACCTGTATTGCATTTGCTGTAAAAGTAAAGCTATTATAATTAAAGCTATTATAATTCGTATTCATTATTATTATTATTAATTTAGAAAAAGTCTAGGTGGAATGGATTCTGTGAGAATCTTTTTAAGGGGTCCTAATCCATATTAACGTGTGTTTTGGAGAAAACGATGGAAAACTCCTAGTGCTAGGCTGACGAGTGCTGCCTTGAATCGAACCAAACACTTCTCATGGCTTAGAGAGTAAAATCTTTTGGTTAGTGGTAGGGTTGCTATTCAAGAAAATGTGTTAATTAAATTAGTAATTCAATGAAAATCGAATAAGCGAATTTTTTCTTTGTATATTTATACTGTGCTTCGAATGGGATATTCGCAGTATGCTGTTATGTCGTATGTATAAATCGTTGTCACAAAAGTTGCGTCAAATGGGTGCAAGTTTATGCGGATCCCGGAAAAAGGGGCACCTGGGGAAAAAAAGGGCACTTTTTCGATTCGCAAATTAAGAAAAGTGCCCTTTTTTCCGGATCGCGGAAAAAAAGATACCGGAAAAAAGGGCACCTGGGGAAAAAAAGGGCACTTTTTCGATTCGCAAATTAAGAAAAGTGCCCTTTTTTCCGGATCGCGGAAAAAAAGATACCGGAAAAAAGGGCACTTTTCTTAATTGTTTCTTGTAAAATACTTCTAAATACGAACAATAGCAAAAAATTTTTGTTTTTACGAGGGGAAGGGGGGGGGGGGGGAGAGAGACAGATTAAACAAAAAAAATTTTGTTTCAGAACCCATGCATCATTCATAATTTATAAAACATTTTCCCCATTACTATGACATTTATATATATTGTAAAAAAAAAAAAAAAAAAAAAGAGTCAGAGGTTGATTTTTATATAAAAGGAAGTTACTAAAATAAATTAAAAATATGCATAGATAAAGAAAGATTTTCCAGCACTTTTGTGCTAAAAGAATTAGCTATCGTGGGTGAAATTGATAAAATATTTTTGATTTGATTTGACAAATTTGATTTTGTTTGTTATATCAGTGTCAAACAGCAGACAAACCAACCCATCATAGAGACATAGACGGTAGAAAGAGTCTGATTTGAAGTTTTTTCTTTAATATCACAAAGATTTTTTTTTTTTTTTATTTAACTAATTTTATGACTTTAAAAAATTGTAAATTGTAATGTCTGGACATAACTTTAAAATATTAATAATTTGTTAAAAATAATTAAATAAAGGAATGAAAAATAAAACTATGGGTTAGGAAATATATAATAGTGCCGTTGGAGCGATGAAATTGTGAAGTTTGGAAGAGCAGAATTTAGAATTGCAGAAAACAGGGGAGCTTTAGAATCACCTTGGAGGGGATCTCTGCATATTGGATTGATTTTACTTAAAGTTGCAAGTAGAAAATTATTGAAATTATTAATTTTGTTATCCTAAATGTTTTATAATTTATTGCTTTTCCTTTCTGCATAGATATAAATTATTTTGGGAAATAATAAGGGCGGTGGGGGATGAGGTTCTAAACTAAAAGCCTTGTAAATATTCCAACTTTACGGGTGTTATTTATCATAGATCCACAGTTAAAATATCAGGAAATGAACGTATTATTTTACTTTTTAATTTTTAAAGTTTTCTTAATTAAAGTATTTGCAGCTCTGCGTGTGTCGGATTATATTCCATCAAAATTCGAAAATTACATTAAAATTAGACCCAAAAATAAATAAATAAATAAATAAAATTTTTCCTTGAACTGTAATTCTACTTAATTAAATCTTAAATCTGTTTAGACTCAAGACTAAAATTTTAAGGGAGGAACAGGAAAATGTCATATTGTAATAAAATAATGAAAGAAAATTATATTGAATATTTACTGAAATTTTTTAAAAAGGTTTTCATTATATATATATATATTGCATATTAAGTTTTAAGATCAATAGCATACGATAATAAAAATAATGTACTTAAAAAAAATCTAAAATTGCGGAACATTTTTAGAACATATGGAACAGTTTTATTTCACATGTATTTCTTTGTAAGAGGGATACTCCCCTCCTCCATCAAACCCACTTATTTATAATGCATAATTGTAAAAATAAACAAATGAATAATAATCAAGGCTGTTACTAATTTGACTTCAAACTTTACAACCTTGCTCAAAATTTTAAGTGGCAACCTAATACGAACTTCAAAATACCACTTTTGAATTTCCTGCAGTTATCTGTTTTTATGTTATTCTGATAACAGATATATATACAGATCAACCGCTAAATAATGGACTTTTATAACCAGGGAACCTCAAAATGTGATATTATGAAAAAAAAAAAAAACTAGAGTTGAGAAAAAACTACTAAAAGTAATTCGTTTACATACAGTATGAATATGAAAAATTAATTTTGCTTCGTGAGCAAGTGTTCGTCGGCATAATAAAATATAGCAAAGCACTTCCATCAATTACATTCAATACAAAAGAGCGTTTAGCTTAATTTTGGGTAGCTCTGTATATTGTCGATAAACAATGTTGTGTATTTAAATTTATTCTTACTTGAAAAACTTCTAACACAAAATTAGTTATAATTCAAGGAATTTCCAAGTATAGCCTCAATATATCCAAATACTTTGGAGCTCTGTAAACAAATGATGAATGATTTCCATACCACAATCTACACAAAACATGCTTTTATGCATTTTAAAAAAATTGTTACTCACTTTTGTTTAATCAGCCTATTGATGTTAAATTGTACTTATCAGAACATAATTTATTTGAACTTTGAACCCCATAAACATCATGTATTTGAATTTTCTTGGATATTCCTGTACGTGAACCATTTGCTTTGTCTCAAGGAAAAAATTTAGTGTAGCATATTTATATGAAACCCATTTAAAATACCAAGTTTGGACTTTCTGCTATTATTTGTTCTTGATATATGCTGATAACAGACAGGTACACACACAAACCAACCGCTAAAAACATTTTCCAATGAAGAGGATTTCAAAACGTATAATTATATAATAAAGAAAAAAAAAAACTCAATTTCGAAAATTTGACCCAAAAACAATACTGTCTTTACCCTGTGTATACGTGAAAGAAAGTAAATAGTTAGAATTAAAAAAAAAACTTTTGAGTAAACATATTTCCTATTAAAACTTAAGAAAAAAAAAAAAAAAAATCAACCACTATTTTTTAAAACACACTATCGTGTGTTTGAATCTTTCGACAAGAGAGAGAGAGCTATTTTATGTACTGTCTGAAACTATATATGTAGTATAAATAATTCAATAAACATTTTTTTTTTTTAATATTCATATATTTTACGCATGTATTTATAATTAAAAAAAATATTTTCTTCTGTTCCGAAACATTTTGTGTAAAGAATTTTCATTTATTCATTTAATAATATTAAATTTCTTGACATTAGAATTTAAATCTTAAATCTATTTATTTTAGTGATTTAAGTTTCACAAAATATTTCACTGAGCGATGCGATAGTTTGTATATTTTTTTAGCGGCGTTCTTGTAGATAATTGAATACAGGTGGGAAACTGTCTCTTATCACCTGTGTCACCCCACAGCTAGGAGAGGAAGTGTCAAAATAATTAAGGTAGTCAAGAAGATAATTTTTCAACTAATAGGGGAATTCTACTATTCACTGATTGGAGCTGTAGGCTGTCAGTTTTTAAAGTTAGGCCAACCCCAATTTTTTCTTAGAACCTGGGTGGCCATGTTGAATAGAAATCTTCATTTCCGGATGCACGCCCTTAAGGAGACGATGATAAACCCTCTTGAATTGGGCCAAGTTTTTGGGCTCCTTTTTCTTGTATGAATATTTACATTTCATAATCCCCCAGAATTTTTCTATCCCTCTTGCTTGTGGGACGTTAGGCACATTTTCCGATTTGGGTATGAAATCGATCTTCTGGTCCCTCAGATATTCGATCACTTCTTTTGTGTAATGACTGGTTGCCATATCGGACCAGAACAAAATATCTTCCTTCCGATGATGCTGGAGGATGAAGGGTATCAGTACTCTCTTTATACATTGTTGCAAGTAAATTCTACCATTCACAGTTCCCTCAAAGAACACCGGTCTGGACATATTCCCATCCTCATCAATGGCGTGCCACACCATCACTTTTCTGGCGAATTTCTCCTTAGGTTTGATTCTATATTCTACGGGAACAGAATCTGGTGAAGCAGAATGGTAGTACTTACTGCCACCACCAGCATTGGGATCATACATGAAATGAGACTCGTCATCAATGACGAGTTTCAGTCCTGATCCAGATGGAATCAATTTCCGATAAATTTTTAAGCAGTTCTTCTTTGCTCGTTGTGTTTGATCTTTTATGTATTTTGGAACTGCTTATTTCTTAAAAGCTTTTAAATTCAAATCCTTTTTTACGATTTCGTGCACATAAGATTTAGATATCTTCAATTTCCGGGCAATTTGGCGCACTGAAATATCAGGTTTCTTTTCCACAATTTTCTTAACCTTCGTTACAAGAGTTGGGTTCTTCTTCCGGATTCCTTTTCCGAAATTTCGAGAAACTTCAATGTTTCCTTGTTCGTCGTACTGTTTTAAAAGACGATATATCGTTGCTTTTGAAATTTTCCGCTTTTTAAAATGTTTAAAGACTACATTCTTGCATCTTCCGGCATCGAAATTATAGAATTGTACAATTTCTTTTCGAACACCGTTTGATAAATGAGCTGGCATGGTGAACCTTGCAGCAGCAACAATCAAAGTCTTATCTTATTTTAAAGTGTGCGTGACCTACTTTCTGTTGATAGTGTGAAAATTTGCATGTTACAAATTTCTCGCGTTAGCTTAGCCAATCGAATTGTCTCATTCTTATCGCGGACGCGCTTTAAATATAGTGTCCAGCGAAGCTGGCAAAGCATTCGTTGATTCACTACCTTAACTGATTTCACATCCCGTCATTTTTGACGGGGTTATATACTAGTTATTAGGTAAAAATAATGGTAGCAAAAAAAGAATAAGTTTTCCATTTCTCAAAGTGTTCTGAAACAAGTATATATATATATATATATATATATATATATATATATATATATATATATATATATATATATATATATATATATGTATATAAATTAAGTCAATTCCATACTACAAACACTATCGAAATTTTTTATTTTATTTTTATTTTTTTAATAATTTTGTATCAGGAAATAAAAAGCGCTCGCGAAAAATGAAATAAAAATAATTGTAATGTAAAAAAACTTTTTATATACAATGTTTTAAATTTTCTGATGAATCATAGAGCTCTTATCAATGTGCATAAAATTTTTAAAGTGATAATGGCGTCAATTTTTTTAGATGCATAATTTAACTTTTTATAATTTTTTAATGTTCACATTTAATTAAATATATTTATTTTTATGTCGAAAGAAAATGAACTCGTATATATATATATATATATTTTTTTTTTTTTGGCAAAAAAAAAATATTTTTTTTTTTTTTTTTGGCATTAAATTATAGCTAATATTTTAATGGGTGTAATAACACTATTAGGAGGTTATTATTTTCATATTTTAATTAATTATAAGAAAACTAATAAAAAATTCGAAAATCGGACTTCGAAGAATTATGTTGTCACCGTGTTCTAAGCAATCCTGAAAGTTTCAAATTGCTAGCTAGTCGGGAAGTTAGTTCAAAATCGATTGCAAGATTTGTACAAGATATAGGGAGAGTGTGAACTAATAGTAGGAATTGAAAAAGGCGAAGACTTCGGCCCCTGTAATAAATATAATAAACACATTTTTTTTAAATTAATCACAATTAATTAATAGTTACCTTTCCTCCCCTAAAAGACAGGAAACAATATTTATTAATAACATTCTTATAACAGATATAATTAAAGTCTGATATAATTACAGATACATTTATAGAATTTTTTCTTGGCCTGTTATGATAACCATTCTTTTTTTCCTCGTTACACACAAACAATAATATTTTTCAATAATCTTAATAGAACATAAATATTTAAAGTCATTTATTATAACAAATATTATAACGATTTTTTCCTTGACTTATCACCATACATTAATATTTATTCTTTATTTCTCACAATAGACCTACAATACTATTTAAGACTACCATTATAATGTTAGTAGTTAGTTAAATTCAAATTTTACAAACTATTTATGCTCATTTGCGATTAAAATTAATAGTATCACCATTACGCATCATTTATTCTTATTTCTACAATGCAATTTTAAATTAAAACCTTTATTCATCTCATTTCAACGTTTAAAAGCGGCTGCTTTTCTTGGCATGTTTTCAAAAAATTTAAATGATAAACGAAATGGTATAAAAAGAGAAACTTTTCCAAGAAGGACGATGAACCTGGTGTGCAGAATTCATATTTGTGTGTCTCAAGGGAGACATTTTTTATTTTACGCTTAAAGATAAAATATAATTTTATAGGTATTAAAGTGGAAGAAAACTTATTGAAAGATATTATCTGGAAATACTTATTGAGAGGTAAAAGCTGTGTAAAAACATCGCCTCCTAAACTAGATGCCTTCTGCGTGGCTAGGAAACTTGGCAACAGTTCAAGCGGTAGACAGCGCCACCTGGTACAGATTGCGCACTTTTTATTCAACTGTCACCAATAATTTTAAGAAGTAATATATGATATATATAATCGACGTTTCTTCGATTCTATTCGCCTTTCGTGTATATCAAATCCCACTTTTAGAAATTTTTGGTGGCTGTTGAATAAAAAAAGTCGTGCAATCTGTACCAGGTGGCGCTGTCTACCTCCAAGTTTCTGAGCCACGCGGAAGGCATCTAGTTTAGGAGGCTATGGTAAAAATGTCATTATAAGATATACATATTAATAATAGGAGACTTGGCATTGGAATATTAAAATCCGAATAAACTACTACGTCAGAAAAGCGAAAGAAAAATATTGGAAATGCATACAGCTGTTTCAGTAGCCTATAGCGTACCGTCTTCAGTGCAAAAAGGATCAAAATTATTAATGTAACCGGTAGAACCGGTTAACTAATTTGCACATAGTGAAATGGAGAAAATGGCTCAAACTATTACTGACCTAATCTCCCCCTCATATGAGGCTTCTCAGACCAGGTTGCTCAGTAACAATAAGAGCAGAAGAACAATAACTCAACTAAGCCCATAGAAGCTTAACAAATAATAACAGGAGACTTGGCGTTGGAATATTAAAACCCGAATAAACTACTACGTCAGAAACGCCAAAGAAAAATATTGGAAATGCATACAGCTGTTTCGGTAGCCTACAGCGTACCGTCTTCAGTGCAAAAAGGATCACTTTTGCACTGAAGACGGTACGCTGTAGGCTACCGAAACAGCTGTATGCATTTCCAATATTTTTCTTTGGCGTTTCTGATGTAGTAGTTTATTCGGGTTTTAAAGATATACATATTGTTTTCCTTTGGAGCAAAGGAAATATTCAAAGCGCATTTTTTCCCTTGTTTATGTATTTCTTGTATACATATAACACCACTTCTGTTAAAATTCCTCTACATTTGTACGATGAATTATAAAATAATTTAGCAATTAAAAATGCACCGAAGAACAGGTGTTAAGATGTAAGAAATGAATAAGTCGCACTGGTGTTTCGGGTCGAAATCATAACATGACCATTTATCAGGTGAAAAAAGTGGTCACAAGTGCAGAATGAAAACGACGCACATATCGATTACGTTGACGAGATAAAATAAATTATTTTTTTATCAATGAACTTTTTATTTTATTTTATTTATTTTTGTTTTGTAATTCTTGTCGTACCTCTATTATGAATTTCATTTTATATATTTAATCTCGTCACTTCAAAAACTTTTGTGCATTACTGTCTTGATGCTGCATTTGTGTCCATTTTTTTTTTTAATGAAGTGACATGATTTATTTCGACGAAACACAAATGTTGCACTTTTTCTTTCAGTTTTCAATACTTGCTTTATATATATACATATATAAAATTTAATTTTTAAAATATATAATTTATATTAAATTTTTCCATATATCTGCAATACTTTGAAAAGTTTTATTAAATTATCCACTTTTTAATAAATAGAATAAAAATTTCGAAAAATTGTCTTCGAATTGCATCATGAGGGGTTGAAATGGACCTCCATGCAAAGTTCTGTATCTCTGTGGGAAGCAGCCTGCCTACAGAGAAATCGACGCATAAACACGCATATATCTGCTTTTATATGCATATATAATAAAAATGGCAAATCAATTGATGGAATTAATATACTTTGTTGAGACTTCGATATGCGCACATACTAAGTTTCTAGTAAATAGGTTTTTAAAAGTTAAAATTTTTCAAGTGGCCGATATTTTGAAACAAGACAACGGACCAAGTTGATTAATAAACTTCGTTGAAGCCTTCGTGTGGGCTATGTTATAAAATTAAATCAGTGTTCAAGAAATGTATTCAAGAAATGTATTCAAATGCATTCAAGAAACACCCTAAAATTAAATACCGTTCCTTCACCACCAAAAATCATTTTGCTTCTCATCTGTTTTCCACCTATGAGAGTTAATTTTACGATAATAATCACTGCATGAACTTATAATGTTACATTTCATAAATGTGAAATTAGACTTTTTGACAATTTTTGCAATAAAATAAGAGTTCAAATCATCTTTAAACATATGGTAAGACTTTAACTTTTATAAGTCCAGTAAAATATTATAGGTTAATCTAATCTTATCATTTAACTCTCTGAATGCCCTTCAAAATAACAAATCTGTAATGCCGTTTTTATTGTACAGATTTTACAATGTGCTAAAATAATGTTTATTACAATATCAGGTTAAAATTATAGTCATGCACCTGAAGCTAATCTTTGTAATTATTATTATTATTTTTTTTTTTTTTATCTTAACACTTCAATAATCCATAGTAAAAATCCATAGTTGCCAAAACGTCAGTAGAGTCCTCACTGCTGAAACTCAAAAAGGTTTTGCGTTCTGAGTGTCTGTGTTTACAGCGATAACGGCCGAAAAAATCACACGATTGATTTTTGCAAAATGGCACACATCTTCATGAGCGATACAGAATTAGTTATATATTTTTAAATGTGTATTTTAATTGTGGTTCGGGTACAGGGACACACTTAAGTTTTCTTTTTCATTGCAGCCTTTGGACTTCGTCTGTACTGCGACAGCAGCCTCAAATATCACCTGTAGCACGCAAATTGTTACACATATTCCCGCGCCATACAAAAATAGCTGTATATTGCTGTATAGATTTCGATGTACTATTCATTTATGATTCATGTACGGGGACACACCAAATTATTTCTTATCATTAAGGCTTAAAGACAGAATGGACTCTTCCCAGTTTCGTCTGCTCAATCATGTGATAGAGGAAAACGAATCTCGAAGTCTGAGAATCGAATTCAATTAAATATTGTTCTTAAGAACAAAAATGTTAATATTTAATATAATATAAAATAAAATTAATATTGTGCATTTGTAAACAGTAGAATAGTTGTATTTGTAAATTTAATAATTTTTTAAAAACACTTTATGTGTTTGTTTATTTTCAACTTAAGAATCGATTTTTGAATGTTCTATAGTGTAACTGTTACATTAACTGATCTAGCAATAAATGATAGCTTTTTCTTGTGGAATGTTTATGGATTACAATTTGAAATTTTAAAATGTTTTCATTTAATTTAATCGCATAAAGGTGTTACAACAAGTTAATTAACTTAGTTACTGGTCTAAATGGATTTACGCAGTACGATATTGCACTGTCACTGATTTAAGTACCAAAAATCAGAGTATTTAACATGTTCTTCATGAACATCAATAACAAATATAAACTATATGATGATTGTAAATGTATACGGCAAACAAAAGATGATGAATAATGATATAAAATGGATTAAAAATGATGATGTACAAAAAAAAAAACACAGATTAAATACGATTGATCAAAAATAAGAATAGGAAATATGTTATTTCAGTAATCGCTATAGATAAACAATACTTCGTCTGATATTTGTTTTTCCTCTATCATGTGACCTCTGACGTCAGGTGGGAAAAGCCAATTTCGTGTAAACTCATTTTAACATGGTTACACAGCATTAAACAAAATGAAATTAACATACCTTACTGAGATGCTTAAAAAACATGTTTTCCGTAGAAAACTGTGTGCTTAAAGTTAATAATTAATACACAGAATCTTAGAAAAGTGTTTCAACAGTATTACGTAATCAGAGCTGCCAACCTAATCCGGCAAATTGTTAGTACCGCCCCTTTTTCTACACCATTTAATTTTTAGAATATTCGTTTTCTTCATTTATCGTAAATTTATTTGAAGACAATTAATCTAAAAATTAAGTGGTGTAGAAAAAGGGGCGGTACTAACAATTTGCCGGATTTGGTTGGCAGCTCTGCGTAATCATCCAAATTAGGTCAAATTCCCTGCGTTTGTTCATGAGCTGCATTGAATAAATTTTACAATTTTTACTGTTGTATATAATGTTTACAACTCATTTACATAGACACACAAAAGAATTTCGTAATACTGAAATCTATGGATTTTTATTTTAGCTCATTTGTATGCGTTTATGTTACATGCTACATGTACAATTAATACACATTTTTAAGATGCTTAAAAGAGTGTTTTCCCTACAAAAAAAAGTATTTATCGACAAAATAATTTACCTGTAGGCCACACAAAAGAATTCCGGTGACATTCTGTAACAATCCAAATGATGTCAAATTTTGTTGAAATATTAATGATTTACAATAAATATACCTTTTATTTATTGGGGTACATAATGTTTGTGATGGCTCGTATACGAGGATAGACAAAAGAATCTCGTACCATTGCGCAATTTCTAAAAAGAGAATTTTAACATGGTAACACTTCATTAACCCGTTAGTAGTCTCTATAGACAGCGCCACCTATTACAAATTGTGCACTTTTTATTTAACTGTCACCAATAATTTTAAGAAGTGATTTGATCGACGTTTCTTCGATTTTATTCGCGTTTGTTGTGTATCAAATTCCACTTCTAAAAATTTTTGGTGGCTATTGAATTAAAATATCTGGCAACACGGAAAGACGGGCGGCAAATCGACCAACTAGCGACTTAAACACGGTGAGGTAGAAATTGCTTCACTAATATGTTACTTACTGTGAAATAAACATATGTTTTAAAACATGGTTAATGTAGAAAATCGTGGGCATAGAATTGATAATTACATTACAGGACTACACAAAATATTTCTGATATTTTATGCAATATTTTGACATCAATTGTGGTCCATGCATTTATGAGATACAAGGAAATATATAAAGACAGGTTCTACAGGTGCGGGGGTTGAAGGAGACGGCACTGCCTGTCAGAAACGTATCTGGTGTAGCAAGTTTATCCTATATATATAATTGTGTGTGTTTACATGCTCTTTATATATGAGAGAAGCAAGCATTCAAACCGTGTTTTCTCCAAAAAAAAAAAAAAAAAAAAAAAAAAAAAAAAAAAATCTGAGTTAGTGATTTTTCTTTAACCCCTTTACGCGCGCTGTCCTCGCTGCGAGGACGCAAAATTTAAGATCCAGCTGCAAAAATTCATCCCGGAAATTTTTTAGCAAAAACTCACATTTATAACATATCAGAAGAGGCCAGTTTTTTAAACCTTAAAATTTAAAATTTCTTTTAATTTAATTTAGTTCATGAATTCCGGTGGCAGTATAATTTAAATGTTTCAAATTGTCTTGCGCCGCAAAGGGTTAAACTTGGCATAAAAATAGTATGTCTACTTATCTTCCTAGATCTGTCTGCATATTTTCCTAGTATCTAGTAATACATCTAAATAAATGATAATTATGTTTAAAGTTTAGTTATTTTTTAAATTATTAGTTTATATGTTGTCTGAAAAATTTTATCCGAGGGAGAAAACACGGTTTGAATGTTTGCTCCTCAAATACTTATATTAATAATTATTTTAAATAATATAGAATAAATAAAAATGATCTGTTAAGTAATGAGTGGTTCAAATACGATGCTGAGGCTCCTGATCTATAGATGCACTAGTTATGTAAATTTGAATTATTACTAAATTATTATTATAAAAAAAGGGTTAAATTCATTAAGCTCAGTGAAATTACATATTCGCCAGTGGCAGTCAATTAGCTTAACTAAATATGGCCCATCCATACACATTGAAATCTCTAAGATAAACAAGAATGAAATAGCATGCGGTTCACATAGATTATTGGTACTTGCAAATGTAAGTTTCCGTTGCTTCGTTTAATATTCAATGTACTTTTCTTAAGTAATCACGCAATAGAAAGACAGGAAGACGGACAGATTTAACATAATCATTCAGATTGAAAATCATAACGCTAAACATACCACATTCTAGAGAATTAGCGAGCAATAAATATTCATTTCCTTATATTTGTGCAGTAAAAAGTTATTAAAATAGGATTTATAATAAATACCTCTCATAAAAAGCAATGCATTGGCAGTTTTTGGTTGTCCCTGTAGACAAGCCGTAGTGAGATTTATACCATTTTAAATAAGGAACATGCCATGGTAAAGTTGAATAAGATATATCACTTTGAAGAAATTCTGAAATTGTTTACGGATACAAGAGCCAAACGAACGGGTAAAAAGACAGACAGAAATTGTAATCACTCTTAAACGTTGTTAGAAACTGTAAGTAAAATGAAAAAAAAAATGCGGTTCAGTCTTTGGGGACTGCCGATAGAAGTGAAAACTAATAACTTGTGAATTGTATCGTCGAGCTATTAGATTAATATTTTTGAATTATTTTTGGTTTGTAAAGAAGTGTTAATGACCAATTTAAACTTTAATCATTTAAACTTTAAATTTATATTGAAAGCAAAAAAAAAAAGAATATAACAGTCTGTATAAAAACACGTGCTTGTACTTTGTGAACTATCTATATACTGTGGAAAAAGTACATACATACATAGAGTATAGAACTAGAAAGAGACAGATGCCAGTAGCCAGTATACTACTCGTATTAGTATACATTTTATACATATATATACATATGTATATGAGGCATGCCACGCCGTGCGCTACATATATGGATATATATATGTAGAGAGATATACTATTTGTATATGTATAATGTATACTACTAATAACGCACGGAGGTATATCTACACCCCGTGACAAAAAGATAGGTACAAAGAGTTTTTTCTTTGATTTTTCATAAAATAACATTATCTAAATTGTGCTTATCATTTATTATTATCACAAAATAACACTATTCCCGGACTAATTCTTTTGTTAAGACTAATTTAGAAAAGTTTTAAGACTAAAATTTTTCTAATTTAAGACTACACTTCGCGACAAAAAGATAGGAACAAAGGGATTTTTTAAATTTCTCATCAAATAACATTATCTAAATTGTGCTGATCATTTATTATCATAACAAAATATTATCATATCAAAAACATACTAAATATTTGAATCATATTCAAAATATTCATATTCAAAATAATCATATTCAAAAATAAAAAATAAAAACCCTTTGTTCCTATCTTTTTGTCGCAGTGTGTAGTCTTAAATTAGAAAAATTTTAGTCTTAAAATGTTTCTAAATTAGTCTTAAAACAAAAATTAGTCCGGGAATAGTGTTATTTTATGATGATAATAAATGATAAGCACAATTTATATAATGTTATCTTATGAAAAATCAAAGAAAAAGCCCTTTGTATCTATCTTTTTGTCGCGGGGTGTATGTACATATATACACAGTATACATATAGCTCATGGAAAGCGTTCGGTGACGATGATGCGAGTTCCATGATTTTTGTTCACCCAAAAAGTGCTCAACGCGCAAAAAGAAGTTTTCACTTCAAATGGAAAGCGTTCGGTGACGATGACGCGAGTTCCATGATTTTTATTCACCCAAAAGTGCTCAACGCGCATAAAGAAGTTTTCACTTCAAAAATGCAATTCCAGTAATTTCTAATTATATCGGTTAGTGTATCTGAATATGTTTGCCGTGGCCCTGTAAACCTTAATGTTAATCATACTATATTCTATAGAATATTATTTTGTTCATATGAATAATAAATGTCAATTTCATTATGATGTCTGCAAAATAAAATTATGAAAATTTGATGTATACCTCTCACAGGGATGACGCTGTACAAAATTCAGTGATGGCATTAAAACCATCTTCGTTAGGGAACATTCCATATTAAACTCGAATAACATATATCAGTTTCAAGAAATTCTATAAATATTTCTGAGAATTAGAGTGCGAACAGGCAGACAGACAAATCGAAGTTATAAATGCTTTTCATTTTTGTTGTAAAGTCGGGGAGCGTGGAGCGGATTGTAATTGTTTTCAGAAAATTAAATATATTGCGAAATGTATTTACGTTTACCTGTTTATAATTTCTGTTTTCCATAGCATACATAATCATCTATCATTTTCATAAAAAGAACTTTCGTTATTGTTGCTAGTTTTAGCACATTTTTTTTTTTTTTTTTTTTTTTTTTTTTTTTTTTTTAATTATTTGCCTGTTACAGTTTGCGGATTTGGGGCAATTTGTAACGGATACAAAGGGAACCCTGACAATAAAAACTACTATATTTCAAAATGTTTTTTGTTATTAATCATTTATTAATTTAATAAAAAAGCAATTAATAACTAATATTAAATTATAACCTTTAATAATAGGAGACTTGGCGTTGGAATATTAAAACTCAAATAAACTACTACGTCAAAAACGCCAAAAGAAAAATTTTTGCGATGCATGCAGTTGTTTCGGTAGTCTTAAGCGTACCGTCTTCAGTGTAAAAAGAAAAGAAAGAAGAACAGCTGTATGCATCGCAAAAAATTTTCTTTTGGCGTTTCTGGCTTAGTAGTTTATTTGAGTTTTAAATTATAACGTTCTTGGTATAGTAACAATGAGTTATATGAATGCATTATAGTAAAATAAAAAGAAAATTAAACATAAAATCGACATAGAAGTCAATGTTAGCCAGGGTTGAAATTAATTCAAGCAAATGATATTTTGTTCCTCTCATGCATTTAATGTGTGCTCATATTTTGCAAATTAAGCTTTACACCCATTCTTCTGCCACAGTGAGGGTTTAGCAGAGCTCAAATTCTTCGCCCTTCTTTCAGGACACTCTCATTGATGAGAAATTTCTGCTTTTTTTCTACCTCTATTTTTATGCAATATTCTCTAATTCGTGATTAATTCGTGAATGTAATTCGTGATTAAATAATCACGGCACTATAATATAAAAACACAGAAAATATTTCTGCATAAATGCAGTAGTTGCAAAAAAACCCAAAAATTTTTCTCTGAAAGTTTCCTGAAAATGGGCGCGAAAACATGGTTTGAATGTTTGCACATCAATTATGTATCGTGATTAAAAAGGATGAGGAATATTGTATAAAAATAGGGGTGCTAAAAAGGTGAAATTTTCTTATCCCTGACAATTCCTGAAAAGAAGGTGGAGACTTTGAGCTGTGGCATATTTTCCTATTTTGTACATTAAGATATCTTTGAAACGCTATGAAACGCTCATGAATATCTTTGAAACGATTTCTTTGAAACGCTACACGAGTTAGAAGGCACTTTAGAGGGACGCCTTAACGGCCCTCTTCACCTACCGTCTCCGGAAGCCCGATCCAATGTTATTCTATGGGGAAATTTTCTTTACAAATAACTTATTAACTAATACATATTTTTAAATTCTGTTTTCACATTCAGAAAATTTCCAACTCTTAAATTGACGGACTTTTTTTAAAAATGTATTTTTTGAATTTTTAATATTTTATTTTGAAATTGCAAAATGAAAAAAAAATTCACGTATTGAAAATTCGTATTTTGCAGCTTCAAAATAAAATATAAAAAAATAAAAAAATATTTTTTCAAAAAAGGTCCGTCAATTTAACAGCTGGGCATTTTCAGAATGTGAAAACAGAGTTTAAAAATGTATTAGTTAATAAGTTATTTGCAAAGAAAAATTTTCCATAGAATAATATTAGTTCGGCTTTCGGCAGCGGTGAGTGAAGAGGGCCCTTAAAGCATATGACTCGATATTTAAATGCTGCCGTAGAAGCGAAATTGGTCTGCTAAGGGTTAAGTGTAGTGTTTGAATTCAAATAATAGAAATAGTGATAAAATCATCACGTTTTTAAGTCCTACATTCAACCGCGTGGTGGAAAGTAAAAAAATAATAAATAAATAAGTAAATAAGTAAAATAAATACTGCTAATTTTGAAATATATTGTTTAATTGTATTTTATATCAATCTTTTATCATTTTTTTTATTTTCCTTATCTTTATTAAAACCAGCCCACCAGCGGCCGAGCGGTTCTGCGCTCAAAGCTGGTAGATGGGAGGTGCCGGGTTCGATCCCGGGTCGCGCTCATCGACCTAGCCGTTCGGAGTTTTCCGTGGTTTCCTCCGAAACTCGCGTAAATACGGGCTAGGACCCCTTAGATAGACCCCCACGGAGGGCATTCCCCCTCTAGGCCTAGGACACATCAGGAGTCAATCGGCCTTAAATCCTACAACCAACCAACCAACCTTTATTAAAACCAAAGCAAAGACAATTTTCTGGCAATAGATTTATAAAATTCTATTAAAAAAACAGAAAAGTTTGACTTTTATATCTTTAGAATTTTTATCTCGGTCAGAAATGTAGAGCTACCGAAAAACATCGATATTTCAATTTTAATGTTTCCCATAAGTGAAATACGAAGAGAAATCAGCTCATCTGCAAAAACATTTTTTTTTTTTTTCATTCGGACGGTATCCAAACGACCTGAAGTAAAATTTAACATTAAATCTCGATTTGCATTTACCCACTTCCATATTTATTTTGATTTGGGACATTAATGCTTATTTTTGAGGGTAACGCTTTTTTTTCTTTTTTCTTTAATAATATTTAATGGAATAACGTTCAAAAAGAGAAGATAATTCCCATTACTGAAAATAATACCTAATGAAAATTCTAATCTTCGTTAATATAAAAACATTTTAATTTAATGTGTTTCCATTTATTTTTAAGTACTACAGTAGCATTGTATGTTTTCTTCAGTTTTCTCCCTACAAAAGTCCTAGTATTGATTTTTACTTATCATTTATTTCTTTAATTTTCATGCAGTCGTGAAAACAATCAAATCTTATTCCATTAATTCCGATGAAGGGAAGAATCAAATATATTTTGTTTTGAAAGGGATAATTTTTTAGTATGGAGGACTATTAGTCTAAATCTACGGGTTTTTACAATGCCAGTTTTACGATGGTTGGACATTTACCGAAAATATAATTGAATAATTTGAAAGCGATGTTATAACAAAAAAAAAAAAAAAAAAAAAAAAAAAAAAGATAACTATTAGTCCTCCATACTAAACTAAATTCTGCTTTTGCCAGAATTTCAATTTTTTTTTTTTTTTTAAGAAAAGAAAATTAATAATAATCAGCATCGAACAAAACAGTATCGAAAAAGTTATTATTATTATTATTATTATTTATTTATTTTTCATTTTTTATTTTTTGAGGAGGAAGGGTGAGAAGGTCGAAATATTTATATTTTATTAATATTTTACGCCAAAGCCGTTAGTAGGAAATGCTGATCGTCTGCTTTTAATTTTGTTATTACTTTCTCTTACCTTTACAGGTAGAGAAAAAATTGTTTTAGAGTAAAATTTTCGAAAGTGAGTTTTTGTTATATTTACATGTTCTGATGTCCCCTGAATACGAAAGTCATGTTTTTAGCGAATGGTCTGTGTGTGTCTGTCTGTCTGCATGTGTGTCTGTATGTCTGTCTGTCTGCGTGTCTGACTGTGTGTCTATTATCAGCATATCTCAAGAACAAATTGTAGCAGAAATTCCAACCTCGGTATTCTAAATGTGTATCATATAGGGATGCTACACTAAGCTTTTCGTTGAGATGGAGCAAATGGTTCATGTACAGGGACACTCAAAAGTATTCAAATACATTACGCCTATGGGGGAAATTGCAGGTAAGTAGAGTTTAACATCTATAGACTGCACTAAACCAAATGAAACGAATATATATATTTTGTAACAGAGATAGTCAACTGGGAAAAAAATTTTGTATAAAGGAGTCTCGCCTCCCCCCCCTTGGGTGGGGGGCGAAATCCCCCCTCGAGGGAAGTAAATTTTCATGATGGGTATCTTTCAAAAAGGCTCGCCAATATCTTTAAAACGAATGGTTGAACCATAGATCTGCGATAATTTAAAATAAAGTTATTGATTTTTTTTTATGTAATATTCAGAATAAATTCAACTGTTTTTTGGATATTTAATGTTATGCTACTTCTCTAATATGGAAATCGTCTGCATTATCATGGAAGATAATTTTTTTAAATAGTAATTTTAATAAATTATTTTTACTGAGTGAATTTGTATAGGAAAATATAGAAGAAAGTAAGGGATTGGCCACAACACACTAGTTATTTGTTGTTAGTGGATGTGCTTTACTAATAATATTTTACCATTTCTAGAAAAACTGTTCGGGAATTGAAAGAAATTCCTCATAGAGATATTGTTGCGTACTTGGGGGTTCGTGAGTTGTCTGAGAATGAAAGGCCAAACGTACAAAAATTCAGTAATTTATTCAGAGAAAGTTCCAGAAAAATACAGGTCTATAAACCAAGTATCAGCTTCAATTCAAACAGTAAACACAGCTTAAACAACAGCTGTCAATAGCGAATCCACAGAACAAACTGTATAGCAATAACACTTGAAGCAAGTCTCTCTCAAAGAGGCTCAAGAGCAATGCAAGCACTAGCGAAGCTGGCTGAAGACTGAACTGAACTAACTCTGACTTGGCGAGAGAGCGCTTCGTATATATTGTTCCATGGAGCCCAGATTTTTCGAGAAAACTCTAGAAAGTGGTCAACCAATCAACTTACAGCTTCCATATTTGGTATATCCCATATAAGGATTTTCTCGCCAAGGTCGCCAAAAAAATCGCCAAGGTGGGGAAAAGTCGCCACATTTAGCGCCAAATCCATTACCTGCCTTAGTGGGGCTTTTTAATGCGTTTTTAAGGGAAAATAAGGCTATTTCTACGCTATAACGACAAGAAATGCACAAAATTAGCATTTTATCAACTTACTAAGCCTCTTTGAAAGAATTTATACAAAAATAAACACAACTATTTACAATTTTGTAACACTGCCCCCCTCCCAAGGACTGCACGTCCCGGGCAGTACAACCTTTGGTTAAGAGGCGAAACTAACCAAATTTACACAATCTCAAATACAAAACTAAGTTGCATATAACGACAAAATAGAAACAAAAATCAAGTGAGAAATATTTACAAAATTCACAAATATGTACAAATATCTATATATAAATATTTACATTACGCATGCGCAAATTTTAACAGTATTTACATTTTTAATTTTAATATTACCGTTACTTGTGGTACTTGGCTAGCCTATTATAGTGCACCACCTTCGGTTTTGATGAAGGTGTTTTGTGATCCGCACCACTACATCATTCAGCCTTTTTAAGACTGTGTATGGTCCGTCCCAGTGGCACTGTAACTTGGGAGAGAGTCCTTTGCGTCGAACAGGATTCCACAACCAGACCTTCTCTCCTTCCTGGAACTCATGTTGTGTAGCCTTGTCTTCATTTTCTCCGTTGCCATGTTAATCCGCTCCCGAACAAAGTTGTGTACGTCCTCAAATCATGCCTGGAGATCTTTGATGTACTCCTCGGGCGATGAAGGCGCATCGGGTGGACAACCAAACAGGAGATCACAAGGGAGACGAAGTTCACGTTCAAACAGCATCTGGGCTGGAGTATAGCCGGTGGTTTCATGGACAGCACTTCGATAAGCCAGCAGGAACAATGGCAACTTCAAGTCCCAATCTTGCTGATTCCTTGATACTAGAAGAGAGAGGTTATTCAGGATGGTACGACTGAACCTCTCGACCATGCCGTCCGACTGGGGATGTAAGGGTGTTGTCCGGGTTTTGTCTATGCCGAGTAGTTGACACAGTCCTTTGAAAACATCAGAGGTAAAGTTCCTACCTTGGTCGGTATGAAGTTGTAGGGGCGTGCCGTACCTTGACACCCATTGCTGCACTAGGACTTCTGCGACTGTGCATGCCTCTTGATTGGGAATGGGATATGCCTCAGGCCACTTGGTGAAATAGTCCATCACGACGAGAATGTATTTATTTCCACTGGAGGTCCGTGGCAAAGGACCCAAGATGTCGATTGCAATCCGTTCAAATGGTGCTCCCACGTTATACCGTTGCAGTCTTCCTCGACTTCGTTTCTGCGGGCCTTTACGTGCCGCACAAGCATCACAGGATTTACACCATTTCTCCACATCCTCCTTTGCCTTGCACCAGTAGAAGCGTTCCCGAACTTTTTGCAGAGTCTTCATTACCCCAAAATGGCCTCCGGTAGAGCTACTATGCAGTTGTTCTAAAACATCTGGAATTCTTGATCTTGGTAAAACAATTTGCCATCTGAAGCTTTTCCCATCATCAGATTCCCACTTTCTGCATAATACGCCGTTTCTGATAAGAAGAGAGTCCCAAAGCGCCCAATAACTTTTCATAATGTGACTGAATCTGGAAATGTCCTGCCAGGTAGGTCTGTTGCTGGTCGTCTCCTTCAGCAGTAATATTGGCTTTATGTCAGGATCTTCCAACTGAGCTTGTCTAAGTTCTTCGTCACTCCAGGGATCGGGATCTTGTTCTGATGGTGTTGAGACAGTAACTTGGCAGGCAACCGGATTTATCGGCAGGTATTTCTGTTCGGCTCTGGAGCAGTACTTGCAGCTTTCCGAGCAGGGCTTCCGTGACAAGGCATCTGCATTACCATGTAGAGTCCTCTTACGATGACGTATCTCAAAGTCATATTCCTGGAGGCGTTGTATCCACCTGGCAATCTGTCCCTCCGGGTTCTTGAACTGGAGCAACCACGTTAAAGATGCATGGTCAGTCCGGAGCAGGAATCTTCTGCCATAGAGATAATGATGGAAATGTTCTATGGCTTTTACGATGGCGAGTAGCTCTTTCCTGGTGGTACAGTAATTTCGCTCTGGTTTAGACATGCATTTACTCCAATAGGCAATGACATGTTCTTGACCATCAACTTCCTGCGACAGAACAGTACCGACACTCTCATGGCTGGCATCTGTATCAAGTATGAATTGTCTGTCGGGCTGTGGATACGTCAAGATAGGCGATGATGTTAAGGCCTCTTTAAGTCGCTTTAACGCTTTTTCACATTCATCTGTCCACAGAAACTTTTGTTTGGCTTCCGTCAGCTTGTGGAGTGGTCTGGCAATATTTGAGAAACCCTTGACAAACTTCCTGTAGTAAGTGCATAACCCCAGGAAACTTCGTAGTTGGTGTACATTTTCAGGGCGACTCCAGTTCTCGACTGCAGAGATCGTCTCAGGATCAGTTCTCACACCTTCGGCAGAGATGATATGGCCGAGGTAGCTCACTTCACGACGGAACAAGTTACACTTGCCTGGATTCAATTTGAGGTTAGCCATTCTGAGTTTCTCCAACACCTTTCCGATGTTTCGTAGATGGTCTTCAAAGGTGCGCCCCACAATGATAATATCATCCAAATACACCAGACAGGCTTCATAGGAAAGTCCCTTTAGCACTGTCTCCATCAGGCGTTCGAACGTGGCAGGTGCATTACACAACCCGAATGGCATGACTTTAAATTGCCACAGTCCTTGTCCCGTGGTGAATGCGGTCTTCTCACGATCATCCGGATGTAATTCTACTTGCCAGTAACCGCTCTTCAGATCCAAATTCGAGAACCATTTATTGCCAGCAAGTGTGTCTAATGTGTCGTCAATTCTGGGAAGAGGGTAACTGTCTTTCTTCGTAATGTCATTCAAACGACGATAATCCACGCAAAATCTTGTCGAACCATTCTTTTTCCGCACCAGTACTATGGGAGAGGCCCATGGACTCGTTGATGGCTCGATGACATCATTGTGCTGCATTTCACTTAGAAGTTCAGTGACCTCTTCCTGTTTAGCAAATGGAAGTCTTCTTGGATGTTGTTTGATTGGAGGATGATTTCCTGTATCAATTCTGTGCTGGGTGATGTTCGTTCTCCCGACGTCTTCAGGTGTTCGAGAAAAAAGGTCTTTAAATTCTTGGAGTAGCTTCTCCGCAGCCCAACTCTGTTCCTTTCCTAACTCTGCATTCTTGAGTAATTCCATCATTAATTGTTCGGAAGACTTGGAATCGGTTGATTGTGTGGGGCGGTTGATGCATGTGACAGGAGTGCAGGTTGCTAACACCTCATCCTTCTTCACTGTCCGGACCTTATCGTTGATGTTTGCGACTCTCACAGGAATAGTATTCTTTGAGAGATCAACTAGATATGAAGTTACCAGAACTCCTCTTGGGCTATTGTCTGTATTCGGGTATTCAATCAGTCCATAGCGGAAGTATTGCTTGGTAGGAGGTGTTCCTGAAACTATTGTCTCTGTATGTGGAGGGATGGAAATTTCCGACTTGGCTGTTATCTGGCATATTGGCTGAATGTCTTGATTTTCAGTGTTGAACACAGCTATGTCTTCCGAACTCGAATGCAGTTCATTATTCCTGAAGTCCAATTGAAAGTTAAATTTTCTCAGGAAATCAATTCCAATGATTAAAGGTTCTCTTATATCAGCCACATATGCCATATGATGGTAACTGGCATTCCCAAAAGTGATGGCCAAGTTCATTTTTCCATATATTTTGATTTCGTCTCCGGTCACAGTCTGGAGTTTCACGCAGGGCGGAGTCCAGATGATCTTCTCTTTTAGTTCTTGAGCCAAATCCGTCCTAATGATGGTCACGTTGGCTCCTGTGTCCAGAATCATCCGGTAGGTGGTGTTGTTAATTTGGCCATAGACGTGAAGTCCATTATAGCCGCCACTCATCGATGAAACATGAAATACTGTAAATTGGGGCTCTTTAATTTCAGGCGACCTCCGCCCCGCGAGATGGCCTCCTCTTAGTTTCCCTGTAGTGATGGTGAAGACGGGTGATTTCCTATAGTTGGTCGTACAGGGCAGTTCCTCTTCACGTGACCATCCCCTCCACAGCCCCAGCACTTTATCTTCCGGTCCTTTATTTCCTTTTTATTCTCCAGGCTCCGCAATCTCTTTAAGATCTCTTCGATATTTCTCTTCATTTCATTTTCACCAGCAGGCGTATCGTTTAATGAGACTGCTCTTATGGTATGGCGGTCTTTACGGGAGGCTTGTTGGGCTGCCTCTATCCTCAGTGCATAACCTAAAGCTGATTCTATGTCTCTGATGTTGGAGAGTCTCAGCGCTTTTTGAATTTCTGGATCCCGAACAGCATCGATAAAGTACTGAAGAGCTAAGTCGTTTCGAGTGTCAGCTTGGCAGTCTGAGAATGCTAGGTGTGACAGTGACAATCTCTGAATGTCCGCTGCCAGCTCTTGCAAACTTTCGCCCGTTTTCTGGTAACGGGACTTTAGCTGGAGGCGACTATAGTCCTTAGAACACTTCTCTCCGAACCGTAGCTCCAGTGCTCTAGTCAGGGCCTCGAAGTCGTTCCTTTCTTCTTTAGAAACATTTCTCAGTATCTCAGCTGCATCTCCCCGTAATGCTGATGCTAAGTGGACTGACTTGGCGGTAGAGTCCCAGGCGTCAGCTTCAGCTACGATGGAAAACTGCGTCTTATATAGATGCCAGGAGGAACTGCCATCGTAGGTAGATAGCTTAATAGATTCCTGATTCTGGATTCTTCTCTCTTTCTTTTCAGTTTCCTGGGGCATGGATTCTAACTTTTCTTCCACTTTTCTCTCCAGATCTTCTTCTATTCTCTTCAATTTACCGTCTATCTCTGAAAACCTTTCTTTCAGTTCCTGATCAAAATTTTCTTTAACTTTCTCCTCGAAACTCCGTTCTATCCTCGTAACACTCTCTTCAACCTTCATAACATTTTCTTCTATCGTCATAGCTTTCTTTTCAAAATTCTCTTCTATTTTCCAAGTTTTCTCTTCTATTCCATCTACTCTGCTTTCCATAGCCGATAATTTACTTTCAATCACTCCCTTTACTGCCGAAAGTTCTCTCTTCATCTCCTCTTGATTGCATTCAACTTTTTCTTGGATTGACCTAATTTCTTCCTGAACTTCACCCATGGTGTCTTTCAACTCTCTTTGCGATGTTTCCATTTTCTCCTGTACTGCTTTCATTTCTTCAGTTAAGCCGTCTTTCAATTCTCTTTGTCCTTCCTTCATTCTTTCGATCAATCCGGTTTCCATCTTTTCCTGTCCTGTTTCTATTTTCTCTATCAATCCAGATCTTAATTCATTCATCTGAGCAGTGAGACCTTCTAGAAGCTTTTTCATCTCTTGCTCCATAGCCCTTGTTATCACCATTCAGAGACAAATCCCGCTTCTGACACCAGAAATGTTGCGTACTTGGGGGTTCGTGAGTTGTCTGAGAATGAAAGGCCAAACGTACAAAAATTCAGTAATTTGTTCACAGAAAGTTCCAGAAAAATACAGGTCTATAAACCAAGTATCAGCTTCAATTCAAACAGTAAACACAGCTTAAACAACAGCTGTCAATAGCGAATCCACAGTACAAACTGTATAGCAATAACACTTGAAGCAAGTCTCTCTCAAAGAGGCTCAAGAGCAATGCAAGCACTAGCGAAGCTGGCTGAAGACTGAACTGAACTAACTCTGACTTGGCGAGAGAGCGCTTCTTATATATTGTTCCATGGAGTCCAGATTTTTCGAGAAAACTCTAGAAAGTGGTCAACCAATCAACTTACAGCTTGCATATTTGGTATATCCCATATAAGGATTTTCTCGCCAAGGTCGCCAAAATATCGCCAAGGTGGGAAAAAGTCGCCAAATTTGGCGCCAAATCCATTACCTGCCTTATTGGGGATTTTTAATGCGTTTTTAAGGGGGGAAAAGGCTATTTCAACGCTATAACGACAAGAAATGCTCAAAATTAGCATTTTATCAACTTACTAAGCCTCTTTGAAAGAATTTATACAAAAATAAACACAATTATTTACAATTTTGTAACAATGTGGCAAATAATATATGTTTTAAGCTAAATATTCATCATTTGGTTTTTTTTTTTTTGTATATTTACACGTTTCGAGGCTTCCTGATTACCGTAGTCAAATTTTTCAACGTTTGATCTTTGTCTGTGTCCCTTAGAGTAACTTAAAAACGAATAATTTTAGGAGATCCAAATGTTGTATTTTAAAGTTAATATAAGTTTGTTGCGGGAAAAGTTTGATCAATATTGATAAGTTTCAATGAATGTTGCTCGTGAAAATTGTCTGCATAATTTTAAGTAAACTTTTAATTTTAATAAGAGAATTAAATTCTGTACAAATGTAGGTGCATTAATGAAACGGGGGGTTGAGGGGGCGGTAGCTCCTCTTTACACAAAACTAATTATCATATAAAACACTTCCAAAGCCTAATTTGAAATGTTTTACATAGGTTTACATGACAGTACTCGTTATCTTACCTGTTAATCTCCAACCTGTATTTAAAGTATTAAATTTCAGAGTAAGAGAAAGTCACGAGAGTGACACACCAGATTATTATTATTTATATATATATATATATATATATATATATATATATATATATATATATATATATATATATATATATATATATATAAAGTAACTAGCTGTTACCCGCGACTTCGTTCACGTGGAAATTTTGATGTGTATGTGTGGGAACTGACGGTTTGATCATAATATGTAATGAAATGAAACCTTATCATTGTGGTGCTGTGCAAAACACAGTCTGATAAAGTACACTCAAAAAAATTTGTAACTCATTGAAAGCCAAAATAAAAAGCCAAAATAAATAAATAAAAAGTTATCGCCAACATGGCGATAAAAATTTAAAATTCGTCCATAGGGATTCTGTACTAAAACAGTACTGCGTTGTGGAAGTATAAAAACTGGGTCGTCAATTATGAATTTTATTTCGAAACCTTTCTTTGTATGATTTTAGTTCACTATTGCAGAATATTAATCTGGTTCTAATAATAATTTGGTGACTGGTTAATTAAAATTTTAATTATGTGGTGAAATTCATATAATATTTATGTGTTTCAAATTTTTTTTTTTTTTTTTTTTTTCATTTCCCGGCGAATTGTTGAATAATACTTTAGTTCTTAAACAATTTTGACGGCTTTGCCCGCTTCGCTGGCAAACTCTTTTCTATATGCTTTATGAAAAAAAAAACTGAAATCGGTCAAAAGCTTGCTTTGGGTTCCCGCTGCCTTAGGCAGCGCCTTGTTCGTCCTTGCAATCTCCGGTGCCTGTCCCTATTGCCTGCGACAATGGCTTACCCGTGGGCTTCCATTTGGTTGCTTATCATACATAACAGTTTCGATACGGACAGTATCGAAAAATTTGAAGTAGCTCTTTTATATCTGAATCCCAGTTACATATGAACGACATTAGATGTACATAATATTTGCTCTCAAGTTATTTCCTATATTTATTTGATTTAATCAATCAACCATAGAATGACAGCAATTTCAAGCCACATATAATATTACAATATGCTATGATCGGCAACTTCCATCGCATGAGACAATTATTATTTTGTGGTTATATATACTTCATGCTTAGTTAATAGTAGTTGGTATATAGAAAAATAAATAAATTAGTATGTAAACTTGATCATGGTACAGCCTTAATGCCCTTGGCGACTTTTAAATTTTTGTTGCCGTTTTAGACCAAAATATAATTTATGCGATTATTGTTCCTATACGCAAGCGAAGTGTGACGTCACTGACCGTCCGTGGATGCAAGAAAATGATTTCCTATGTCAATCGCCCATTGGATTTTTTTGTAAAAAATGATTAAAAATCGAAGAAAATTATTTCTCGATTTTAATCCCCATATTAGAGTACACATATGTATTAGTTATCATGTGCTTGTGTTAGATTGAGTTATTTTGCTGTCAAATTGGCAAAATTTTAATTTTAAATTTCAAAACTCTGTCGTTCTTGGCGCTTATTGTATTTGGTGATCAAAAACGTAATACGAAAATATACATGCCAGATGTATATTTTCGTAATATGTATTGTACGAAATATTGTTTCATATTATTCATTACTGTCTTAAAATAAGTTGTTAAAATAACCATGATTTTTGAAAGGAATTAAATTATGTTCGCCAAATAATTTGACGATATTTTATTTTTCTACCAAGGATGACCGATATCAAATCTATTCCGCTACAACATATTAGTATCTTATATCAGATACTTTATTTAGACATTTGAAAACAAATTTGACTTCAAATTATGATAGAATATTTATCATTTCCCTTTTAATCAGTATATTAGTTGGATATTTATTGTGTTAATATCATCCTTTGAAATTAAATGTTTGTGTTTTCAATCGAATATGGAAGTTTGCCATTTTTTTTTTTTCTAGAGTTTTGAAATTAAAAATTCAAATTTTGTCAATTTTACAACAAAAATAACTTAATCTAATGCATGGACATGATAACTAATAGATATCTATACCTAAATATGCGGATTAAAATCGGGAAATATTTTTCCTCGATTTTTAATAATTTTTTACAAAAGATCCAATGGGCGTTTAACATAGGAAATATTTTTCTTGCATCCACGAACGGCCAGTGACGTCATCACTTCGCTTGCGTATTTCTTTCTATCTTTTCCTTGGCGAAAAATGTCCGATCTACTTCAGCATCAAAATTATAAAAAATTGTCAAGAATTATCAATAAGAAAATACCTTTACCATAATGCTGAATTAACTTTTATGCACGGAGTAATATTAATAGGAGTTGAAGGTCCAATGGGAGAAAGCTACGAAACTGTGATCTAAATTTTTGGTAAATATTGAGGGCGCCACTTGTCATTCCTCCCTACCTCGGCGCGGATATACTGTTGTTTTCAATAGAATTTTGCTGGAGTACATTTAAAATTTTTTATTTTAAGCAATTTAAT
The DNA here is from genome assembly GCA_963930645.1 of Salticus scenicus. NCBI lineage: Eukaryota > Metazoa > Arthropoda > Arachnida > Araneae > Salticidae > Salticus > Salticus scenicus. Next base: position 25,713,699 of record OZ005659.1, on the reverse strand, counting down.
TTCTTTGTAAGTTCTTAAAACTGCATAATTCAGATGTTTCAAATAAATGCTTCGTTCCTAGTTGTAAAACAGGCTATGATAGTGATAAGAAAAGAAAAAAAAAGCCCTAGTAGAAAAATAAAGTCCGAGTTCGTGTTTTCTGCACCTAAAGGAAGTTTATTTTTTTTCTTTACAAAATTTCATCCATTCTCCTTCCTCCCAATTGTCTGTTTTAGCTAGCTTCGGTTCATAAGAATCGTCATTTTTTAAAAGCTTTCTTTCAAAGTAAAATTAGTATAAAATGGCTCTTAAAAAAAACATGTTGGTTAGAATACTGTATTTAATGAAATTTGCTTTCAATCGAAATTTTTTCAGCTTGATATTATTTTTAAAAAAATAATTAAAACGAGACATTTCCCCATTGAATAACATTGCGGAAGCTGGAGAGAAGGAAGGATTGCACGCTGGCGCCATCTGTAAACATTAGAAAACAACATCACAAAATTTCAGCGTTACCTTCTTCTCCTGTCTTATTACTCCGTGCTTTTATGCCAAGCGTGTTTCATCCGCCATACTAAAAAAAAAAAAAAAAAATCTGAAGTTGAGGTATATAAAAAAAATGCTGTGAAATAAAATTCAGAAGAAATATGTTAGATTTGTAATATTACTATTTTATTTTAAAATTATAATGTGTCATTTTCTCATCGACCAATTTAACATTTAGTAATTTCTTATTTTTCGCATGAAAGCATATTTCATTTTATGCTGAAAACAATAAATAAATACCGTAATTTTCTGCGTATAATCCGCAGATAAAATGTGTCATTCCTCCACCAGAATTTTTATTTAACACAGAAATCTATATTATTTTGAGGAAACAGCTCGTTCAAATAGAACCTCGTTTGCTAATTAAAATTTCTGGTGCAGAACTGACTTACCTGACCTGCGGATTATACGCAGAAAATTACGGTATATCTCGTAAACTTTTTTTGGCAACAATTAAAAATTTAAATGGCTTATATTAAGTCAATATAAGTCAATAAGTTTATTATTTTCATATTTTAATTAATTTTAAAGATTTTTTCAATTTTTTTTTTCCTAAACCATCCCTGACCTATAAGGAAAAAAACAAAAAAAGAATGATCGAAATCGGTCAAACCGTTTACGATTTTATAAATAACATACAGACAAACATTCATTTTTATATATATAGATAAAAAATATTTAACTTTATTATTCTTTTCTTTTACGTTAAACTTTTTAAAAACTTTTTATTAAAACTAACGAGCTTTCCAAGCGCCGCTTCTAACTATAATTAAAACAATTTTAAAATTTCCATATTATTTATTAATATGAAATCTTAAAAATATTAAAATTAAAAAAGATATATATTCCATTAAATATGAAGACGGTAATTATTTCGTAATAATAACAAATCAACTGAAGTATAAGTTTGTTCAAGATTGATAAGTTTCAATAAATGTTGCGTGTGAAAATTGTCTGTATAATTTTAAGTAAACTTTTAATTTTAATAACAGAATTAAATTCAATATAAATGTAGGTGCATTAATGAAATGGGGGTTGAGGAGGGCGGTATCCCCTCTCACACAGAACTAATTATCACATAAAACTCTTCCGAAGCCTAATTTGAATTGTTTAACATAGGTTTACATAACAGTACTCGCTATCTTACCTTTTAATCTCCAACCTGTATGTATAGCATTACATTTCAGGCTTAGAGAAAGTCGTGTGAGTGACACACCAGATTATTTTTTATACATAAAAATAAATATTCTGTTAAAATATTAAAGCATTTTATTCCAAGTGAATAAAAAAGGTTTTTCAAATCAATGGTGCAACGAAATATATATTTTTTTATTATTATTTTTATTTATTTATTTATTTATTTTAGACATAATGCAATAGCTGTTGCTAATTTATCAATAAACTAGCAATGCCCCGGTTCGGGAACGAACCGAATTCCAAATGCGGAAAATATTTCAAAATCAAACTCGAAATGTACAAAACTCGGCCTGATGCTGCCTGCGTGCCAATAGATCAAAGTTTGTTAACGAAACGATTTTTTTATTCATGAAATCAATGAAGGTAGTGAATACACGAAGGCTTTTCTCGCTTCGCTGGTCACTATATTTAAAGGAACTTCTTTTCTATACTGCTTTACAAAAAAAAAAAAAAAAAAAAAAAAAAATTAAAGCAATCATGAAATTGCTTAAAAGCCCGCTTTGGTTTCCCGCAGCCTTCGGCAGCGACCCACGCATTCGCAGACTCTCGGGTGTCTGTCCCTATTGCCTGTGACAATAGCTTACCAGTGGGTTTCAATTTAGGTGCTTTTCAGATGACAGTTTCGAAACGGACTGTATCGAAAAAAACTGAAGTAGCCATTTTATATTTGAATCCCAGTTACATATGAACATGGTGTACTTGATATTTTCTTGCACGTTATTTTCTATATTTATTTGATTTATTCGAACAACCATAAAATGACAACAATTTCACACCAAATATAATATTACAATGTGCTATGATCGGCTACGTCTATCGCATGAGACAATTAATTTTTGTGATTATAATAGTAGTTGAGTTAATTAATAGTAGTTGGTATATTGAAAAATAAATGATGAAATATGTAAACCTGATCATGGTACAGCCTTAATGTAGCTCTCCTTGCCGACTTTTGTATTTTTATCGTCACTTGACAAAAATACATAATTTATGTTTTACTTTTTTACTTTTTTTTTTTTTTTTCGTCTTCCTTTTCTTTCCATATTTACTGAATTCGATTCTTTGTTTTTCAATATTTCAATATCACGTGATTGAGCAGACGACTATTTTATTTATTTAACGTTCATTTACATTTACATTAATTTTTGGAACACTCGTGCAACTTAATCTAAATTGTTTTTTACTTTCTCTTACCCATAAAGGTAGAGAGAGTATTGTTTTTGGGTCAAATTTTCGAAAGTGAGATTTTGTTATATTTACACGTTCTGAGGTCTCCTGAATACGAAAATCCTGTTTTTAGCAAATGGTCTGTGTGTCTGTGTGTGTGTCTGTCAGTTATCAGCATATCTCAAGAACAAATCGTAGCAGACATTCCAAACTTGATATTCTAAATGTGTATCATATACGGATGCTACAGTAAGCTTTTCGTTAAGATCAAGCAAATGGTTCGTGTACATGGACAATCAAGAGAATTCTAATACATTACGTCTATGGGGGAAATTGCAGGTAAGTAGAGTTTAACGTCTATAGACTGCACTAAACTAAATGAACCGAATATATATTTTTTGAAAAAAAGATAGTTAACTGGGAAAAAAAATTGTAGGAGCCTCGGCTCCCCCCCCCCCCCACCACCACCACAGGGGGGAGGGAAGTCCCCCCTCGAGGGGAGTAAATTTTCATGATGGGTATCTTTCAAAAGAGCTCGCCAATACCTTTAAAACGAATGGTTGAACTATCGATCTGCGATAACTTAAAACAAAGTTATCGATTTTTTTTACTTTTAACAAAAAAAAAAAAAACTGAAAAAAAATCGTAGTTTTTTTTTTTTTTTTTTGGTAATATTGAGAATAGAATGGACTCTTTTTGGATATTTGGTGTTACACTACTTCTCTAATATGGAAATCGTCTCCATTATCATAAAAGATAATTTTTTTAAATAATAATTTTAATAAATTATTTTTTAATAACCGAATTAAATTCTATATAAATGTAGGTGCAGTAATGTAACGGAGGGTTGAGGGGGGCGGTACCCCCCTCACACAGAACTAATTATCATGTAAAACTCTTCAGAAGCCTAATATAAATTGTTTAACACAGGTTTACATAACAGTACTCGTTATCTTACCTTTTAATCTGCAACCTGTATTTATAGTATTAAATTTCAGGGTAAGAGAAAGTCGTGTGAGTGACACACCAGATTATTTACTTTCATTTTTTCATGTGCATGAGTAAAATATTTTATATTTTTTTATTTTTCGCGTGAAAGCATATTTCATTTTATGTTTGGAAAAAAAAAAAAGTGTTTTTTTTTTTTTTTTTTTTTTTTTTTTTTTTGCCACAATTAAAATTTTAAATGTCCACATTTACAGCTTTTACCAGCTTGTTATTTTCCCATTTTAATTAATTTTATGAAATCTAATCAAAATTTCGTTAAAATAAGGTACCAAATGAAAGGGACATTTTTTCTGAATCCGTCGGTTTAATTAATTTATCGATCGGACAATTAGATTTTTTTAAATTAACTAAAAAATGAAAAGCTGGTGACAGTTTTTTAAATTAACTAAAGTATGAAAAGCTGGTGACCACAACACATAGACAAACAGAAGAAAATCTTTCTTAGCCAATCAACTTGCGTCCAGCCACGGACTTACAGGAAGAAAACTCTCTTAGACATTTATATATAGAGAGGTGTCGCCAAAAAGAAACCCAAAGGTGACAAATTTATTGCCTAAGTTAAGTTTATAAACCTTCATTTTTCTACATTCTATCGTTTATCTCAAAATATGAAACTACTACGTACCGTAATTTTCTGCGTATAATCCGCAGGTCAGGTAAGTCAGTTCTGCACCAGAAATTTTAATTAGCAAACGAGGTTCTATTTGAACGAGCTGTTTCCTCAAAATAATATAGATTTCTGTGTTAAATAAAAATTCTGGTGGAGGAATGACACATTTTATCTGCGGATTATACGCAGAAAATTACGGTATAATGTGCATCGTTGCAAGTCTTCGTTTTTCAATGGTGACTTTATACCGGAAATATTTTAGAATTTTTTCCATTTATTTAATCATCGAAAATATACGTGGCAGATTCCTTTTTAAAAATATAGATGATAAAGATTTAAAAATTAGAAAATCCTGCAGCTATGATAAATTCGATATTGATAGCATATGAGGACGAAGAAAAAAATTTTAAAATTGAAATCCATATATTTAAAAAAATTTTTTACTTCTTTTTTTTCTTTTTTTCAAGTTAACGTTAAAATCTCAATAGATGACAAAATATTTTTATCTGTAATATCTGAATAAATATCATCAATGTTCAGTAACTGTGATACTTTAAAATTGCGTCGTTTTCAACTTAAAGCCAAAAAGGGAAAATGGATGGTGTAATGAACTGAAATTCTGAAAAATATCTCTAAAACGACATGAACGATTTTCATTTAATTAACATATGTTGTTAATTAGACCTTCCTAAATCTAGTAACGTTTTAGTTTTTTTTTTTTTTTTTTTTTTTTCAGGAAAGCTCTTGTTTTTTATATAAATTGTTTTAAATATGGAACTATATTACTCCGCCAATTGCATGCTTCCCTTCGGCGAAAACATCGTGATGCAGTTCTAACTTGCAAGACTTGAGTTGGTCCCGTTGGTTGGTTGACCAATGTGAATGCAGTCAATGAATTATTTAAATTTTCATTTTTTTTTTTTTTTTTTTTTTTTAAGAAAAAAATATTTTATTACATTTTTTAAATATTTATTGTATATATACTACGTCAAATTCACTTAAATATATTTTCTCTTCTGTTATGAAAAACATATTTTTGATTTCAAAATTTCGTATTTAGTCAAAAAAGTATTTAGATAATATTTTAAATAAGGAAGTATTTTGCAATTTTTGATATTCCATTTTATCTTAATAATGATGAATTTACAATTTTTTAAAGCGAAAAAATTTGTAATCATTCATGAACATCGATTTTATAATAGCTCAATGATTTTCGATTCCTATTCATGTATCCTTCCGCACCGGGAATGAAAAAAAAAAAAACAGCAAATAGAGTTTTGGCGCCATCTTTCGTTTTTAATTTAAAAAATACACTTTCATAAATATATATATATATATATATATTCTTTTTAAAAATTAAAAATCTCTTTTGGAAATACAGTTTATTCATTTATTTGCTTTTCAGACTTTAAAATGATACATATTTTAAATATTAACATAATCAAACAATTTTTTTTTTCTTATTAACTAAAGCAATAATTGCTAGGGGGTGAAATAGTGCTTACACTGCTTATTAGAAAAACATTATTTCATGAATTTTATTAAAATTCATGAAAAATGTGTCAAATAGCAATTACAAAAAAACACGTCAAAATAAATAAATAACATCTTTATTTTGAAACCATAATAATTTATTTAAAAAATACTATTCTTGCTTTTTTTTTTTTAATTAATTAATTTCTGCATGAAAAATTCTATTTCATAAATATATTTACAATTACAATAAACAAAAAATCCTCCTTTAATTTTAAATAACTATTCCTACCTGTTTCTAAACAAGTTTTTTTATTTTGTTTTTTTTAGGGGAAAAAATTTTAAATATGTATGTATATGATTTTAATATCAGCTACTAGATCGCGCCACCACATTTAATTTATTTTTCTTAAAAAAGAAAAGAAAGAAAGACAAAACTTTTAATTGCTTAAAAATATGTAGAAATAATTATTTAAAATTAAAGGAGGGTTTTTTGTTTACTGTAGTTGTAAATATATTTATGAAATAGAATTTTTACGCAAAAATTTCATTTTTATAAAAACCTGTATATGTTTATTGCATTTTCTTTAAAAAGAAAGTTTTATGTAGATTTTTATAAAGTACTTCGTAGAGTGTAATAAAGCGAATTATTAAATCGAAAATGTACATAGGTAAAATTTTAATTTATTCCGGAGCATTTTTAGCCCCGTCTTTAATCCGCACCACATTATTTATAGAATATTTTTCTAAAATATATAATTTCGATAGAATAAGAAAAAAGTGGTATGAAATAGAGACGAGGCTAAAAATGCTCCAGAATAAATTAAAATGTTGGCATCTCTGCATTTTATCCCTCTGGTATTATGCAAGCATGAAGACTTTATTTGTTTCAACCGTTAATTTTAAAGTTATTATAAATAAAAAAGGTTTAAGTCATTTTTTCTGCAGTGCGGCTTTTTTTTTTTTTTTGTCGCTTAGTGTACAATATTCGAAAATAAAAATATCAAATGTAATTGTTAGTATTTGTGCAAATTGTAATATGTAAATAACACTAAAAACAAAATTTAATGATAGAATCATATACTCGATGTTATTAAATATCGATTGGTACCAGCAGCATATTCATAGAATTACTTGCGGCAAAATAACTAAATAGTGTTTTTTTTTTTTTTTTTTTTCCCTGACTGTTTAATTTATTTTCATAATATTTAAAAACGTTTTTATACTTCTTATAAATGTATTAAAAAATTAAATGTGTAATGATCCCAAAAATAGTGACATTGAATTGCTCATTTTCTTTAGTTTAGCTACAACACATATTTTTAAAGGTCTTTATGTAAAACTGAAAGTTACATTAGAACTAAAAGCCATTACAAATACTGTTGCATACGTGCCAACATACTAATTAATATTCCGTAGTATTGTTAGCCCCGCCTTCTTTTTCACACCAATATCTTTTTAGAGTATTTTTCTTATTATTTAATCGTGATTGCGTATGGAGAGTATTTCTCTAAAAATTTACTGGTGTGTAAACAAGGGCGGGACCAACAACACTACGGAATATTAATTAGGATGTTGGCAAGTACGCTATTGCGGCGATTGAGGCATTAATTTATACAATCTTAAATAATAAAGATGCACCAGTGGACTGATTTTGAAAACTTATAAGTCAGTGTATTTGGCAAAATACCCTAATTAAATAATAATAATAATAATAATAAATTAATAATAATAAATAAATAATAAAATTAATTAATTAGTTAATTAAAATTAAAATTAAAAAATCCGTACAACAGTTCTTTCGTTTCGAGATAAAGAACGACCGATCCTGTAATTTTGAATATTTCCAACGTTCTTATGGACATATTCATAGATGCCTAAATCCAAATTAATATTCCGTAATTCTGTTAGAACCCGCCCTTTTTTCTAACGATTCAACTTTTAAAGTATTTTTCTTTTTAACACTTTCGCAACCGCATGTTTCCATCTTTTTTGATAGCAAGGTCCACCTATGGGCGTTATTCTCCCAAAATATAATATTTCAGAACAAAATTTTTTGTATTCATATTTATAATACAAATAGATATATATTATAATTACACTCTTTCTAACCTAAGAATTTGTATCCATAGTATATTCATTGTACAAATATGAATGTTGGGTATATTCTTAAGAAATAAATAACACATCAATCTGGTGGAGTTCCAAGTGACATGAATCTACGTCAAAGGTCGCGAAAGTGTTAATATATCGTAATTACATTTGTAAAAAATCACTCTAAAAATTTAGTTGCGGGGAAAAAGGGGCGTATATTAACAATACTGCGGAATGTTAATTATGATGTTGGCAACTATGACAGTATATATATATATATACAATATAAAACATACAATATATTTTTTAAGAGTTTAATTATTTATTTATTTATATTTTATTTATTTATTTATTTTTTCTCATGAATGTTGAAATGTTGCTATATAATATAAGTGGTGCAGAAAATCAAGAATATTCGAGGACTGTATGAACCATGATTCAAATGTTATTTCTGAAAGAGCATATTTTCTTAAAAGTGGGCGTGGTCTATGATTTTAAGTGAAACTCAAAAACCTCTTTTGAATTATTTTAACTTTTTAACACATCAGAAAATTTCTGAATTCCCGTCATTTTTCTCCATAAAATAAATGAAGGTACCAATTTGAGAATTTATAAAGTTTGTAAAAGTGAGTAGATAAATATAGCGAAGTGCAAGTAAGATTTCTAAAATTTTTTGAATGATATTCATTCCTCACAGACTTGCTAAATGACAGAAATATTTTTTTATAATAATTATGTATATAGTTATACATATATATATCAGTTACTTTATTTTGTTTCGTATTGTATATGTTAAAATATAAGGGAATTTTCCTAATTATAGTTTTTCTAAAGATAATTATAAATTATCAGTATAAAAATATACATATGTATTCATCAGACCTACCAACATTCTAAATAATATTCCGTTGTACTGTTAGCACCTGCTTTTTTTTTTTTTTTTTTTTTTTAATATTTCTCTTTTTATTTAATCGTAACAACATTCCAAGAAAATTACTTCAAAAATAAAACATACCTGCCAACATTCTAATTAACACACTGTAGTATTCTTAGTACATCTCATTTTACCTCATAACTTTACTTTTAGAGTAATTGTCTTCAAATTAAACATCGATCAAAAAACAAGAAAGATACTATAAAAATTGGTGTAAAAAAAAAAAGACGGTACTAACAATATGGGAGCAGTTTTTAGAAAATTAAATACAGTAACCGCCGCTTAATCTGATCAAATCGCCAGGACTAGAATCAAATCAATACAAACAACTTTTAAAGCCGCCGCTTAATAAAATCAGCAATTATATAAACTCAAAAATATCTCCTTAGCAGCCAAAAATATCATTTATGCATACCAAAAAAAAAAAAAAAAAATACTTTTTTTTTGGGGGGGGAGGGGGGAGGAATAGAAAAAGAAATTAAAGCACAACAAACCCTCCGTTACCGCTCATTGTTGAAGATTTTACACTTGCAGCACAGTTACAAATGAAACACACCCCATAGCTTATCTCCCTAACAATTTCAAGGAATATATTCTTCAAAGCGCAGTAATAAAATAGAAATTTGATTTAAAACGATTTTTTTTTCTAATTATTAGAAGGCAATTTGTACTTATTTTGAAATTACTATCATTCATGAGGTTTAAACGGAAAGATTTTAAATTTATAAGAAAAGCGTGAACTTTTGGTAATGTAATGATGATTTTCCTCTAACGAAAGTGTACGGGAACTTAGAATGCGTTTACTTATATCAAAGAAACATTTAGTTAATTATCTACCAAAAATTAATTAATATTGTTTACTAATTCCATTATTCGTTATCTTTTGAGGTTTCTTTCGAAATTCAGGAAAGTAGCACCTTTTCCTTAACGGCAGGAACGTTCGCCGGATATAAAAATCTGCCGCTTAATAAAATCACTTTGGCTCAGAACGAATGTGATTTTAATAAGCGGCGGGAACTGTATATTGTGAAATGTATTTACGTTTTCCTGTTTATAATTGCTGTTTTCCATAGCATACATAACCATTTTTCGCATTAAATTAAAAAAAAAAAAACCGCCAATGTTGCTAGTTTTAGCACATAAAATATTTTTTTAAAATAATTTGTCAGTTAACTTTGCTCCGGATTTGGGGATCATTGTAAAACACGTGGGGGCATATTGTAACTTTGCTCCTGATTTCGGGATCATTGTAAAACACGTGGGGCAAATTGTAACGGTTACAAAGGGAACCCTAGCCATAAAAAAGACAAGATTTCAAAACTTTTTAGGTGTCAATCATTTATTAATTTAATAAAAAGGGCAATTAATAACTAATATTAAATTATAACTTCCTTGGTATAGTAAAAAAGAATTATATTAAATGGATTATAATAAAATAAAGAGAAACTTAAAGATAAAATCAACATAGTCAGTCAACAAGTCAATCTTAGTCAGAGTTGAAATTAATTCAACCAAATGATATTTTGTGCCCTCTCATGCTTTTAATGTGTACTCACATTTTTAAAATTAAGCATTATACCCATTCTTCTGCCACTCAGAGGATTTAGCAGAGCTCGAATTCTCCGCCCTTTTTTCAGGACAATCTCATTGATGAGAAATTTCTGCTTTTCTTCTACAATTATTTTTATGTAATATTCTGTATTTCGTGATTAAATCGTGATTATAATTCATGATTAAATATTCTCAGCACTATAATATATAGAAACACAGAAAATATTTCTGTTTAAATATAATAGTGGCAAAAAAGTCAAAAAATTTTCATTTGTGAAAATTTCCGGAAAATGGGTGGAGACTTCGAGCACTGGTTGTTTGCATTTCCACAAGCCACTCCTCTAACATGTTACAACTTCCCCCAAAATTTGTTTCAACTTGTCTAATCGTATGGTTTTGGACATTTTGTTTATTTATGAAATAAACTTTTATAATTTATACTAGCATTCCTTCTGGAATCTCTAGCTTACGCAATAGTTTGGAATTACTTCCACACTGTTGCACCTAAATTATCACTCCCATGCTACTATCATCTGTTAGTCTTAATTTAACTAAATACATACTTGCCAACATACTCATTAGTATTCCGTAGTATTCTTAGTCCCGCCTTCTTTTTCACACCGGTATCTTTTTAAAGTATTTTTCTTCTTATTTAATCACAATTGAATTTGGAGAATATTACTCTAAATATTTACTGGTGTCAATAAAAGGGCGGGACTAACAACACTACGGAATATTAATTAGGATGTTGGTAAGTATGCTAAATATTAATGTATGGCTCGCTGTTTAAGTTCCTTTTTTTTTTTTTTTTTTTTTTTTTGTTGTGGACAGACTGTCTTTTTGAGTCTTCTCCTCAGCTACCCCTTTTCTACCTACTATTCTTTTTCATCTTAGGAACTGAGAACTGTTTTTTCTTTTCTTGTAAATTTCTCAATATTTTACTTTATCAAACTATTTTTATTTTATTTTATGCCTATTAATTTTGAATTTTCTTTTTATGCAGTTTTTTTTTTTTTTTTTTTTTTAAATATTAATTTATATAAAAACCTGCAGCTAAACCTAATTCTGGCTCGTTTAATAGTATATATAGGCTCATAACTTCAGACTGGGTGTAAAGTGCTCTGCACACTGCTCCCATTAATGGACGATTCAGTTCCAGTTTTATAATTTATTTCGGAGCATTTTTAGCCCCGCCTTTTCCCGCACTAGAATTTTTTGTGGAATATTTCTCTCCAATATGTAGCAACGATTAAATAAGAAAAAATCATTCTTAAAAGATAAAAAAAACAAATAAGAACTTCTAGTATGAAGGAAAAATGCAGGGCTAACAGTGTTCCGTGATAAATTATAAATGTTTGCAACTCTGATATATGCAATGTTGGAAAACTTTTCATAATAAATTTCATAAATTATAATGTAATTATGATTTAAATTTATAAATAGTTACATACTTTTATTACTTTCCCTTGTAAAGAGAAATAAACTATGAAAAATGGTATTTATGACACATAACTTGTATAAAGATTAGAGATATTAATTAAAAAATTATATTCCTAATTATTTTTATTTTTTTATTTTTTAGTTTCACTGATTTTCTATACTATGTTCTGGGAGAGGAAATGTATGAACCTGTGCAGTCCTCTACCATGCAAGTTATATTTTTCCAGCTTTTGCATTGTAAACCTCTAAACTAAATCTTCCTAAATGAAGGGCATTTCTTTTATGCAGCCACCACTATTGTTTGTAAGTATTTTTTTTTACCTAGATATCCGTGCTGAATCAGCAAGGTGAATTTGACTATAATTGTTGACGGATAAAGAAAAAGCGGTATCAGTCATGGCTGGAAACCGCCAGGTTTAGTGTTTTTAGAAATCATACGGTACTGGTGCGCTTTACAAGCTTCTCCGGAGAGAGTGCAACAATCCAGCAGACCGGAAATGAGGTTTTCGCCGATGACGGATCTAATATTTTTACTCAGCGTCGCCATCTCTTGATTAGATAATAAAATGTACAATGGTTGAAAACTTACATTTCCTCTTATTAAATAAACTTAAAAACTGTCTAAAAGAAGAAGGGTGATGGAATGGCAGAAAATGGAGTAAATATCGATAAGAATACATAAAAAATTAAATTTTATTATTATTATTTTTTTTTTCCATCCATATTATGACTCAAACTCTTTTTATTTAGTTATTTTAAATTATTGCTATTTCCATTAAATATGTTTTTAATTGATTATTTATGAGACTTGTTTTAAACGTGTATTGATTTATTAATTTTATATATTTTGCAAATTTACAAAAACTGAAAAAAAATCAAAATTCATGCTAATTTTCAAGAAATGTTTTAAATCTATGAGCTTTAACTTTGCATACATATGTATGTCTATGTAGAATACATGTACACACTCATACAATATTAAATTAGTAAATACATTAAGTAATACACTATTACTTATAAATAAGTAATAAAAATATGTTATAGATACAATAGAATTTTTTGCTGTATATTCAATAAAAATAGATATATAAACCATATTAAATATTAAAAAATATATAAACCGTAAACATGAACAATTAAAAAATATGAAATAGTATATCACTAATTTAAGTAATACACTATTTTACATTCTTAAGTAATAGTATATATACAATAAAAATATTAAATTAGTACATATAAAATATTAAAATATTTATCGTGTCTGATATATATTATGAAAACCATTTCAAACATTGCAGAGAATGAAATTATAAATATCACACACGTATTTGTGTGTGTGTGTGTGTGTGTGTGTGTGTGTGTGTGTTTCAATATGTATGTGTGTATATATAGTAAAAAAAGAGATTTGGAGCAGAAAATTTTATAACAATTTTAAATTTTACAAAGTTCCTCAAATTTGTCTTGAATACATTGAAATATATATATATATATATATATATATATATATATAAGAAGAAAAGTAAAGAAATTACATGTCTTAAAACCATTAAATTTAAATTAAATATATCCGTAAGGACATATGATAAGATAATATTGATTATACCTATAAAAAATACTCCACAAATGAGAATAGAAAATTGTTGATGATATTAATACAGATAATTTATAAAGTTTAAAAAAAAAAAAAAAAAAGTAAAATTTTCATTGAAATTACAAAATGGAAAAGTTTTTGAGATTAAGGCTGATTGATTACGCTTTGGGTAGTAGGTCTGGCTGGAATGCCATCCTTAATGGTCTTTCTAACGGAACCTAGCCAGTACTTACGTGCTTTTAGGAGAAAGCAGCGAAAAACTACGAAAGACTAGAAGTGAGTGTGGTCTATGATTATAAGTGAAATTGAAAAAACTCTTTTGACTTGTTTTATCTTTAACACGACAAAGAAAATTTCAGAAATGTTCTCATTTTTCCCTTTAAAATACTAAATGAACGCACTATTTGAGAATTTAAAAATTTTGTGAAAGATTGTTTATGAATATAGCGAAGTGGAAGTTCGATTTCTAAAATTTTTTGGATGATATCCATTTCTCATATACATGCCAAATGACAGCACTTTTTTTTTTTTTTTTTTTTTAAATAATAATTATTTTTTTTACAGTTACTTCATTTTGTTTCGTATTGTAATGTGTTAAACTAAAGGAATTTTCCTGATTATAGATTTTCTTATTCTAAATATAATTATAAATTATCCATAAAGTAATAGTAATAATAATAATATACAGTTTTACATGTAGTGATGTATATTTATTTATCAGACCTGCCAACATTCTAAATAATATTCCGTTATACTGTTAGCACCTGCCTTCTTTTTTTTTTTTTTTTTTTTATTATTTAATCGTAACTACATCAGATGAAAATTACTCTAAAAATAAAATATGCCCGCCAACATTCTAATCAACGTACAGTAGTATTCTTGGCACAGCTCATTTTCGACATCCGTTTATTTTTAGAGTAATTCTCTTCAAATGTAACTACAATCAAATAACAAGAAAAATACTGTAAAGATTGGTGGGAAAAAAAAAAAAAAAAAAAAAAAAAAAGATATTAACAATATTTACTGAATATTAATTCGAATGTTGGTGGTCACGATTAAAGTCGCATGGAAAAAAAGCCGATAATAAAGTGCGACTGACTATTAATAAAAATGTTAATAAGTTTGATACATATTTATGAATAATATTTATGGTTAAGAAATAATTCTTCTGAGTCTAATTAGAATGGGAATAAAGCATTTTAAACTTTGTTGAAATGAGTCAATATATATGCAGAGTTGCCAACTTTTATAATTTATTCCGGAGCATTTTTTATGTAAAAGGCGGGGCTAACAATGTTCCGTAATAAATTAAAAATGTTTGCGATTCTGATATATGCAATGCTGAAAAACAATTGATAATAAATTCCCTAAATTATAATTTAAGTATGACATAAATTTAGAAATAGTTATATATTTCTATTATTTTCTCTTTCTAAAGAAAAATAAACTATGAAAAATGATATTTATGACACACATCCAGTACAGAGATTAGAGATGTTAATTTAAAAGTTGTATTCATATTTAATTTTATTCCTTTTTTTCTTTTTTGTTTCACTGATTTTCCATATGTTCTGGAAGAGGAAATGGTATGAACCTGTGCATCATTCCACCGTGCAAGTAATCATCTCATACACTGTAAACCTTGATTGACATTTCTTTTATACTGCCACCACTCTTGTTTACAGGTATTTTGTAATCTATATTTCTGTGACGTATCAACAATCAGAAAGAGTCTTCCATCGGATTTATAAGTATATAGCGGTATCAGCCATGGCTAGAAACCGCTAGTCTTAATGTGTGGTTAGAAGTTACTGTCGGTTTCTTCTAAGGACAAGGACTACGACAGCACTAGCGCGTCTTTCTCAAATCGGCTCTCTATGAAATAATGCTATTAGGCCTCCTTGGGCATAAGTGAGACTAGTCTATTATTTTCACACGGGGGTGTATGATGGATTGACTTGCATGTCTTCTACAGCGAAGCGAACTTGGAATTGGAAACTAACTGTGGAAATCCGGTTGATGTATGCATGTCGCGGATTAAGAATTTTTAATCCGTGCTGCCTGTGCTAAGAGAGATAGCTTAATTTTCTTTGATAATATAACTAAAACTTCTTTAATTCTGAATTTTTGTTATAGCTTGCTGCACATAGGATTTTTTTTTTTTTTTTTTTCTGACAGCAACAAACGTTGTTACTTTTTAATCACGTAAATATTTAAAAATTACAAGATTAACTGATTTATTATTGAAACTTCAATAAAATATTGTGGATAATCGTTTCAAATAATGATCCTGATAATATTTACATTTAAAAACTTATGAATAAATGTCGCGTGTGTTTTAAATATAAGTATATACAGTAATTTTATTTTAATATAAGAATTTTTTTAATAAATAAGGAATATGTATATAAAAATTTAATTTTTTTTTCTTAAGTACATATTTTAAAGATAATTATTAATAAAAGCATATTTATTATTTAATGCATAGGAATTTCAAAACTCTGAATCAGTGCAAGTGGACAACAGATTAATAAGAATTTAGGAACATTTTAAACTTATTATAATATAAACTAGCAAGCCAGGCTGCAGCTAGAAAAAATGTTTGGGGGGGGGGGGGGGGTTAAAGCTTTAGTACAGAATATTGAGTATTAAAAATGACATATAACTGAAATTTTTCACAAATCTTCAAAAATACCCCTCCCTTCCCTGGCTTATAGCCTTACTACTTGCATTAAAATTACCTGTGTGTATTCAAGTGTTTGTTTTGTCATATTGTTGTATAGAAAGGGGGGGGGCTGAGATCAACTCTAAATTTTGTATACATGTGTATCATTACAAAATCTGATTCGGTATTTTTTCTGTTTGAGGACTGATATTTCACAATCTAGCAAGTTTATTTCATGGATCTGTAATAAACTGTCTAATTATGTCTAAAACATTTAACTAAAGTAGAAGCAATTATAAAAAAGTAATTAAAAGTATTACAATATTTTTTTAGAATGTAACAATAATAATGTATATATTAATAGATTCAAACCAAATGAATTTACAATTTTTTTTTTAATTATTACAGATTTCTTCTTTATGAATTTTGTAAAGGACAAGGCCATACCCAAGGGGAAGGGTGGGCACCTTTGAAATTCTATAGATTGTCGAAAATTATAGAGTTATTCTTTATTTTTAACACTCCTTATTATGTTCTGAAGCCTGAACCCTCCTCTGACACTTTTCTTTCTAGCTATGGCCTTGGTGAAAGAAGATCTTGAATGGTTTAGTTCTGAGATTAGTACTATTCTTAGTTCTTGCCATGTGTGTGATTTACCAAACTGCATGGCAACTATGAAGCACAAACAGAAAAGTTTCTTTGTATATGAAACCTGATTTTGAATTTTGCTTTTGAATTATTTTATGTTTTCCAAAACCTGTGAAATTGATGTCAGGGTAAAGACAATATGTATATTTTCACATGTAGAAAATGAATATGAAAAAACATTGTGAAATTGACATCATTTTAAGATTTTTTCATATCTTAAAATGATAATTATTAAAGATTACGATTTGATAAATTCTTAATAATTTATCACATCTTAGGATTTTATCAAATCTGTGGGAAATGACATCATGGTTTTGAGGCAATATATATTTTCATGTGAAAATGAATGTAAAAGAATATTTTGTGAAATTGACATCATATACTGAAAAAAAGTATGTGTTTCTATTTATTTTTAAATAATTGAAATTATAGCTATAATAAAAAATTTACTTTTTCTAATAATATCTGTATTTCACATAGTAATTGACCTCAGTTTTGAATTCAATATACCAGGTTGAATCTGCCAGCAAGTGTTAGTTTGTATGGTCAAATTTTTTATGGGATGCGAACAGGCTGGTGGTGTTAACCAGAGGGGGGGGGGTTTCATAGGCAATTGTGATTATGCGTTTGCTGTATTAGAAAATTTTCTGATCTATGGAAAATTTGTTT
The DNA here is from genome assembly GCA_963930645.1 of Salticus scenicus. Taxonomy (NCBI): domain Eukaryota; kingdom Metazoa; phylum Arthropoda; class Arachnida; order Araneae; family Salticidae; genus Salticus; species Salticus scenicus. The sequence goes on along the minus strand of OZ005659.1, from coordinate 25,696,127 downwards.
GGTAGTATTTGCAGCAATCAGATTTGTTTAAAGCAACATATTGTACACCCCCCCCCCAAGTACGAGTTTACTATGGTCGAATATTCCGGAGGTCACTAATTTGAAAGAATGATTAACTAACTGCTTAAAAAAGTGGATATTTTCAAAAGAGTAAAACATATTAGGAAGAGCAAGAAAGGGGGGGGGGGGGCAAAGGTACTAAAATGTGAAAATAATGTATTGAAAATTGGTATTATTAGGTTTTTAAAACCAGATAAATCATATGCCACTCACATTTCTGGAGAAAAACATGGAAAACCAAGAACGACTTCATTCTTTTACATTTTGCAGATTTTTGAATTCCGATATTCAGGTTACATTTTGTTCTAAGATTTTTTAAACGTTATTCAGATTGGAATTATTCAACTTTCAGAGAAAAACACGATAAAATCAAACTCAAATCTTTTTATAACAATGTTTACATTACTTTTGTATCTCAGCTTCTATTTAACAAAATTTCATAAATAATATATCATTTTAAAACTTATTTGAATTGGAATTGAAGATTAGATGTCAAAAATCTGTCAGATGGCAGTTCTTTAATATTGTAAAATTTCAATAACTCCATTCTAATTATGTTTGAATTGCTTATAATACATCATCCCAAAATTATTTAAAAATACTTTTATTGCAGACATTTAAACTGCCTTAGTCGTAATCAAAACAGTAACGAGCTGCAACCAAACTAACCGCGAAAGCGAAACAAACTCATTGCGGCTCCCCCAGCTCCTAGCTCTCATTTTCTCCGTTACCACCTGCACGTATAATAAACTCGCCCGTTTCGTAGAGAGCCGATTTGAGAAAGACGCGCTAGTTACGACAGCATTCTAGATTTCCAAATCCTGTGAGTGATTTCGCGAAATATTGCAATCTGTTGACTGGTAGGTACTTACACTGTTACAAAAAACTGCAACTAATAACACAAAATAAAATGCAACACTCGATATAGCTTCGTTGCTAATCGATGCACAAAAGTGCAATAGGTATCATTCGACTGGAAATTGTTACTATTTACTGAAAGTGAAGTAAAATTTTTGAATTGGGGGTCGTCTACATATTAAAACGGGCACAAACTTTGATTTTATTTTCAATGGTAATACCTTACTTTTAATTTATATTTGAATTCTGGGATTGCGACGATCGAAAAAGTATATTGGTTGTTTATTTTACTTATTTTTTACAGAGTTATAAGCGTTGAAAGCTTGAAGGTGCTAATGTTAAATTCATATTCCAAATTTTTATTAAAATCTTCACAAAAAAAATAATTTGATTGATATGTATATATTACGAGATACAGTGAAGAAACCCAAACAAATCCACTATCAGTTTTGATTCTCAAAAATATTTTTAATTATGAAAATTATTATTAAATTCTTATTATACAAAAAAATGAATTATGACCTATATTAATTTTTACATAAAATGAATTCTAATGCTAAAAATTATGGGAGTGCAAATTTGTAGCTCATTGCAATTATTAATTTTCGTGATATAAATAAATCTTTCTTTTGTAGAGGCTTAGGGGGCCGACTCTTATGAAGTTTTGCCTGAGATAATGAAGAAAATTTTAAAAAGTAACAGAGAACATTACACAAAATATTTAAAATTTTTATTTACGGGCAGGGCCTGATTAAGGGGGAAGCTCGCTCTTCATGCATTATTTATACTTACACCGTTATTTTTTAACAAATAATTTATTCCTATAATAAACTGAAAATTTTCATTAAAAATTATTTTACAAGAATTCTGGTGTCTAATAACGGTGAGTAAATTGGATTGTTTTACACCGTTCATTTTTTATAAAAAATATATCCTTGTCAAAGCGTGGAATTTCAATGACATGAAGTAAAAAATAATTGTAAAAATATTCCGGTATGAGCGAGCTTCCCCCTTAATCAGGCCCTGTTTACGGGTCAAACTATATGACAATAACGTCGAGGGCAAAAAAATGACACAAAAAAGGTGAATTTTAGACATTAATGTTTGCAAACGAATTCTTGTTTACTAAAGAAAACAAGCCCTGCCTTTCATCGTTCTTCTAAAACAAAAGAATGTACAAAAGGAAAAGTAACTATGCGTAGTCGTATTAAACCTCTTATTAAACGTTGGAAAAAATATACACAAGTGGTATTTGCCTAATCAATTATTGGTGATAAATTATAAATCCTTTAAACACTAGAAAGAAAAAATCAACAAAATAGGCGGGGTTTACTGAATAAAATAGAGGTATAGATCGAATGTAAAAATTGTCAATTAAAAAAACGAACGGTATTGGAATGCAGTAATGCAGACTGCTTAAAACGCTTCTTAACTAGCGTCATAGTCAAAAGATTAATCATTTAGTTTCTATATTGCTTTATTTTTTATATTTATTTATGGTTTTGTTTTTGCTTTTTGAAGGGGGGGGGGGGATTATTATTTTAAGGTACTTTAGTCTTTTAAAATTACTTTTATAAATGTAGTTTAATTAAGAAACTTTACTTTCATAGAGATTATAAAACATTTCGTACAGTTTCAAAGAGTTAAATTGATCAAAACTGTAAGTATTATTAAAATTGTTTAATGTTTACTTCATAATACCTTAAAATAATCAGAAAAGATTTAGTTTATGCATGTATATATATGTATATAAATTATTTCAGTTCGTATATTTTGTCGCACCTACAAAATAAAGTGAAGGAAAATTAAACTTTTATTGGTGATCAGTATAGCCACGATGACACATTTGAATTGAAAAATATCGTACATTTTTCAGAAAACGCTATCTGCCCAATCTACAACGTATTCTCTAATGAAGTATTTAAATATATATGTATTTAAAAATTCGAAATCGAAAGAATCAACCATGGCTGCCTGCGATTCAATAGCGGCTGTCCAAACGAGGCGAAAATACCGTACAGCGAGAACTTAAATTTTTTACCGCTACCCAACAATTGGCGTTGTATTTGAGCCTTGATTTTCTCTGATTTATAGATCGAGCCATAAGAATAACATTATACAGAAGCATTTGCAATTAACGCTGTAAACTCATTAAAATGCGAAGGGGGGGGGGGGGGAATCGAATATGCATAATAATTAATATAAGTGAATGCTTGTATGTCAAATTGTTTTCACGACAAAAAATATAATAATAATAATAATAATAATAATAATAATAATAATAAAAGTCGTTCATTCATCGCTAATTTGAAGGTGCGATCATAAGAATAACATTTTATACATGCATTTGCAGTTCACGCTAGAATCTCACTAAAATATCGAAAAATTTTTTGAATGACCATAATAATTGTATCAATGCATGTTGAACTATATATGTTTGTCAAAATGTTTTCATCATAAAAAAATATTATGAAAAGATCGTTTATTCATCGTGATATTTGCGACCGTTAATGGTGATTTGAAATACTAATGCCTAATAATATTTTTTTAGAACCATTCCCATATCATTAACGAATTAAATTCAAAAGTAATATATATACAATATATATATATATATTTAACGATGAAATAAGAGTGCATTTTAGTATTTTTCTGTAAAGGCAAGGGATTTTTTTTTTTTTTTTTTTTTTTTTTTTAAATCGTGTCAAAATCTGAGAATCTTGAAACATCTGACACAATTTTATGGTTACAGCATGGGCGTGGGCACAATGGGGCAAGGGAAAGGCATTGCCCCCCCCCCCTGGAAAATTCTAATAAGCATTTCTTTTTCTTTAACTTTAAAACTATGATATAAGAATTTTATTTAAATATATATATATATATATATATATATATAGGTTGTGTTCTCCCCTGAAATTTTTTCTGGCAACGCTACTGGGTGATAGTAACTATTTTAAATATATATGTTTGTTATTAACTGTATTACAGTTATGAAAATTTGCGTAAGTATATGAAAATTTCATGAAAACTATCTAAATCAAAAACTATGTATGTATGTATATATACCGTAATTTTCTGCGTATAATCCGCAGGTCAGGTAAGTCAGTTCTGCACCAGAAATTTTAATTAGCAAACGAGGTTCTATTTGAACGAGCTGTTTCCTCAAAATCATATAGATTTCTGTGTTAAATAAAAATTCTGGTGGAGGAATGACACATTTTATCTGCGGATTATACGCAGAAAATTACGGTATATATATATATATATATTTAATACTGACTGCTTATTAATTTATGATTTCTTTCACTGGATTTTACATTATTACGGTTTTTAACAATATATTCTAAACATGATTTTATATTACTTTGTGATTTTTTTTTTTTTTTTTAATGTAATTGAATGTTTGAATGCTGAAATTCAATTCAAATTTTTAACCTTCAAACATTAATATATATATATATATATATATATATGTATATATTGATGAATACACCATACTTAGATTATATTATTAAATTGCGGTAGATAGGATGTGAAGGGTTCGACCCCAGGTTGCAGTTTCCCCAGTTCGGATTTTTCCGTGGTTTTCTCCAAAACTAACATAAATAAGGGCTCGGTCCACCCCCTCACCTTACAAAAACAACCACGAAAGGCATTCCACCTATAGACCTAGGACCCAAGTGTATTAATCAGCTTTAAGCCACACAACCACGTAATTTTAAATTACAATATTTTAAAACCGAATGAAGTAAAGAAAAATTTGTTAGTAGATAAAATTTTTAAAATATTAAAAATTTTTAATTTAATTTAATTTAAATAGTCCTATTGAAATTTTAATATACGTAATATTGTTTCATTGCAATGCCTATGCATGCATATTTTTGATAATTCTGAGACTAAAAAAAAAAAAATCTGTAGTGACTGAAAATGAATTTAGGGGACCTCAAAACATATAGAAATATTACAATTTCAAAGACGGATTTTTGACATGATTACAATATTTTCCTCAAATATGTATGTACGAAAAGTAAAAATTATTATAATGTCCTTTTTCATTTGTGTACTATTTTAGAGTTGATCTTTCCAAATAAAGATTTATCATTCTAGTATATGTTGAGAAGTTAAAAAAGTTATATAAAACTATGTTAGAAAATGCTTTTAATTATAAAGTAAATCCAATTATGAGAATTTGGTATATCTACGTTTCAAGGTCTCCTATATTCGTTTTTAATTTCTAAAAATATACTATGTAAGAAAAATATTGTACCATGAAAAAAAAAAAAAAAAAAACTGCAGGTTTTTTGCATATTTTTACATCTTATGGTTTTCAGAATTCATTTTTCTGTTTTTATAAAGATATGTGTATGTGTCTGAGTGAACACAATAGCATTTAAATATTTTATCTGATTTCTATATTTCACTGTAGATTTATAATGATTATATATGTGTGTGTGTGTGTGTGTAAAACAGTAATGAAAAAGAAAAAAAAAGAAAGAAACTAAGACAAATTATAAGTTTTTAAAGGAATTTTTAAAGGTGAGTACAAAGCGTAGATATTTTTTAAAATAAATAAATAAATAAAAAATAAAAATAATATTTTAACTAGTAGGGATATATAAATATAAATTTTTTTCTGTCCCATATTTATGCAAGTATTGGAAAAGATCGCGAATAAATCAGAATGGCTGGATCGACAATCGCAACGTGGCTTTAAACCCGGCATCTCCCATCTACCAGCTTAGAGAACAGAACTTTTCGGCCTCAAGTGGAGCAAAAATATAATGGAAAAAATTGAGAATTTATTAGCTAGGAGCATTAAAAAAATTTTCCCCAGTTTTTAAATATTTATTTATCTATTTTTTTGTTTTTTGAATAATTTTCAAGAATATCAGTATAATAGTCATTGGTGATTTTCACTGCATATGTATAATAAAAATATCTACATATAATTCTAAGACAAATATTTTTTTTTTAAGTTAAAAATTTACATAAAGAAAAATTTTAATGTGCGTATAAAACGTAGATATTAATAAAAAATAAAATCAAAAGTATTTCAGATTCTAATGTAATAAATACTTAAAATGATTTCGAATATGGATTTGTTTTTTCAAGCAAATTTATTAAATATTCCTTATATACAGTTCCTTCTTATCTTTATTATTATTATTATTATTTGGTTTATTTCAAAACAGATTTTTATGTCTATAATTACTGGCTTATTATTATTATTATTTATAAAACAGAAATACAAGATTTTTTTTTCTTTAATTCATTGATTTTTAGAAGAAAAATTTTAAATAGCTGAACTTTCAGGAATAAATAAAGAAATAAATAATTATTTATCTGCAAATAATCTTCTTAAAACATTCTGCATGTATAACAAACACTTTTGTGCGTTACAAGACAGTTGTAATAAAATAATTTGTTAAATTGTCAAAAAGCTTCGTAAGCAAGTAAGTACATATCGTAAATACGAGACGCGTAACTAGCGCACCAAGCGGAGAAGGGGGTAACGATGCCTTGTACTGTGTTTCTGTTGTTCAAGTTCGCGTCTGGACAGCCGCTACTGAATCGGAGGGAGCCATGGTAGTGTAAATTGAGAATTTTTGTAACGTTTTATTTGTGTGCGTGGATTTATTTATCATTACTCAAGATGCTTGACAAATACCGTAATTTTCTGCGTATAATCCGCAGATAAAATGTGTCATTCCTCCACCAGAATTTTTATTTAGCACAGAAATCTATATGATTTTGAGGAAACAGCTCGTTCAAATAGAACCTCGTTTGCTAATTAAAATTTCTGGTGCAGAACTGACTTACCTGACCTGCGGATTATACGCAGAAAATTACGGTACTTTAATTAACATCACGATATACTACACTTAATTACACAAATAAGAATAATACTTAGGTGAACATGCTAGCTACAATTTACGCGCGCCGATCTCGCTGCCGATTCAATCCTAAACGGTTATAGTTACAGTCTCAAGTCTCTTTTCAGGTGGCAGTTAGAGTTCAAAGTCATGTTCAAAGTGCGGTGACAGGCTACCACAAGGAATTCCAAGTACTTGTTTTATTATATGAATAGTTAGAACACTTTACATATAAAAATGATGCGAATGAACTCCAAAAGTTGAATATAATTTCTATTAAATATGACATAACAGTGTCAATCCGTAGATTCCTCACAGTCATTATTGGCATAATCATGAGGCGCACTCTTCGCCCTTTTTATTTTATTTTATTTTATTTTGGAACTTTTAGCGATGAAAAATTTCCGACTGTTTTTTCTACCACTATTTTTACGTTGAAATTTTTGTGAGATTTTTGTATAAATTAGTAGCAGAAAACCCCCGAAAATGTGTCATTTCCGAAAATGCTCTAAAAAACTAATGGAGACTGAGACCATTGTATAATGTTAAATATGAACTCAACCTGTAGGCGTTATTGCTGAAATTTACATAATTTTAGAACAGGTTTTTCTACATTTATATTTATAAGAGAAATGAATATATACTATAATTATACAATTTCTAATCAAAGTATTTGTGTCCATTGTTCGTTTATTGTAGAAAGACGAATATTGGGTATATTCTTAAGAAATATTGTAACATACAGATTGCAAATGAGATGCCATAGGTGGAGTTAAATATTTCCAAAATATTTTAATTTATTCCGGAGCATTTTTAGCTTCGACTTTATTTCTCACCTATTTTATTTATAAAACATTTTTCTCCAATAAATAACTAAGATAAAGTATGAAAAAAATCAAAACTGATTACATACAAGCGTTGACATTCCGATTAAATTCTGTTCATAAGGTTATTTCATAAAGGTCAAAAATGCGACTGCAGCGATCACATCAGTAGCTGTGAGAAATACATTCATTAACAGAACGCATGCATGCCTCATACCACTTGCCAACCATATCATTAATAACCGAACAATTGTTGACGCCCTTTGAAAAAAAGCCCCTTTTTATCACATCACTATATTTTTAGAGAAATTCTCTCCAAATGTTGTTACGATTAAATAAAACTAAAATTACTCTAAAAAATGACTGGTGTGAAAAAAAAAGCGGGTACTAAAATTTGTACGGTTCATAATTAGGTGGTTGGCAAGTATGCTGATAGCATAAATCCCAATGTTTTAACTTATTCCGGAGTATTTTTAGCCCCGCCTTTTGTTTCATAGCACATATATTTTAAAGGTAAATTTTTCTCATTTTATCGCAGTTATATGTTGGAGAATTTTTTTCTGTAAATAGTGTGGTGAGAAGTAAAGACGGGATTAAAAATACTCCGGAATAAATTAAAATGTTGGTGTCTATGTCCATAGTAAGTTACTTTGGGGCTCTTTAAACATAAATACGTTTCGTTTTCATATATGCTTTTCACTATGTGCTTGAATGGTATGTATTCCTTGTCTTGAAATCTTACAGCTTATTTTTTTACCATTGATCATTTTTTACTTTGAAAACAATACATTTTTTACGTGTTGCATTGTTTTGGCATGTGTTACTTTTCTATTAAGCCTATTTATTTATCAGTCTTATACGAAATATGACATTTATTACACTAATTTAAAATGGAAATTAAACTTAATAAATCCTTAATGATAAAAATTGAGCTATAAGAATCCAAGACAAGAAATATCGTTTAATTACATATTTTGAATAAAAATGTATTTTTACAACTCTATTGGCATTCAAAGTAAAGTTACAATTCTATAAGAAGCTAGCGGATGGGTTCTGTATGTTTTTGAGTGTCTCGATTGATACTATTACATAATTTCACAATAACAATTTACAATTTTCTTATATATTTCATACATAAAAAACACCGGAAACATCCATATCTGAACTAGGTTTAACAGACAGCGACATGCCATACTTACGTCAGCAGAACTAAATTAGTTCGAAGCATGCGTTCTGCGATTGAACGTGTTTTTCACACTCCCTCATAGGTACGCTGCAGTCGTATATTTGACCTTCATGCAAATAACTTTGCGAGTAAAATTTAATGGGGATGCCAACAATTGTATGGAAGTTTGAAAAAAAATATTTTTAAAATAAAACTGGTATGAAATAAAGGTGGGACTGAAAATGCTCCGAAATAAATAAAAATGTTGGCAACTCTGCGCACACTTTAATATCTTCATTGGAAGTGCTAATATTGTTCAAGATATAAACTGTACAGATTAAAAATAAATACATATTTTTTAAAGAGTATTTTGTGTATCAAAAGTAAAATTTAAATAGAATTTGATTATATAGATTCTATTACTTCATTTTTATACAACGAGTGAAAAATAGTAGCTTGCGCAATGTAAACACTGAGGAACAAACAATTAGTAGGTGCGAATTAGATTTGGCTGTATGCGCCCAACAGATGGACTTTAGAATATTTTTTCTTCTTACTAAAAGGAAAAAAAAACTGTGTTTTCTTAGACAAAATAAAATTTACAAATATTTCTTTAGAATATAATTATTTAAATTAAAACACAATGTAAACTCAATTAATATATATAATTATCACTTATGTTGCAGAACATCGTATGAATATGCTATCGGCGCCCATCGATTTATAATAACATCTCCATTTTTGTTTAGGGTTTCCTCTATATATTAATACTAGCATCAACCACATTCTTTTCAATGGCAAACTCTATTTTTAACTCTATATTCAAATTTCGGAGATGAAGGAAGTTCGGAAAGAGATACTTTTTTTCATACATTTAATTAATTATTGATAGAGTTTTCAGCGATAATCTAACAAGGTTCATCCATTTAGAAAAAAATAAATTATGATCTCGAATAGGAAGTTACTGGAAAAAAAAAAAAAAAAAAAAAAACCTATACAAGTATTAGTCGAAATGACATATATATAATGTTTTTCACGCACAAAATGATTGACATTGGCAGCTCGTTTTCCAGTTATAAATTCGGAAAGTTCGGTAATAATTGTTGCAGCTACGCCTCAATCAATAAACCACGCCTTACTTAAGTAATGAATGAAATCCAAAACAAGCAATAATCGAAAAAGAAAACTTATTGTTTGATGCCTAAATCAATTGCCCATTTCAGCTTTGCGTTACATTCTATCGAGATAAAATGTCTGAAAATTCGCTAACGTAGAATTTAAAAATTGATAAAAATCATTGTTTTCTCAGGTTTTATTGGGACTCGTTTCATTCCTTTCCAAGTTACTACATTTTTAGTCAAATTTAAGTAGGGATTTCTTGAGAACAGTGTCACGAAGGTAAACAGTTTACGCGTCGAAAATCACGTTAGATGATGCCCTCTTGAAGGAACACCTTTCAGTTGATATATTTATTACACTATTGGGATGGTTTCCTGATATAGAGAGTGTAATATCATTATCTAAATTCTCAAAACTGATAAGTCATATATTACTTTGTTTTTAAGTTGTTTTCCAAAATAAATAGGTATTTTATGCCGTTATTACAAATAATCGGATATAAATAATACTGCGCCTCTCCTTTCCGTAACAGATTGTGTATGCAAAAGTACTCTCTTATGCATTGTGTCAATTTTACAAAAACATGTTAATCTTTGTAATACATATCGAAGCGTTAATTAGAAAGGAAAAAGAATTACAAAGTAAAGTGAAAAACCTTTCTCTCAGATTACATACAGATATTTACATAAAGATGATACGAATGATAATGTGTGATGGTCCCCTCAATTAAATATGAAAAGAAATATCACTCGAAAATGAATGATAGGAAAGAGCTGTAAATCCATGTTTCTATAGATGCTTATTCTAGTCCTGCAAAAATTAAAACCCTTATCGCTCGTATGTCCCTTCTGATGGGACATCAAAAAATCGAGGAGCCACGCCTTAAGGTGTTCCTCTGGAAATAAAATGTTATTTTTCAAAAACGTGTAATCATAAGCTTCCTTCCGGCTACCGGAAAATTTTAACAGAAAGATTTATTTTATTTAATGATGAAGTAAACTAAAACAAATTATCAGAATTTTTCGGTAGCCAAAAGGTAATAAGTTGGAAACTATACGTGTGACGTTTTAAAGGAAAGCCAAAAGGCGTGTCTTACGGAAAATATGCCGAGCGCAAAGGGTTAATGTAAGTCCTGATTCGTAAGTTTTTGGAATATGAATTTATTAATAATTTTCTAAATTAAAAATAAAAATATGTTTAAAATTGGAAGTATGCAGGGAATATGTTTGGATCATTAATTCCTGTTGCTTAAAAAAAATATTTGAATTAAGTAAGACTTTAGGCAGATACGAATTAAAGTTTGTAATATTCATTGAACCTTAAAATCCGCTAATTTTCATAGTCTATCTCTTTGAAAAATTGAGTGAAATATATAAATCATACAATTTTCTAGGATGAATTGTTCCAAATAATTCATAATAACATTAGTAATAATAATAATAAAAATAATAAATAAATAAATAAATAAAAATGGACGTTGATATTAAGAAAGAAGAAGGGGGGGGGGGGAAATGATGCCAGTTTTTACCCTTTTCCGGCCCGAGCACTCAAGCGAAGGTGCTCTAAAGTGTGTTGCCATGTTCAGGGATTCTTTTATTCGACTACTAGCAATAATATTGGGGAATATACTTACGGTTATTTTGTGAAATACTTACAATATGCAAAAAACGAATAACCTTCGAAGTCTTTAGGAGACCGTTACAGTGACAATGTAGTGGTAGATATTCGATAGAAAACTACTAAATTTGCAGCACTCACCCAAAGAGTGAAATTAAACAGTGCCGGCAAAGATTATAGAGTTTTCGGAATGGTGTATATTAAAATTTGTTTTATTTATTTAATATTACCATAATCAAATTTTGACAGCTTTAAACTGTATGAAATTTTAGGGAAATATAAAAAAAACAACATCTCTCTCTTTTCTTTCCCCCCCCCTTCTTAAGTTGAATAGATCACAGTAGCCGAAAATAAGAGTATCAGAAGTAATTGTTACCATTTGTGCAAATTATAATATGTAATGACAGCCAAAGCAAAATTTTATGGCAGAATCATATACTGGGTGTTATTACATATCGCTTAGTACCAGTAGCATATTTATAGATTTATTTGAGGCAAATTAACTCAATAGTGTTTCTCTCTCTTTTCACTGACTGTTTAATTTATCTTCATGATATTTAAAACCGTTTTTGTATTTCTTACAATACAAATGTATTAAAAATTTTTAGAAAGTGTAATGATCCCAAAAATGCAGACATTGAATTACTCATTTTCTTTAATATAGTTAAACCACATATTTTCAAAGAAGGTCTTTATGTAAAACTAAGTTACACAAGAACACAAAGCCATTGCCATTACATTGATATTGCAGCCCCTGCAGCATTAAGTTAATACATGAAAAAAAAAAAAAAAAAAAAGTACAACAGTTGTTTCGTTTTGAAATAAAGCACGACCCATCCTTGAATTTTGAATATTTCCAAAGCTCTTATGGACACGCCTTTTTCAAGGATTTTTTCACAAGTACTTTTCCAGAATATAATACCATAGCCTCTTTAACTAGATGACAGTCACGTAGCTCGTAAACTAGGCAACAGTTGAAACGGTAGACAGCGCCTCCTGGTACAGCTTACGCCACTTTTTTATTCAAAACCACCAAAAATTTTTTAAAGTGGGATATATGATGTACATAAAAGACGAATAGAATCAAAGAAACGTCGATTATATATATCATACAACACTTTTTTAAATTATTGGTGTCAGTTGAATAAAAAAGTCGCAAAATTTGTCCTAGGTGGCGCTGTCTATCGCATCAACTGTTGCATAGTTTCCGAGCTAAGCCGCTAAGCGACAAGCATCTGGTTAAGGAGGCTATGATAGTACATAGATGCAAAAATCCTGATTTATATTCCTTAGTTTTGTTAGTACCCGCCCTTTTTTTCTCCACCATTCATTTTTTAGAGTATTTTTTTTCTCAATATATCGTAATTACATTTGTAAAAAATTAATCGAAAAATTTAGTGGTGTGGAAAAGGGGCGTATATTAACAATACTACGGAATATTAATTAGGATGTTGAGAACTATGTTTACGAACGAGATCACTGCTTCTTTATTTCCCTTATATACGGAACAAAAAAAAAAAAAAAAAAAAAGGCGGAGTTAACTATACTTCACAATATTAGTTAGGGTGCTGGAACGTATGGACTCCGCTCTACAAGTGTTGTACAACCCCCCCCCCCCCCTTCCTCTTTAAAAAAACGTGTCTTAGTAAATCACTTTTAATCATAGTAGTTATATCAATTAATTTGTCCTAGAAAAGCCCAGGTCTAAAAGTGTTTACACACTAACAATATCTTTCTTAACTGATATTTATTATTTTATATTGTTTTCACAAAACGTTTATAATAATTAAGCACATTAAAAACGACATTCCTTTCCACTTTAAATGGAAATTTTTTTAGAGACACACCTTAAAGAGTTAGGAAGTTGTGATTGATTTATGTAACAGGAAAAAAAAATATTTTACTTTATAAATATCAGGAATTGTACTCCCACTCTTGTTGCAGGTCACTGCCAGGGATAAAAAATATTACACTTATTTTATGAAAAATCCTTGTGAAGTTAAGCTTTTTCCTAATTGCGGCAACAATTGCCGTTCACGCACAATTGCACACTAACTTGATAACTTTGTCCACTACCCCGAAAGATGCAGACAACTGACATGATATGCGATAATTTGGCAACTCCTTCTGCGGTTAAGGTAAATTGAAAATGATATTAAGAAAAGTCAATAGAATAATACCGGTGTCAATAACATAACTAATTTTTATGTTTTATGTATACATGTTAAGCTTATCTAAGTTTGTAGTCCATGATCATTATTTTGAATACATTGGGCTTCTGTACAACTACAGTAGTTCTGATTATTAAATACAGTCTTAAAAAGAGATGTCGTGACATGCAAAATTCAGTTCGGAACGATCATGAACACAATTATATTCTACTACGAAGGTAGAAACGCATTAAAAAAGTAGCACACATTATCGAAACGGTTGCAGGGAAAAAGCCTTTATATTTTTTGTAAATGCTTTAGTATTAATTATTTATCCAAAATGTTCATACTCCTGTGCCGCATTGGTAGCATCCGCAGACACTGGCTGGAAGTCCTAAGTTCGACACCACCCAACTGCTATTTTTTTTTTTTTTTTTTTTTTTTTTTTCTTTTCTTCTTATTTATTTACAAGCGAACCCGTGCGAAAAATTAACATTTTATTATTTTTTTTTTTTTATTTACCTTTAAAATTTGAAACTCATAAATGTTTTACAAATTTCACCACCTAATTAAAATTTTAATTTACCAGAAGCCAAATTATTAATAAATCAAATTAATATTGTACAATAGTGAAACTAAAATCATTCAAAGAAAGGTTTTCAAATAAAATTCATGGTTCACGAACCAATTTTCATACTTCCACTGGCAGTACAATTTTAATATAGGACTCTCACGACGCCTTTCAAATTTTTGTCGTCATGTTGGCGATGACTTTTTATTAATTTTGTTATTAACATTTTTTTTTTCTTTTTTATAAATAAATAATAAAATAAAATAAAATAAAATAATTCCTATTTTGGTTATATTTTTTATGATTGTGTTTTTTAGTCAATTTATGACACAAAAGTTCATATTCTGTATATATCTTTAAAACATTGCTAGGTTTTAAATGACGCTTGCAAAGATTCTAAAGAAAACACTGTTAAAAATACATTTTTTTCGTAAAATAATCTCATCAGACAAATGTCGTCATATTTTCTTATTAGTCTATTGAGCTAAGTCCGCGTGCTTAAATATTGTCCATGTATAAATAATATTTTTTTTATCCTCGCGTATCATATCGTTTCGAGAAAAAATAATTGAAACTTATCCACGTTAGAGAAATATTATATAGATTATTATTATTTTATTTAAACGTACCTTTTTTTATTCTATTTTATTTTATATTTAAAAAAATTCTAAAATTTGATTTTTAACTTAGGGAAAATTTAGAAAATTTAAAATATAAAATAATGTTTATTACGTATAAAATAATAATATTTATGGCAAGCAAATATATGAAATACATGACCCCACCTTTCAATCTTGTTTAGAGTGTTGATTCAATAACGATTCCTTCGAGAACTTCTTTAACACTTTGAGGTCAATCCGAGCGTCAATATGGTTACCGTTCTCATTAAATATTAATTCCTATTACAGTTAAATAATCCCTTTATTATGAATAATAAGAATTTGAAGTTTTTAATGAAAAAAATATGTATTAAAATACATATCTTTCAAGAATTTTTTTTTTTTTTTTCAAAAAATCATGAAAAGTATGAAAAATTCAGTCCAGAGAGAGATCGCATAGTTACCAACATTTTAATTTATTCCGTAATATTTTAAAACCTGCTTTTATTTTCGCATCATTCTATTTATAGAATACTTTTCTGTAATATTTAACTACGATAAAATAAGAAAAAATTACTCTCAAAATAAAAGTGGTATGAGATGAAGGCGGGGCTAAAAATAATCCGGAATAAATTAACCCCTTCCTTCTCGTGTCCGTGAAATTGACAAGGTGGGTTTTCTCTTTCTGTTTCGCGTGCCCGTGATATTTCCGGGCTAGCGTGTTCAAAGGTAATGCATTAAAAAAAATTTAAAAACAAAAGATTTCTAATACACGGAAATTTTTTATTTGTTATTTTACACTACAGATGTAAGTAGTAAACTATTTAAAATGTAATTGCCGATAGTAGGTTTATTTTAAACTGCCAGCCCCATCCAGTTTAAAATATTTGTAATGCTTATTTTGTAATCTTCGTTTAGTTAAGCTTTTGAATACATGTGGTTTTATGCTTTAAGATAAAATAAATTATTTAGTGCAGCTTTTTAATATCTTACTCAGAATCATAATATGACTCGGATTCTAATTTTAGAGTATATACATCTGAGAGTGATGCGGAAATAAGTGATATTTATAAAATTTCTGATAGCGAATATGTAAACAGTGAGCGTATTATAAATACATTGTTGTTGTATAGGTAAAATTCTTTCTATAAAATTCTATTTTAATGTTTAAAACACATATCTTTGACTTTTTCTACTTACTCGCAAACCAACATTGAGTCATAATAACCCTTATTGTTGGTTTTTCCACAAAAATAAATTTCTATATTTTAAACTAAAAAAAATTCCAAAAATTAAAAATAAATACTTATTGTTCATACACTTTATTTTATACAGGCTTCTTAAATAAAAAAAAAAAAATAATAATAGGTACCTCTTTATATATATATATATATATATATATATATATATATTTTTTTTTTTCGTTTTCTTGAAAATTACGAGCTTTTTATGGGATTAAAATGTTGGCAACTCTGGCTTTTTCAAACAGTGAGACTCCGCTCAGCAATTGTTGAACCGCCTTCGTTCCCTCCAAATTTGCCTTAGTAATTCACTTCTAATCATACTTATGTGAATTAATTTGATGTAGAAAAAGAACAGATCTAAAAGTTTTAATACATTAACAATACTTAACAGATATTTATTAGTTAATATTGTTTTCACAAAACTTTGCATAATAATGAAACACGTAACAAACAATATTTCTTTTAACTTTAAATGAAAAATTTTCTAGAGACACAGAATAAAGAGTAAGGAAATTCCGGTTAATTTATGTAACAGCAAAGAAAATATTTTCGTTTAAATATCAGGATTCTTACTTCACGCCCTTTTTTCAGTTCAAACCCAGGAATAAAAATTTTTCCACTTTTAGGCCTTCACTTATTTTATACATAAATTTATGTGATATTTTTAGTAATGTGTGTTAATTAAATACTATAGAGATCACTGAAAAAAAAAAAAAATATATATATATATATATATAGGTAGCAATGAAAAGGCGGAAATTTTGTATCATTGAACGTGACCTGGAGAAAGGGTGGAGAGCAAAAACTCTGAATATTAATTAATATACTTTTTCTTAGGCATTATTTATCAGTTGATGTTGATATCGCAAGGATTGGACACTGTCGCAAGAAATAACCTGTATTATCGTTAGTTTAACAGGACATCGACAGTTAAGATGTAAAACATTTGTTTATCTGATAATGGTATTAGTTCTGTGCCAATGTTCTACCCCTCACATTGTCGGAAAAAAAAAAAAAAAAAAAAACACTATGTATAATAATAAAACACGTAAAACGCAATATGTCTTCCCACTATTAATTACATAAATGAACTGACACTTTCAACGAAAATTTTTTCTTAAGGCACAGAATAAAGACTTAGTAATTGCTCATAACATATTTAACACTTTCGTGACCGCATGATCTTTTTGATAGCAAGCTCCGCCTATGGACGTTCCCAAAATATGATATTTCAGAGCAAAATTTTCTGTATTTACAATTACTAGTATCGCCCAGTGGTCGAAACTCGACCATTTTTTTTGCAAAGCGAGGCAAAGCAAAGTTATTGCTTTGTCCTAAACGGAATGCAATTGCAACACAGCTGCGGCAATTGTTTGCCAATATTCACTCTAACTGAATCAGCAGAGTTTTACTTAATATAACTATTTCTCTCTGTAGATGTTAGCCTTTCCTGAAAGGAGAGAAAATCGCAACGTGAAAACGGCCCTTGTTGTGTGATATAGCCCAGAAGCTAATAGGTACCATGTCAGACCAAGGTCCAACCAAGTATCAAATTCTGTTAAATTAATTCGATTGATTCATAAAGTACAGTGTTTGAATAAAAAAAAAAAAAAAAAAAAAAAAAAAGATATTTTTCAGAAATGGTCGAATTGAGTTCGGGAAATTTCAAAACGTGTAACTTTATCGAAAACCGAAAATCTAAAACATTTCTGAATCTTATATTTTCTACTTATATATGCAGAGAAAAGAATAATAAATCCACTTTTTAAAAAATAAAAATAAGTAGTCAATTTCACTTAATTAAAATGCAAGGAAATCTCAAAACGTGTAAATTCATCCAAAACCAGAAATCAAAAGTTTTTATGTAACTTCTACTTGCTTCTTCTACCCACAAAAGCTAGCAATAAAGACACTTTTTTAAAAAATAAGTAGCCAATTTCAGTTAATTGAAACGTAAAGAAAGCTCAAAACATGTAAATTCAGCAGAAAACGGAAATCGGAATTTTTTCCGTATCGTCTACTTATACATGCAGCAGTTAGTAACAAATCCATTTTCCTTTTATTTAGTATATTAGTTGAATATTTATTGTTTAAATATCACCCTTTGAAATGAAATGTTTATGTTTACATTCGAAACTGGAAATTTGCCATTTTTTTTTCTGGAGTTTTGTGATTTTAAATTAAAATTTTATCAATTTTACAGAAAAAATAACTCAATCAAACACATGTAGACAGTAACTTATATATAACTATACCCAAATATTGGAATTAAAATCGGCAGATAATTTCCGTTATTTTTTAATAATTTTTTTACAAAAAATTCAATGTACAATTAACATAGAAAATCTTTTACATGGCTCCATGGACAGACAGTGACGTCATCACTTCCCTTGCGTATAGTGATGCTACATTATACAAATTACTGTGTCTATGGTTTTATTTGAGCTTTATGAAATTGCCAGATTTAACAACTTTCTACTTTTAGGTATTTTTTAATGTGAAGGAATACGTGTATAAAAGGGAAAAATGGGGGAAAATGCATAAAAAATAAATGTATTTTTAAATACCTTCTTGACATCGTAAGAAAATAATATTTGTATTCGCACCTTCCGGCTAACCATACATTTCGATTGATACCATTTTCAACCCTCTACTCCCATAATTAATATGTTAAAAAGGGACAACAAATTTTATGCTTGCCTATTAATATATAGATATTACAAATGGATATACAGTATAATTATATTCTTTCTAATCAAAGAATTTCTATGCATAGTATATTGAATGTAGAAATATGAATTCTGAGTATATATTTAAGAAATAAATAACATACAAATTTCGAAAGAAACGCCCACTGGTGGAGTTACACATTTTCAAATAACGTGAATCAACGTCAGCGGTCTCGAAAGTGTTAACAGCAGAGGAAACATTTTATTTTAAAATATTAATCAACATCTCGGTTTTTCCTTCAGCATTGTACAAAGTAAAATTGGTGATACACTCTCAGGTTTACAAATTAAAAGTGGTTATTTAAAATAAACATACAGGATAGCCATAATTAAACTGACAGTGTTTGCAGAGATCTAACTACGCGATTGGCGCCAAATTTTATAGGATGATTTAACAAGACGAGGAATGAACGATTGCACTAAAAAAATATTAGTTCTAAAAGTCACCGTTAGGGTAATATATGGCGCTGTGTAAAAGAAATGAGAGTTCTAAAAAACGCAGTATCAGTATTGAAATAAAACTGCCCTTTTTTAAGTACATTAAGCAATTTAATTCAAATTCGGTGTGGTAAGAATTTTTAAAGATAAAGTAAGATACTTTAGATTATAGAGCTATCAGTCAGCCTTCTTTTCTTTTCTTTTTTAAATAATATACAGAATATTAAACGAAAATTATTCACACTTTCAGTTATATTGAAAAATCACTTTTGAAACAGTACATTGCAATCGGAATACACGTATATTAAATCACTCATGAAATATGAACATTTTTATGAAAAAAGTTTTCGCTGCATAGGCGCGAAAACTAGAAAAAACTTTATTGCATGGGTTAAAAGTTGGATACAATGGGCAACTTTTACCAAAAGTTTCTTTGAACAGAGTAAAAATTAAGCAAATTGTAGTTAGCAAAGAAGAGACATAGATTTACGGTATTTTAGAAGGGTTGAAATTCCACAGTGTATCTAAATTTCAGTGTTGCCAGATGTACGGATTTCTCCCTACAGTGTGGATTTTCAGCTCTGCTTTAGGCGTAAGAGGGGGGGGTGTTAAAGTTCTGTTTTGTAGGGATTTTTCTATTATCTAATGAAAATTTTAAAATTCTTTTTAAAAACACAAAATTTTTAAACTTATCTGTAAAAAAGTTGCTTACAACTTATTGCAAAAGTTGCTTTAAACTTATCTGGAAAAAAAGTTTCTTAAAATACCTTATTTCTGATATATTATTTTATTACAGACTGATGCGCAGTGAAACATCTCATAACTCAGTGTTGCCAACATTTATAATTTATTCCAGTGTATTATTAGTACCACCTTCTTTTGGTACTTCTACTATTTTTTATAAGAGTCGTTTTCTTCCTATTTAATCTTACTTACATACTAGGGAAAATTACTCCAGAAATTAAGTAAGGGAGAAAAAACGGCATTACTATGTCATGTCTACTCTGTCATAAATTATAATAGTTGGAAAATTTGCATATTTTTAATATGTCCTCCCTTTTATTATTATTACTATTATTATTCCGAAATGGTAAATTTATTATATAATTTTAATAAAAAATATAACATTTATTTAATATTTTGATATAATTAACATCAAAGTTTTAAAATAAATTGGACAATAAGTCAAGTACATGTTAAAATTAAATTTCCTCGAAATGCCAATTGTTTTCATCAGCAATTGTCAAGTTATTTGTATACACCCACCCCTCAAATAAAATATATTGTGCAATACAAAATCTTAATCGTAAATATTATCAGAGCCTCCTTAAGTAGATGCCTTCCACGCGCTGCGAATCCCAATGTTAAATTAGGCAACATTTAAAAAACAAAACTAACGCTAGGTGACAGCACCTACGCAGAGCAACAATTTTCTTCTGTTTCATAGATAAGTTATATTTTTCATATAAAATCTAGCTATTAATTTCAATTTAAAGTCCAAAATTGTATTTTTTTTTTTTCTTTTAATTTGAAAAAATGATGTGAAAGGGCTTTATCGTAAATATTTTCAATAAAATATTCATATATTTATATTTTAAAAAATATAGGGTTTAATTTTCTTCGAAAATGGACAAGACCTATTTTAGCTTTTCAACTAATTGAATTACAACGTATCAAATAAATAACACGTTTTTAAAAAATATATATATTATTAATTTAAAAAAGAAATTTAAAATTAAATAAGCAAAAACATGGCATGTCTATCACGCGATTAAATTATTTTTTATATATTTATTCAATAAAAATTTCAATTTTTTTTTTTTCAAATTTAGATATCAGATGAAAGTTTTGTTTATATAAATTAAAATCTCTAAATTTTAAATGAATTTCAGTTTAGAATGAATAGTTGATAATGATAAATTATTAAAATCATGTCTTTTTTTTTTTTTTTTTTTTTTGGTCATGTCTTTACGTTACATTTTTACCTTATTAGGTGTGAATTATTTTTCTTAAATTGAAAATTTTATATTATTTATAAGAAAAATAGACCAGCACATTAACAAGATAAGTTAACATTCAGTAATAAAAATTGGACAAGAAAACAATCTGTTGTCTAGTCCGTCACAAAAAATAAATAAATAAGTAAATAACCATTAAGATTTAAATTTTTTAAATTAAGGATTTCTTGAGTATAAGTTTTCTCTCTCACCACGTTTTTTTTTTTTTTTTTATTCAAGATTTTATTAGCTCCACCAGTTCCGAGAAAGTATGCTTTCGAAACTGATAGACATTTTCGAAATAAATTTGTGTTATATTTACATGTTTTGAGGTCTCCTGAAACGAAAAATAATGTTTTTAGCGGTTGGTCTGTGCGCGTCGGTTTGTCTATCTCGGATATACTTGGAAAATCGAAAGTGTATTTCATTCTGTATTAGGTGTTTTTCATATAAGACTAAATTTAAATGCACAATCTGATGTACAAATAGTTTATGGAAAACATACAGGGCTATCCAAAATTAAGCTAAACGTTCTTTTCTGTAGAATGTAATTAACGGAAGCGCTTTGCTACACTTTTTTATGTCGACGAATACTCTTGAAGAAAGAAAATTAATTTTTCGAACCCATAATGTAAACAAAGTATTTTTTTTTTTTTTTTTTTAAGTTCTATTTTCAACTCAGGGTTTTGAATAAAGTCACGTTTTTTGGTTCCCTGAATATAAAAACATTTTTTTATGTAGCGATTGATTTATATGCATATTTATTATCAGAATAACTTAAAAACAAACAAATGCAGGAAATTCACAATTGTAATTTGTATTTTAAAACTCGTATTAGATTTCAATTTGAAAAATTTGATAAAGATTGGCAAATTTAAGGACAAATTAATAACATCCTTGAAATATTTTTACTTCCATTACTTCCATTATTTTTACTTCCATAACATAAGCATAACTATTTTATTTATTAAATCTAACTTACTAACAGAGCTGTCAACCCTTCGAATTTTTATATCATAATTTCTTTTAAATTTATCTTCGTCTTAATCACAGAAAATTTACGATAATAAATAAAAAGAATGTTTTTGTGAAAAATATTATTGATATTCAAAAATCAGGAGGGTTGGTAATTTTACACTAATTATTTATGCAGTTTACGTACCTTGTCTTGAAATATTTGCATGGCATTTTTTACGCTGAATTGCATTGCTTAGTATTTCATGAAAACTTATATTTTCACGACGACTGTCTGATTTACAACATGGAACGACGCAATCACGCAATACACCATATTATTAAAAAAAAAAATAAATAAATAAATAAATAAATAAAAAAAAAAACCTCTCACCTCTCACATTTGTTTAATAAAACATAAACCCTAAAGAACTCAGTTGAAACTCAATTGAATGGCGGGAAATAAACAGAACTTTATGTTCGGTATCAAGCGCCATCTACTGGCTATGTTCTTCTTGTACTGTTGCCAAGTTTTCGAACGACTCGCTAGGCATCTACTTAAGGAGGCTCTGATATTATACTGATCTAAAGGTGTATTTTATTTTGTTTTACGTCAGAATGCATTAGCTTTCGTTTTCCTTTCTGTAAATTAACCTTTTTATTTTTCTTTGATGTGCTCACACCACCCATTTCGTATAGCCACGCACTCTGCCTAAGGAGTCGGATTAAGGTCTAACAAGTCGATATTTGCTGAACATTGATTATTTATTACGAAATTAAATTTATTGGGTAAGTTTGATGTGAAAATATGTCAAAGGAGGTTAGTTGTTTGATTTAATAGAATACAGAGCTAGCAGTATTAAATTTAAACAAATTATAGAAACATAGTCCATTTTATTTACTGTGTTTTCACGAATATACTTATATTAGGTACTTGTTTTTATTTGTCCGTTTGTTTCAACAATTAACTTAAGTGCATATTAATAAGAATGAGTCTTTTTTTTTTTTTTTTTTTTTTAAATGCTAGAAAATATTAAAATAATATGATTTTGTCGTAGGATATTTTTTGTAGGGTAAAAATATTTTAACGTAGAGATAATTTAAATTTTCATCCGCCAACCAGTGTTGCCAGATGAAAATTTAAATTATCCCTACTTTATGGAGAAAAAATCCCTACATTCCCTACGTTAAAATATTTTTACCCTACAAAATACCCTACAATTCAAAACTATTAATAGAAATTATATAAAATCATATTATTATTATTATTTTAATATTTTCTAGCATTAAAACAAAAAAACATGATCCATTATTATTAAAATACACATAAGTTGATTGTTGAAACAAACGGACAAATAAAAACGGGTACCTAATATATGTATACAAATGTATATTTGTGAAAACACAGTAAATAAAATGAACTATGTTGTCTATAATTTGTTTAAATTTAATACTGTCAGCTCTTTATTTTATTAAATTATTAAATCAAACAGCTAGTCTTATTTGACATCTTTTCGCATCAAACTTACCTAATAAATTTAATTTAGTAATGAACAACCAATGTTAAACCAGCAAATACCGACTTGATAGGTACCTTACTCCGACTCCTTAGGGGGTGTGGCTACATGAAATGGGTGGTGTGATAACATCAAAGAGAAATGAAAAGACTAATTTACAGAAAGGAAAACGAAAGACAACGCATTTTGACGTAAAACAAAATAAAATACACCTTTAGATCTGTATAATATATGTACGATTAAGATTTTGTACTGCAAAATATATTTTATTTGAGGGGTGGGTGTATACAAATTACAAATAACATGACAATTGGCATTTCGAGGAAATTTAATTTGAACATGTACAGTCAGCCAAAAAAAAACGCCATCCCCCCACCTAATTTCGCCGTAAATTATCGTAGAAACATACGGCTGGTACCTATCGATCTGTAATAACGTCTAGTTTTTAATGGTGTTGTCAGATTTTGCTTAATTGGTCATCTACATATTAAAACATGTATAAACTTCATTTTTTTTCTATGACTACCCCTATTTTTGACCCAATATTCAGATTTCTGAGATCAAGGCAGTTCGGAAAACATACCTTTTTATATATACTTTAAATTAATTCTAAACAGAGTTACACGTGAAAATGTGTTAGGGGACCGTCTATACATTTATAAAAAATAAATCGTGATCTACCACCCAATATACATTATTTATTAAATATTACACCGGAAAAAAAGTTCAGAAATGTTAGTTATAAAACAAAAAACGATTCATATTCGCAGAACTTTCTGAGTTAACTTACAAATTAAAAGATTTTTATTGGTTTCAATTTCTTAAACATTCAATAGTTAAATACAACACTTATAGCTTGAATCATATGAACCCTACAATGTTTAATTACAAAAATCTAGATACCAAGGTAAAAGAATAATAATAATAATGATAATAATATTAATAGCGGTTAAAAAAAAAAAGTGTTTAATATTTAAGAAAAAGAATTATCTACTTCTTAAAAGCAAAAACTGTTTAAGAGACAAAAATTTAAGTTAAAATACATATATAATAAAATATATAAACAATTAAAATCTATTAACTAACAATTATTATCTACTTCTTGTTGGGTATATTCTTATTTTATACAGTAAGCCTCCCATGAAAGTGTTACTATAAAGATTTACATTTAATTTTAGGCGTGCAAACCAAAAATAGATAATATACAAAAATATAGATAAGAAGATTTAAACTAAAATCTGAGAAAGGATATTTAACATTTTCGCGACCACTGACGTAGTTTCACGTCATTTTGAAATCTGTAACTCGTTCAGTGGGCGCTTCTTTCACAATTTGTGTTTTACGATATTTCTTAAGAATATTCCTTATATTCATATATAAATAAACAAAATAGTATGAATACAAATACTTTCACTAGAAAGAGTTTAATTATTATGTATATCCATATGAAAAGAAATATGGATATAGAAAAAACGGTTTCCTATTGCCTAGAACGAGTATTCCCCGTTCTGCAGTCGTCTACTGTACTTGAATTCTTAATTTTAAATGCGTAAAATCTATATCTTTAAAAGTAATAAGACATGTTACTTTGTTTTAAATTTTTTTTTCCGTGATAAATGTGACGCCAGTTTTACGCCGTGATTAGAATAATAGAAAATAAATAATATTGCGCTTTGTTTCAATAATATATATTAAAAACTTAAAAAAGAAAAAAAATACCACTTTATTATTCAGTATTAAAAAAAAATTAATAAAAATTTTATATTTTATTATGTTACGTCATGCGATAAAATTTAAATAGCATAAACGGTAGAGTAATCGAATGCGAAAGTGTCACAACAAGATTAAAACAGAAAATTTGTTTTAAAAAATCTGATAAAAATTAATAAAAGTCAATTATATTAATATAAAAAAAGGAAAAAAAAAGTATTGTTCACAGCGCATTGCTCTTTTTTAAAATAATAGTCCTCGTCTTGCTGCGTTTTTTTACCGTCATGATACTTAACTTGAGGCGTAAGAATCGTAGAATATTCAAGTTAAAAACAAAAGACAAAAGGGACAAAATAGAATTTTAGCAGTGAGAAACTGGGAAACGTTATGCAATATTTAAGAACAAAGGCTTAATATTTCAGAATCGAGTATAAACCTCTTTGCGACGGAAGCCATGCCTTTACACAGTTTTTCTACAACTTTACATTATAAAACAAAATTATTTTACATACTTCCAAATAAATCATTTAAATTTTGTCTTCAGCATTCGATGTAGTAAATGCCATTGACATTTATGCATACCAGCGTCACATAGAGAGTCATATAGGAATACAGAAACTAGTTTTTTTACTAATGTTTCCGCAATATAGAGGCGGGGCTTCATTTCTTTTGGAAATTTTTTCACAATCTCTCGCTTGCATTGCGATAATTTTATAAAAATGATCCAATTTGTATCATAAACATCGAAATGTTGCTTAGAAAACAATTAGATTAACATTAAGGTAAATTAAAATAGTTTTTCGTCAAAATATATACAGATATTTACTCACAAAGGATACAAATTATTATAAGTGACGGCCCCCTAAGAACACTAAAAAATAAAATATCACTGTAACTCAAAAAATAATGTTAAGAACGAGTTGTAAATTTGGAAACCCATGTTTTTGATGATGCCCGTTCTATTTATGCAAAAATTAACATAGGTCATAATTCATAATTTTTTCAAATATGAAATTATTAATAATTTCCATATTTCAAAAAATTTTTTTTATCAAAAATATGCATGGAATATGTTTGGGTCACTTCATTCTATCATATAAAAAAAAAAACAGAATTTGAATATCATAATTATTTTGGAAGATATGAATTAATGTTTGTCACATTCATTTAACATTAGCGCCCTCATAGTTTGACAGCTTATAACTCTGTGAAGAATTGAGCAAAATATATAAACTATACCATTTTCCGTGATGATTTTGTCCAAAGAATTCAAATAAATTATAAAAAATGGGGGCTACCATTGAAAAAAATGAAGTTGATGCCAGTTTTAATATGTAGACGACCCCTTAAGCAAAATCTAACTATAGCATTATAAACTAGACGTTATTACAAATCGATTGGTACCAACCACATGTTTCTACGATAATTTACGGCGAAATTAGGTGGGGGGGGGGGGCGTTTTTTTTTTTTGGCTGACTGTACATGACTTATTGTATAATTTATTTTAAAACTTTGATGTTATTTATATGAAAATATTAAATAAATGTCATATTTTTTTATTAAAATTTTATAATAAATTTACCATTTCGGAATAATAGTAATAATTATAAGAAGGAGGTCATTTAAAAAATATGCAAATTTTCCAACTATTATAATTTATGCCGGCGCAATTATAATAATGCCCTTTTTTCTCCCTTACTAATTTTCCCCAGTATGTAACTAAGATTAAATAGGAAGAAAACAACTCTTATAAAATGTAGTAAAAGTACGAGAAGCAGAGGGCGGTACTAATAATACACTGGAATAAATTATAGATGTTAGCAATTCTGAGTTATGAAATGTTTCACTTCGCATCAATCTGTAATAAAATAATGTATCATAAACAAGGTGTTGTAAGCAACTTTTTTACAGATAAGTTAAAAACTTTTTGCGTTTTTAAAAAGAATTTTAAAATTTTCATCAGAAAAAAGAAAAAGCCCAACAAAACAGAATTAAAAACAAATCCCCCCCTAAGCCAAAATCAGAGCTAAAATCCCCTACATCTGGCAACACTGCCGCCAAAACTTCTATATTTCATTACGCGACACACACTAACTTTTGACGGCGCTGTTCGGTACCCCAGAGGGTGCGGACAACGCTACAAGAATTTTATCAGAGAAATTATCCATCTTAATCATAATTTCAAATTATATAAAAGAAATTTCTTTAAACCTATAGTGGTGTCAGTAATATAATTTACTTTATATGTTTTATGTATAAATTTAAAGCATGTCTGAGTTCGTAGTCATAGTAGTCATTATTTTGAATACAGTAGTTATACAACTAGAGTCTACTGTATTCCTAATCATTAAATGCAGTGTTAGAAATTTGGAACGAGCTTGAACACAATTACATTACACTATGAAAGTAGCAACGTATTAAAGCAGTAGCGTGCATTTGCCAAACGCTTTTAGGGAAAAGCTTTTAAATTTTCAGTAAATGCTTAAGTATTAATTATTTGTTCAAAACGCTAGCCCTCCTGTGGCGTATTGGTAGCATACACAGATATTAGCAGGAGGTTCTAAGTTCGACACTACCCAACTGAAACATTTTTTCCTTTCCTTTTCTATTTATTTATTTATTATTAATATATATATGTAAAAATTTTCTAAATCTGAACATATCTTTTCTAATTCCAATTTATTTCATATTTTAAAAAAATTCTAAAATTCGTTTTTAAAAGTATAAAAAATAAAAAAATAAAAAATGTAAAATAATGATTATTACGTATAAAATAATGACTTTTATGGCAAGCAAATATTTCAAATACATGACACCACCTTCCAATTTTATTTACATTGTTGATTCAATAACGATTTCTTCCAGAACGACTTTAACAATTTGAGGTCTCAGCTCGGGCGTCAGTAGGATTGCCATTCTCATTAAATATTAATTCTTCGTACATACATTTAAGTATTCGCTTTATTATGTATAAAAAGAGTTTGAAGTTTATAATAAAAATGTATATGTTTAATTGCATTACTTCCAAATATTTTTTTTTCTTTTCCCTTTTCAAGAAATCATGAAAAGTACGAAAAATTCAGTCCAGAGTGAAATATCTGAATAATTACCAAAATTTAAATCCTTGCGGAGTGCTTTTTTCCCCCCATCTTTATTTCGCACCACAATATTTATATAGTATTTTTCTCTAATATTTAATTACGATAAAAAAAAAAAAAAAAGAAAAGAAAAAAAGAAACCCTTAAAATAAAAGAGGTGTGGTATGAAGATGGGGCTAAAAGTACTCCGGAATAAATTGAATTATTGGCAACTCTGGCTTTACTCAAAAGTGTGACTCCGCCCATCAAGTAATGAACCCACCCCCCCTACAAATTTGCCTTAGTAATTCACTTTTAATCATAGTTATATGAATTAATTAATGGTAGAAAAAGACCAGACCTGAAAGTGTTAATACACTAACTATACCTATTTTAACTGATATTTATTAGTTGATATTGTTCTCACAAAACTTTGCATAATAAGGAAACACGTGACAAACAATATTACTTTCTACTTTAAATGATAAATTTTTAAGAGATACAGAATAAAGAGTTAGGAAATCCCGGTAAATTTATGTAACAGCAAAGAAATTAATTTTATTTTATATATATCAGGATTCTTACTCCCCGCCTAAAAATTTCCATTTTTAGGCCTCCAGTTATTTTATGGAAAAATTCTTGTGATATTTTTAGTAATGTGTTGTAGTTAAATAGTATACAGATCATTGTAAAAAAATATATGGGTAGTAATAAAAAGGCGAAATTTTTTTATCATTGAAAGTGTCCTGGAAAAAGGGCGGGGAGTAAGAACTCTGAATAATAATCAATAAACTTTTTTCTTAGGCATTATTTATCAGTTGATATTTCAGGGATGGAACACTGGCACAGAACTCATATCAGTATTACTTTAAGAAATTTCTTAAAGAAATAACTATAATATCGTTATATAAACTGGGCGTCGACACTTAAGAAGCAAAAAATTTCTTCTTTGATAGTGGTATGAGTTCTGCACAAGTATTCTACTACTGATCAGTAGTAGATAGCGGCAATTTTTTAAAAACAATTTATTGGAAGTGAGGAAAGTTTACCTATCTTTTCCAGATTGTTGAATGTAGGTTAACCATGTTTAATTTCAGCCGGAAAATACTTATTAATTTCTATACTTTTGCCAATTTTTTTGTTTACCCGTCCTCTCTCTGAACATATCCTGTCTTCCAATGAAAGATTGAGGGGGAGCTTGAGCAGTATTTTACGTTATGTTTATAATTTTTATTTGTGCTATAGGCACGGCTTCTTCTATTCCTTTTCCTTAATTACAGTTCCTTACGCTAAGGGCACTATCGCTAAGGGCACGTCACAAAGTTTGGCGTTCTCGTCTAATATTTAGTGTTTTAGTTTTACGTAAAAGCCTTCTTTAAAAACAAGTGTTTAAAAATGCTTTAACTTGTTTAAAGAAAAGAACAGTTTAATGCCGTTGTTTTTAGGATCAATACAATTTTCAAAATAACAACGTATTTATAAGAAATATAAACATGGTTTTAAATATTATGAAGATAAATCCGAAAAAACAAAAGTAAATAAATAAAATAGAAAGCTACCACACATTAATTTTGGTGCAAATCATCCTATAAATATGCAGCTTTATGAAAACGAGTGCATAACGCTATACCTGAATTATGTTCGGGTGAAGTGTACGTATTAAAACTCGCCGGAACGTCATTTTATTTACTGGAAACAACTATTTTTTTATCCTAATTTATTTAATTTTTTTATCTTGAGTTATTTGAATCAGTTCAGCTCAAAGAAAGGTCTAGTTTACATATTTCTCTAAAATTTTCATACAGTTATAAACTGTCAAAATGTTATGCTGATAGTGTTAAATAAATATGACTTACTTTAATATAAGTCTTACCTTACCAAAAACGCATTTAAATTTTCTTTCTAATATATATATATATATATATATACTGAGGGTGGGCTCTGACCCATGTTTGCTTCGTCCACAGACTCCTGGCTTACTTCACTTATTACTTCGCTTTGTGGTGCTCCGCCTGCCTAATATCTGCTTTGTATTTCACTAAATAGAAATATTAATATAGTTGCCAGCAATTAATTTATTCCGAAGCCTTTTTAGCCCCGCCTTTATTTCGCACACAATTTTATTTATAGAACAATTTTCTCCAATATATAACAAGTGATAAGATAAGAAAAAATTACTCTCAAAATAAAAGTGGTATGAATTAAATGAGGGGATAAAAATGTTCCGGAATAAATTAAAACTTTGTCAACTCTGATATTAATAGCGCGTAACACAATGCAAAAGCAAAAAAAAAAAAAAAAAAAATGTTATTACAGAAATCCTGATATTCAATGTCAAATTGAAATTCGTAATATCTGGACTGTTTTACGTTAAAGCTTTAGTATATGACTCCTTTGGTGACTTTAACATATGACTTCTTGGAAATTTGACGCCAGCGACAGTAATTTTTTTTTTTTTTTAATATATAGAAAAATGGGAATCATTCAACCATTCTCCATGAATATTTCTGCTTTTAAAAGACAGTTTTAAGTATGAAATCTATAAATAAATCCATATTAATACATTCGCGACCGCATAATTTTGTCTTTTTGAGAGTAAGCGCAGCCTGTGGGTGTTACTCTCTTATATTACATTACAATAGTTTAATGAATATTTTCTGTATTTACATTTATAATATAAATGAACATTCGTTACAATTTCGCTCTCTCTAATGAAAGTATCTGTATCCATAGTGCATAAATTGCACAAATGTGAATACTGGGTATATTGTCCAGAAATAATGCAATCTATGTAACCTAAAGAATCTACCACTGGCGGAGTTACAAATTGTCAAATGACGTGAATTCATGTCAGCGGTCGCGAAAGTGTTAATATATATATAAATATATATATATATGAATCATGATCAATGTTTAATTTTGAATAAAAAGAAGAAGATTCGTCAAAAATACGGTTTTTTAAATATACAGCTCACTCCAATCATTATTTTTCGAGATCTAGTGAAATTTTATTTCATATTGGCGTTTGAAGAATTTCTTCTATTATCTGTATATTCACTAAAAGTAAAAGTCAAAAACACGAAAAAATTTTGAATTTCTTTATAAAATTTACTTGTATACATTAAGTTAAAATGTAATTCCTATTATTTTTTAAACAACGTTCGAGGTTTTCTTGAAAAAATAATTAATTTTCTAAATTCAACTTATTCCAGCCGAGAGATTGTGATCACAGATCAATAGAAAAACAAGCCCCACCTTTACAATTTATTTAAATTAATAATTTACTTGGAATAAAATTTTGTGTGTTAATATTTAACTCTTTATGTGGCGA
This sequence comes from Salticus scenicus, assembly GCA_963930645.1. Classification (NCBI taxonomy): domain Eukaryota; kingdom Metazoa; phylum Arthropoda; class Arachnida; order Araneae; family Salticidae; genus Salticus; species Salticus scenicus. The sequence continues at coordinate 25,664,294 of OZ005659.1, read as the reverse complement.
CCGCAATAAACAACTGCCACCGGCATTTACCGCATCGATTACGAAGAACAAAATTTGTGTGATTTTATCTGGTACATTTAACCCTTATCGCTCGTATGTCCCTTCTGAGGGGACATTAAAAAATTGAGCCTTGCCTCAAGGTATTCCTCTGCAAATGAAGTGATATTTTTCTAAAACTTGTAACTATATGCAACCTTTCGGCTAACGGAAAATTTTAACAGAAATATTTATTTTATTTAATGATGAAGTAATATAAAGCAAATTATTACAATTTTTTCGGTAGGCAAAAGGTAGTAAGTAGGAAACTATACATGTGACGTTTCAAAGGAACGCCAAAAGGCGTGTCTTACTGTTCAAAATAGGAAAATATGGTGATCGTTAAGGGTTAAGTTAAATTTCACTTTTAGAGGAAAGTCAAAAGAAGGGGTTTAGTGTTTAAAATAGGAATACACCCGACGACAACACTTTTAATGCTTTTTTAATCAATAATAAAAACCTTTCCCAGTTTTTTGCCACTATTTTTTGAATATAAACTTATTGTCCTCTTTAGTGTTTTTAGTATTGCATGGTTGGTAGTACATTTTAAGTACCTTAAAACACTAAAATTTCATTACAATGAATATTTATAAATTTGGCGAATATACTGAATCGTACGAACCATGCAGTGTCTGAATTTTGTGAAGTAAAAAATAAAAAATAAATAAACGCGTATGAAAATATTTTGTCTGAACCTTATGCAGAATTGCTGAAGGAGTATTTTTAGATCCGCTTTTGTTTCCTATCATGTTTTTTGAAGAGTAATATATATGTATATATAGGTATTTCAGATTTTATCACAGTTATATTTTACAGTTTTTTCTACGGTTAGCTCCAATCTTTTACGTTTTGAGGTTCTTTATTAACATTCTAAACTTCTTTTCTTTAAATTATTTTTCTAGGAATATTGTTGTATTTAACGCTTTTGTTGTTAACGGTTCTGATGTGGAACTGTGTGATGTAAGTCCCCAGGAATTGTGATGAAGTGTTATAATATAACAGAATAACAACGAAATTTATTCCTATTATACCGAATTGCATTTAATCGGTTAAACGATGAAAATATTAGCGAATATATATCCTAATTTCATTTGCAGTAGCTTGAGTAGGTTTTTTTTTTTTTAAATATTTGAAAATTTAAGCAAAAGTTATCGATTATCGTATTTTTTCCTAGTATGATCTTAATAAATATAATAATTTTCACTTAATTTAACTTATCATTAATTTTAACTTAGCATTTTTAATTTATGCATGGATCCCTAGCACATTTTCACTTTTAAATCCATCAAGAACTAATTAAAAGTATATAAACAGCACCTTATTCAGAATTGTCTTTAATATGGAGCGAATAATGTGTGATATTCTTTGAAAAAAATAAAATTGATGCAAGTTTTAATAAGTAGTGCGATAGCTATAAAAGAGAAATTTAATTTTATTATTAAAAATTATACTTCAGTACCAATCGATTTAGTTAATACATCCGATAAAATAAAAAAATAAAAATAAAAATAAAGGCAACGGCAATAAAATTAAATAAAAGAAAAAATTGCGGTTCTAAAGATACCGGTATGGCGAGGAACTCCAACCCAACATTCCAGGTTTATTAAAAGCCGGTTTCCACTGGAAGTTCAAAACCAAGGTTCAAAATGTCATTAATCACGCTTCCGACACAAAGAGCCAAATGTCTTGTCATCAGTTGTAGCCCTTTTTTATTAGATTGCGCAGTTACTTCAAAGGCAAGCATGCAAAATTGACAAAGATATCTGCCTCTGGACCCTCAATTATCTCAGCTGGGGGTTAGGACGAGGCAGTTCCCCCTTCGAAGCAACCTCGTTGAACCAGGTCCAACGGCTTGACCACATGAAAGGATTCTGAATAGCACCGCTCGAAACATTTTGAACCTACCCTCAGTGGAAACTGCACTTAACACTTTCGCGATCGCATGTTTTCGTCTTTTTGAGAGTGGGCGTTATTCTCACATGTTACAATATTTCAGAACAAACTTTTCTATAAACAGTTTCATATTACAAATGGATATGGATTATAATTATACTCTTTAAAATCAAAATATTTATATCCATAATATATTGGTCGTAGAAATATGAGTACTGTGTATATTTTAAAGAAACAAATGACATACATATTGCGAAAGAAACGCCCACTGGCGGAGTTACAGATTTTCAAATGACTCAAATGACGTAAATCTATGGAAGCGGTCGCGAAAGTGTTAATTTAACTCGAGAATTTTGTTTGTAAAACCTAATCCAATTACTACTGGATAAATTTAAGAGTTTAAGACAAATATGCAAAGTAAACGTTTCTTCTTCTTCCTTTTTTTTTTTTTGTCAGTAGAACAAAGTTCGTAGTCCACGCCATTTTTTTATTATTATTATTTCTTTCTTTCTTTTTTCTTTTTCAGGATATTTTCAGAAAAGTCCAAATTCCACTTTTAGCGACTACCTTTCTCTTAAATAATAATAATAATAATAATAATTTTTAAAAGTAACACACCATGGTTAATCAGCTTTAGAAATCTTTCATAAAAATAGTGGTTGCTAGAATGACATAAATTTCTCATTTCTTATCGTGGCCTGGAAAAAAAAAAAAAAAAGTGGAGACTACGATTCTTTGAAGAAAGGTGGAGCTTGAATTTTTAGAAAAAAATGATTCTTATTTGAGATTACTAATGTCTTGAAATTTTTCTTTTTGTTCCATTTTTTAAGTTTACTTTTATGTTTCCATAGTTTTATCTGCAATTAAAAATTAAACATTTTTATTTTATTTTCTCTGTTATTTTTTAAGATTTTCTTCATTATCTTATGCACACTTGCGAACATTCTAATTACTAATCCATAGTATTGTTAACCCACGCTTTTTTTTTTTTTTTTTTTTTTTTTTTTACACTAATAAATTTTTAGAATAATACTCTCGAAATGCAATTACGATTAAATAAGTAGAAAAATACACTAAAAAGATGGTGGTGTGAAAAAGAAGGCGGGGTTAACAATACTACGGAATATTAATTACTGGTATGTTGTAAAGTAGTCTTAGGTAAAACAAAAGAAAGCCTCTCCCTAACCCTCTCCAAAACAAAGACTTATTTATGCGTCGAAAACTAATACCTTTAATGAACTGCAAATTTGCACACCCAATATTTTTCAGCATTAGAATTAATTTTATGTAAAAATTACTATAGGCCAAAATTTATGATTTTTTTAATGTGAATTTATTAATTTTTTTCATAATTAAAAACATTTTTATGAATCAAAATTTATTATGAATTATGTTTTTTTTTCTTCACTGTATATCGTAAAAAAGAAAAAAAAAAAAAAAAAAAAAAAGTGTCTGTCAAGTTATTTCTTGGGAAGATAGAAGATAGCAATGTCCATTTAACATTACCATCTTAAAATTTTACAGCTTATAACTCTTAAAAATAAATAAATAAATAAATAAATATGTACCTTCTCGCAAAGCCACCACCCCAGGAATACAAAATATAAATAGAGCATTACCATTAAATAATTTTTCTGCTTCAATTAGCAACAAAGTTGCATAGAGTATTGCGTTATTTATTTATTTATTTTTCTGTCTACTGTACATAGATAATTAACATTATTAAAATTGCATAGCGAATGAAAAAAAAAAAAAAAAAAAAAACTGTAAATATGTCATTTTAACATGTTTTTATATTCGACAGTTAACATCACCATTCATAAATAATTTAAATATCAAGATTTCTATACAATTCTCATAAAATGCAGCAAATTGCCCTTGATCATTGATCTGATCTTTGCCTTTTTTTTTTTTTTTTTTTTAATGATCTCAACAGCTTAATTTGCAGTCCATAAATTGCGCGAATGGTTAATATCATTTTTGTTAGAAATTCCTTATATTTCCCTAAAGTTATGTATTCGGAAAAAAAAAAAAAAAAAAAAAAAAAAGAGAAAAAAAAGAAAAAAAAATTCAAGTCCAATACCAGGGCTGTAATAGAACGCCTTTAATTATTATTATTATCATTATTATTATTATTGTTGTTATTCTTATTATTATTTTCTTACCAGTGTTTTCACAGCACGAAATTTACACACAAAATACTACTACTACAAAGACTAATAATTAAAAAAAAAATCGCAAGAAAAATAAAAAAAAAAGAAAAAAAAGCTGCTTGGGGTATCTAGGCAATACTCCTTATTTTCATTAATAACACGGGTGTCCGATATGAAAAATTTTTCTTCAATTTGGTGCGTTTTTCCAATGTAATTTTGGAGTTTGATTAAGCAAAAACTGTTCAGAGAATTCCACCACATACAGTTTTGTTAAGAAAAAAAAAAGGGGGGAATTTTTTGAGCTTAATTCTACGCTTTTTCAACAACCATCTAAATTATTTTCTGGAAAATCTGGGTGATTGCTAGTGAAGGACAAGAAGATATATTTCACGAAGATATCAAAGAAATGTAGAGAAGTTATCAGGAAAGATGAAGTGTTAACAGGATAGCAGATTATTATATAGAGAAAAGAGCATAGAGAATCCCCCACCCTCTTCCTCAAAGTTGTCAAGCAATGCACAAAAGAAAAAGCTCTAAAGGGACTTTTGATGTAAAGGAATACATTAAAGGAAAATGTTTAACCCATTCAGGGGCAGTGAATTTTAGTCTATTTAAAATCAACTGCCACGTGCCACCAGAGTCTGAGATCAAGATTAGAAGAAAAATAACAAATGAATGTTTTCAAATAAGGTAAAGAAGTAAAATTTTATACAAAAATTTTTAGATGAATTTTTGCAGTTGAAAACTGGTGGTATAAATATATATACCACCGCCCCTGAAAGGGTGTCACAAAGTGGTGACAGGTCAAATTTTTTCTCTGATTTTTCCACCAATATTTTTCTTCCGAAATTTTTAATAGCAAGTTTTCACCATTAATTAAGTAAAAATTATCGTGTAAATAATCTGGTTGAAGAATCAAGGGGGAAAAAGATGATTTGTAACCACCCTGAAATAATAGCCTATTTTATACATAAATAGTTTCGAATTTCTTACGAATTCTGTGTGATTTCTTCCGATCTTCATTCTTACTTATTGAAAAACCCTTACGCGTTAGGAAGAAAAGACAAACATTTCCGAATTCAGCGTATCAAAACACATTAAACACACCGAACGCAGTGATTTTTTTTTTTTTTTTTTTTTTTTTTTTTTTTTTTTTTAAGAATGATTTCGCAGGCCTGTTTAATTCAGTTGAAAAAAAAAGCGAGGTCCCGCCATATTTTTCAGTACTGTACGCTTCTAGGAATGAAAAAATTTCCTTACTTTTTGCTACCACAATCTTTTGTATTTTAAGGTGATGTGTTGTGATTAAATAAATTAGAGCTTAATGTATAAAAATTATGGTTGCCTAAAAGGAGATCATTCCTTATCTCTAAAAGTGTCCTTTAAAAAGGGCAGTAAGTACCACAGCTGAAATTATGTGATTTAAGTTGTAAAAATATTTGAGTTTTCCAAGTTAAAATATTCTTGCTTATTTTCCCAAGTAAAATGTATTTTGATAATTTGCATCTATGTATTAAAGCAGTTTACTTAATTTTTTATAATTAATAATCATTGATGCCTTTAACACTTTTGCGTCCGCAAGTTTTTGTCTTTTTGAAAGTAAAGTCCGCCTGTAGGCGTCATTGTCCTAAGTTACAATATTTCAGAAGAAAAAAAAAATTGTATTCACATTTATATTACAAATGGATATACATTATAATTATATTGTTTCAAATCAAAGTGTTGGTATTCATAATATATTTCATTGTAAAAATATGAATATTGGATATATATTTAAGAAAGAAATAACATACAAATTACGGAAGAAACGCCCTCAGGAGGAGTTATAGATTTTCAAATGACGTGTGAATCTATATCAGCGGTCGCAAAAGCATCAAGCAGGAAAATTCAGGAGTTCTTTTCATTTATTTATTTATTTAAGTGCTTTATCTATTTAATCTGTTTTTCTGCTTGGAGTTAGGTAAAATTTTATTATAGTAGAATTATTAAGAGATACTGAAACATAAAATAATTGTCTTAAGATGGTATAACTTATGATTACACTGAAATTTATATATATATGGATATTAAAATAATAGATACACATCGGGGTTTGTAGTACTCATTTTGCATTCGTGTATAGATACATCAGGATTTATTTTGATGAATAAAGGTATTCAAAATAAAGACCGTTCCGAATCTATATGTATCACAATATTTCAATATCATATTTTAATTATAATGTATATTTTGTACGTGTACCTACAGTATTCTTTAACCCGTTAGTAGTCGCTAGTTGGTCGATTTGCCGCCCATCCTTCAGTTTTTCTAGATTTTTTTATTCAATAGCCACCAAAAATTTTTAGAAGTGGCATTTGATATACATAAAACGCGAATAAAATCGATTTAACGTCGATCACATCACTTCTTAAAATTATTGGTGACAGTTAAATAAAAAGTTCTCAATCTGTAATAGGTGGCGCTTTCGATAGCGACTACTAACGGGTTAACTATTGAATATCACTGACAAAGAGAGGTCACAAGATGGAAAATTCAGTTCGGAACGAGCATGCGCAGAATGATTGTATGCTATGAATGTAACAACATACTACATTAAAGCAATAGCGCGCGCACTAGCTGAAAATTTTTGAGAAAAAACTTTTAAAGTTTCAATACCGTAATTTCTGGCGTATAGTCCGCAAGTAAGAGGTGTCATTTCTCCACCTGACGTTTTATTTAACAGAAAAACCTTTATTTCATCGAAGAAAGAGTTCGAACAAATATAAATTTATCTCTCTAATAAAATTTCTGGTGCAGAGCTGACTTATTTAACCTGCGGACTATACACCAGAAATTACGGTAATTGCTTAAATACAATTTATTTCGCAAAAATGTTAGCGCTTCTGTTGCATACTTGGTAATATGCACAAACAGGATCTGGAGGGTCTTAATTCGATGTTGCCTAACAGTAACATTGTTTTTTAACAACTTACTTGTCTAAAAATATTCTCAGTTTATTATTTTTTTAATCATGTTTAAAGTGATAATAATAATTATTATTATTTTAAAATCTTTAAAAAATTCTAAAATTTTAAAACAACAGAAAATTTTAAATGTGATAAGTAGAAAAATGTAACTATATTAGTACTTTTTTAAATAAAAAAATAAATGCTGTTTATTAACTTTTAAATTTAGGATTAAATTAAACAGACAATTAAGTTTTACAATCATCCATCATTACAATCTTTCGACCGCAGCTTTATGGATAAATAAATAAATATTAAATAACAAATGTAGAAACAAAAACAGACAGTAAAATTAAAGTACTATATAAAATAGATCAAAATGTAAAAAAGACTATTAGCAATTTTGTTATTTAAATCTTGGTTTCAACTTTCAGTTTCAGTTTATATATGTTTTTTTCATATAACCAATTTTGAATTGTAAACATGAGAGTGCATCATTAATTTTACTTTGTACAATGCTCATGAAAAAAACTATGTTGATTAACACTTTCACGACCGCATTTTTGGCTTTTTGACAGTAAGTTCCTCCTGTGGGCGTTATTCTCCTAAGTTATAATATTTCAGAACAAAATTTTGTATATTCAGATTCATATTACAAATGAATATACATTATAATTATACTCTTTCTAATTATATGCACGGTATATTGGTTGTACAAACTTGAATATTGCGTATATCTTTAAGAAATAAATGGCATACAAATTGCAAAAGAAACGCCCACTGGCAAAGTTACAAATTTTCAAATCACGTGAATCTACGTCAGCGGTCACGAAAGTGTTAATATATATTTTAGTAATATATTTTCTTTGCTGTTAAATACATTATGCACAATTTACTAAGTCTTTTTTCTCATGCCACTAGAAACATTTTTGTTGAAAGTGTGATTTCATTTACGGAAATTGATAGTGGAAAGACATTTGTGTTTTTCACATGTTTTATTGTTATATATACGTTTTTTCCCAACAATATCAATAGTAGAACACTTGTGCAGAACTCATACCACTATCAAAGAAAGAAATTTTTTGCTTCTTAACTGTCGACGCCCTGTTAAACTAACGATATGACAGGTTATTTCTTTAAGAAATTTCTTAAAGAAATACTGATATGAGTTCTGTCCCAGTGTTCCATCCCTGCAATATCAACTGATAAATAATGCCTAAGAAAAAATTATATTGATTATTATTCAAAGTTCTTACTCTCCACCCTTTTTCCAGGACACTTTCAATGATAAAAAATTTTCACCTTTTTATTACTACCCATATTTTTTTTACAATGATCTGTATACTATTTAATTACAACACATTACTAAAAATATCACAATAATTTTTACATAAAATAACTGGAGGCCTGAAAATGGAAGTTTTTTAATGCCCGGAAGTGAACTGGAAAACGGGCGGGGAGTAAGAATCCTGATATATATAAAATAAAATTATTTTCTTTGCTGTTACATAAATTTACCGCGATTTCCTAACTCTGTATTCTGTGTCTCTTAAAAATTTATCATTTAAAGTAGAAAGTAAAATTGTTTGTCACGTGTTTCCATATTATATAAATTTTTGTGAGAACAATATCAACTGACAAATATCAGTTAAGAAAGGTGTAGTTAGTGTATTAACACTTTCAGGTCTGGTCTTTTTCTACCACTAATTAATTCATATAACTATGATTAAAAGTGAATAACGAAGGCAAATTTGTAGAGGGGAGGGTTCATTACTTGATGGGCGGAGTCACACTTTTTGATAAAGCCGGAGTTGGCAATAATTCAATTTATTCCGGAGTACCTTTAGCCCTATCTTCATATCACACCCCTTTTATTTTAAGGGTAAATTTTTTTTTTTTTTTTTTTTCTTTTTTTTTTTTTTTTTTCTTTTTTTTTATTGTAATTAAATATTAGAGAAAAATATTCTATAAATATTGTGGTGCGAAATAAAGACGGGGCTAAAAATACTCTGCAAGGATTTAAATTTTGGTAATTATGCAGATATTTCACTGTGGACTGAATTTTTCGCTTTTTTCATGATTTCTTGCAAAAGGAAAAGAAAAAAATTATTTGGAAGTAATGTAATTAAATATGTATTTTTTTATTATAAACTTCAAACTCTTTTTATCTATAATAATACATAATAAAGCGAGTACTTAAATGTATGTACTAAGAATTAATATTTAATAAGAATGGCAACTCTACTGACGCCCGAGCTGAGACCTCAAATTGTTAAAGACGTTCTGGAAGAAATCGTTAGTGAATGAACAATGTAAACCAAATTGGAAGGTGCTGTCATGTACTTGAAATATTTGCTTGCCAAAAAATCATTATTTTATACGTAATAATCATTATTTTACATTTTTATTTTTTTTAATTTTTTATACTTTTAAAAACGAATTTTAGAATTTTTATTAAATATAAAATAAAATGGAATTAGAAAAGATATGTTCAGATTCAGAAAATATATATATATATTAATAATAAATAAATAAATAGAAAAGGAAAGGAAAAATTCTTTCAGTTGGGTAGCGTCAAACTTAGAACCTCCTGCTGGTATCTGTGTATGCTACCAATACGCCATAGGAAGGCATTTGAACTAATTATTAATACTTAAGCAATTACTGAAAATTTAAAGGAAAAGCGTTTGCCAAATGCACGCTACTGCTTTAGTACGTTGCTACCTTCATAGTGTAATGTAATTGTGTTCAAGCTCGTTTCAAATTTCTAGCACTGTATTTAATGAATAGGAATACAGTAGACTCTAGTTGTATAGCTACTGTATTCAAAATAATGACAACTATGACTACGAACTATGTCACGCTTAAAATTTATACCAAAAATGTTTAAATTATATTATTCACACCAGTGCAGTAATATTGAATTCTCTTTTATAATATTTTAAATTGTGAATTAGACAATTCATCTCTATCCGGGAATTCTTGTAGTGTTGTCCGCGCCCGTTGGGGTAGCGAGCAGCGCCGTCAAAAACTATTGAGTAGTGTGTGTCACGTAATGAAATTTTAAGTGAACTCTACGTCAATATATTTTTCCCTACAAAAAGTACCCTACGATTCAAAATTATCAATAAATATTATACAAAATCATATTATTATTTTACTATTTTCTAGCATTAAAAAAAAAAGATCCATTCTTATTAATATGCATTTAAGTTAATTATTGAAACAAACGGACAATAAAAACAACTACCTAATGTATGTATATTCGTGAAAACACAGTAAATAAAATGGACTATGTTTCATAATTTGTTTAAATTTAATACTTCTAGCTCTGTATTCTATTAAATCAAACAACTAATCTCCTTTGACATATCTTCAACTCGAACTTACCTAATAAATTTAATTTCGTAATAAATAATCAATGTTCAGCAAATATCGACTTGTTAGGTACCTTAATCCGACTCCTTAGGCAGGGTATGTGGCTACACGAAATGGGTGGTGTGAGCACATCAAAGAAAAATAAAAAGGTTAATTTACAGAAAGGAAAACGAAAAACAATGCATTATGACGTAAAACAAAATAAAATACACCGTTAGATCAGTAAAATATTTACGATTAAGATGTTGTACTGCACAAAATATTTTATTTGAGGGGTGGGTGTATACAAATAACTTGACAATTGCTGATGAAAACAATTGGCATTTCGACATTTCGAGGAAATTTAATTTTAACATGTACTTGAATTATTGTCCAATTTATTTTAAAACTTTGATGTTAATTATATCAAAATATTAAATAAATGTTATATTTTTTATTAAAATTATATAATAAATTTACCATTTCGGAATACTAATGGTAATAATAATAGTAATAATAATAAAAGTGAGGACATATTATAAATATGCATATTTTCCAACTAATATAATTTATGCCGGAGTAATGCCCTTTTTTCTCCCTTACTTAATTTCTGGAGTAATTTTCCCCAGTATGTAAGTAAGATTAAATAGGAAGAAAACTACTCTTATAAAAAATAGTAGAAGCACCAAAAGAAGGTGGTACTAATAATACACTGGATTAAATTATAAATGTTGGCAACACTGAGTTATGAGATGTTTCACTTCGCATCAGTCTGTAACAAAGTATTGTAAGGAACTTTTTTACAGAATTTTGCGTATTTAAAAAGAATTTCAAAATTTTCATTAGATAATAGAAAAATCCCTACAAAACAGAACTTTAACCCCCCCCCCCTACGCCTAAAGCAGAGCTGAAAATCCACACTGTAGGGAGAAATCCGTACATCTGGCAACACTGAAATTTAGATACACTGTGGAATTTCAACCCTTCTAAAATACCGTAAATCTATCTCTCATCTTTGCTAACTACAATTTACTTAATTTTTACTCTGTTCAAAGAAATTTTTAGTAAAAGTTGCTCATTATATCCAACTTTTAACCTATGCAATAAATTTATTTCTATTAAATGTTCATATTTCATGAGTTATTTAATATACGTATATTCAGATTGCAATGCACTGTTTCAAAAGTGACTTTTCAATATAACTGAAAGTGGGAATAATTTTCGTTGAAAATTCTGTATATTATTAAAAAAAAAAAAAAAAGAAAGAAAACAAGGCTGACAGGTAGCTGTATAATCTAAAGTATCTTACTTTATCTTTAAAAATTCTTACCACATTGAATTTGAATTAAATTGCTAAACGTACTAAAAAAAAAGCAGTTTTATTTCAATATTGATACTGCGTTTTTTAGAACTCTCATTTCTTTTACACAGCGCCATATATTCCCCTAACGGTGACTTTTGGAACTAATGTTTTTTTAGTGCAATCCTTCATCCCTCGTCTTGTTAAATCATCCTATAAAATTTGGCGCCAATCGCGCAGTTAGATAACTCTACAGAATACTGCAAACACTGTCAGATTAATTATGGCTATCCTGTATGTTTATTTTAAATTACCACTTTTAATTTGTAAATCTGAAAGTGTATCACCAATTTTACTTCGTACAATGCTGAAGGAAAAACCGAGATGGTGATTAATATTTGAAAATAAAATGTTTCCTTTGCTGTTGACACTTTCGCGACCGCTGACGTAGATTCACGTCATTTGAAAATCTGTAACTCCACCAGTGGGCGTTTCTTTCGAAATTTGTATGTTATTTATTTCTTACATATATACTCAGAATTCATATTTCTACATTCAATATACTATGCATAGAAATTCTTTGATTAGAAAGAGTATAATTATAATGTATATCAATTTGTATTATAATAGTGAATACAAAAGATTTTGCTCTGAAATATCATATTTTGGGAGCGTCCACAGGCGGAGCTTGCTATCAAAAAGACAAAAACATGCGGTCACGAAAGTGTTATGAACAATTACTAAGTCTTTATTCTGTGCCACTAGAAAAATTTTCGTTGAAAGTGTCGGTTCATTTATGTAATTAATAGTGGGAAGACATATTGTGTTTTACATGTTTTATTATTATACATAGCTTTTTTTTTTTTTTTCCCGACAATGTGAGGGGTAGAACATTGGCACAGAACTAATACCATTATCAGACAAACAAATGTTTTGCATCTTAACTGTCGATGTCCTGTTAAACTAACGATAATATAGGTTATTTCTTGTGACAGTGTCCAATCCTTGCAATATCAGCATCAACTGATAAATAATGCCTAAGAAAATGTATATTAATTAATATTCAGGGTTTGTACTCTCCATCCTTTCTCCAGGTCACGTTCAATGATACAAAATTTCCGCCTTTTCATTACTACTTATATATATATATATATATATATTTTTTTTTTTTTTTTGCAATGATCTCTATAGTATTTAATTAACACACATTACTAAAAATATCACATAAATTTCTGTATAAAATAAGTGAATGCGAATAAGTGGAAAAATTTTTATTCCTGGGTTTGAACAGAAAGTAAAGTAAGAATCCTGTTTTTTTAACGAAAATATTTTCTTTGCTGTTACATAAATTAACAGGAATTTCCTAACTCTGTTTCTAAACTCTGTTAACTATTTCCTAACTCTGTTTTCCTAACTCTGTTAACTAAATTTTTCTGTGTCTCTAGAAAAATTTTCATTTAAAGTTAAAAGAAATATTGTTTGTTACGTGTTTCATTATTATACAAAGTTTTGTGAAAACAATATCAACTAATAAATATCTGTTAAGTAAAGTATTGTTAATGTATTAAAACTAGATCTGGACTTTTTCTACAACAAATTAATTCACATAAGTATGATTAGAAGTGATTTACTGAGGCAAATTTGGAGGGAATGAAGGCGGTTCAACAACTGATGAGCGTAGCCTCACTTTTTGAAAAAGCCAGATTTGCCAATATTTTAATCCCATAAATATCTCGTAATTTTCAAGAAAACGAAAAAAAAAAAAAAAAAAAAAAAAAAAAAAAGGTACCTATTTTTTTTTTTTATTATTCAAGAAACCTGTATAAAATAAAGTGTATGAACAATATAGTTGCCCCGCTTAACTTAACATATCCGCCACTTTATTAAAAATGGTGGATTCGTTCATTAATAAACTTCATTGAGACACTTATATAGTCTATGTATACATCAAAATTTAAACAAATTCATAATACGTTTTTTACAATTTGAATTTGAAAATATCAAGCGTTCTCCACTAGAAAACAAAATGGTGGATCAACTTGGTTAAGAAACTCATCTAAGGTATCCATAGCGCAAGTTAAGACGCTGTCCAAATTTCGTTCCATTTGGAGTATTATTTCGGAAGTTATCGCGATTTAAAATTTTCAAGTGGTAGCCTGATTTCAAGTAGCCCCACTTAAGATATCCGCCACTTTATTAAAAATGGCAGATAAATTTCATTAATAAAGTTCATTGAGACCCTTATGTAGTCTAGATTTACAAAAAAATTCAAGCAAACCTTGCTTTAAATACGCCTTTTACAATGTGGGTTAGAAATATTCAAGTGGCGGCCACTTGAAAACAAAATGTCGGAGCAACTTGGTTAACGAACTCATCCAAGAAACTCATCCAAGATATTCATAATAACACAAGTTAAGACCCTGTCCAAATTTGGTTCGATTTGGAATATTATTTCGGAAGTTATCGAGATTTTAAATTTTCAAGTGGTAGCCGGATTTCGAGCGGCTCTGCTTAACTTAAGATATCTGCCACTTTATTAAAAATGGCGGATACGTTCATTGAGACACTTATATAGTCTCAATGCCTTATATTTTTACCAGCAATGGTGATATACAGGGTATTTTAAGAATTCCGTCAAACTTTATCAGGCATACTGAAACAAATAATTTTTACATAGAAACATACGCGGAACACCATATATTCTCACTAGAAAAAGACATTTGGCTGAAAGTGAATTGAGTAACAGAAGCCCTGGCACTGTTGATTGGCAGGGGGACCCACTGTCTGGCTACCACGATTTCTCGATTTGTCCCGCCATCAATATCTTCCTATGGGATTCATAAAAGACCTTGTGAACGATTCTGCTCAAGACTTTGTAGCACAAGTTGTTGAAGTAGTACATATCTGTGACAGACCTGGACTGTTTGAAAGCGTTTGCCAACTCATGATATGCTATTGTGTTGCTGCATCTGCAGCAACACAATAGCATGGAAAGTATTTTGAGCACTTTTTGTAACATTCACACAGTGTTTCAATAAACTTGTTTTTTATTTTAAACCCATATCTGCATTAATTTATATTGTATTGTTGTCTAATTAGTGCAAATACATGACATTTCTGCCAATATGCTTCTATGTAAAAATGATTTTTTTGACATGCCTGACCTACCCTTAAAGTTTCTTGGAACTCTTGAAACAACCTGCATACAAAAATTCCTCTTATTTGTTATTGATAAGCAGTAAACACAGTAAGATAATTTTTCTTCTCAAGCCATTATGTGATAAAACTGAATTCTGAATCTTGTTTTGTTGCTAAATTTTATTTACCATGAAGAAGGGTTTTTAAGGGAATAGTTGGCATAAATCATTTTCATTAATTACTGTCAAAAAAAAAAAAAAAAAAAAAAGGCACACATTTTCTTTTAAAAAACACAATATTAAAATATATCAAAATTTTTCAGACTATTTTAATTTATTGGATATTTCAAAAACGTAATTTTTAGTTGTCTTGTTTTTACATTATTATAGTTTATAATATATTCTAAACATACATGGATATTATTTTGTGGATCCATTGATAAGTAATTTTATTTATTTATTTATTTATTTATTTATTTATTTATTTTTTTTTTGAATGCTGAAATTTAATGGAAAACTCTGGCATTCAAACAAAAAATATTTTTTTTTTAAATTTAACTTATCAATGAATTTACAAAATACAAAAATATGTTTAGAATATATTGTTGAACTAAAATAATCTAAGATCTACAAGAAAAAAAAAGAAAAAAAGAAATAAATAAATAAAAACTAGTAAGCAAGTAACATTTTAAAAATTAAAAAACCTTGAGACAGTTTTTTTTTTTTTTACTTTTCAAAATAAAAATAAAAATATTTAATTTTGCTGCATTTCAATGCATATGTATGCAAAATTAACATTTCAAACACAGTAATTTATAAAAACTCATTACAATATCTGCGATACTCACCCTTAAGGCTGTACATCAGTCAGATTCCCTCTCTCTTTGTTCTCATTTTATTCAATGGGATTTTTGTCGCTCCGTTTTATAAAAATATCTCATTCAAAAATGATTTTTTTCAAATTATTCTGTTTCTTGAATATTACTCTTTGAATATGTCGTATTTTAGCTTAGTGAGTAATTTTAAAAAATACAAAAAAAAAAAAAAAAAAAAAAAAAAAATCACTTAGAGATCCAAACTTATTCCTAAATTTACTTATTGAAATAAAATATTTAAATTGATTTTGTCGAAAAATTACTCACTAAGCTAAATGGTGACCTGTTCAAAAAGTAACAAAAAAAAAAAAAAAAAAGAACAGAATTCGAAAAACTTTATTTTTGAATGAGATATCCTTATGAAACGAGGCAACAAAAATCCCATTGGATAACATGGGAAGGGAGAAAGAGCTCTATTAATAAATTAACAATGAAAAAAGAATTTTCAAATGCAATATATAGCACTTGCATAAACCTCAGTTGAAATCCAGTGTTGATTGTAGCTCACAGTAGAGAATCTAGATATCAAATCTTTATTATATATAAAAAAAAAAAAAAAAAAAAAAAAAAGAAGAAGAAGAAGCTTTACATGTTCTCAGGGGTGAAAGTTTTCTGTCTTTTGACGGAATTCTTCCACCGGAATTTTTTTCAGTAATCTGTATGCTATTTAATCAAAGGATATCAGAGTAAAAATAAACTCATTTTTTTCTAAATAAAAATAGTAGTGCCGATGACGATAACCACTTTCAACCCTGCATGTTCTACTAAAATATAAAATTTGAACACTGCATTAGGAACTGAAATATTTACCACAATTTAATCATGTCACATCATATATATGCAAATACTTTTCTCATTTTTAATAAGCAAGAGTAAACTGAAATTAGGCTCGTAAATACTAAATCTAGCTGAAATAAATGTAAGACTACAACATTTTTTTATAAATAATGCAAAAACTCCAAGGAGTTATAGCCAGATTCTCATAAAAAACGTTTGTAGACCTTAAATTAAAAAAAAAAAAAAATCAACAGATTATATTTTATTAGTTTTTTAATATTTAAATCACTTTTTTCTCTTTTAAATATTTTTTTCTGATAGAACTATGCTTGAAAAATCATTTATTTTTTAACTTACTATTAATAATAACAAATTAAAGAGAAAGTTCTTAAGTCGAACAATTTAATACTTAAAAAGGATATTTTCATTCAAAGTTGCTACACAATTCTCGAAAAAATTTTCATGAGTTCTTTTAAAAGTAAAATAGATGAAATGTCATCATGCAACAGTAGAATCTAACACATTTATGAGTCAATTGGCAATAGAATATATTAATTTTATTAGCTTAGTGCAGTTAAAAAGAAAAATATAATTAACTTTTTTTTTTTTTTTTTAATCTTCATACTAAGCATTAACAGACAATTTAAAATTTTAAACTAAAAGACTTAATAACTTGAGACTTTAAATGATTTTAAAGTCTCCCAAAAAATTGCCTGAGTTTTTCCTGTTTTTAAAATAAACTGTCAAACTAACTGAGCTTTCCAAGTTTCCATTAAAATTACAGGTTCTGTAGCAACCCTGTAATTTTCTAAGTTAAAAAAAAACTAACTTAAGCTTTTTTTTTTTTTTTTTTGTGTGTGTGTGTGTGTGTGTGAGTGTGTGTGTGTAAACTTTGCTTTGTAACAAACAAAAACAAGTAACTTCAAAAAATTTCATTTATTTTTTGTATTTTTTTCCACCTAAGTTAATATGGCTGAATTAGTGATTGACTTTTTCCAGATCTGATCCTCCTCACAGCAGCTAGAAAATGAAAGAATAAAAAAAATACTTATTTACATTAAAAAATCCTGACATGTGTAGCATACAATCTTTAATTAAAATACAATGCTTTTATGAGCTTTAAATGATAGCTCAGTTTGTTCCCCTAATCTATTTTTATTTTCCTCATGTATTCTTCGCATACTCATTTAAAAAAAAAGTTTGTCAATATAACGAAAACTATGGGATTCAAGAAAATTATATACATATATATATATCCGAATTTTCAACTATTTCGATGAACAATGGTTGGGCAATCTCAGAATTTCTCCATATTTATGGAATACATATGGGCAAAGTCACATCAATAATCCTGGGAAAGCTGGCATTGCAGGTTAACACTGCATTGATATTAAAAAAATCTTACATTTATTTGCTTAAAAACTCCTGAAACACGATGCAAAATATGCAGAATACATCATAAAATGAGCAAAAGTGGGTGGTCAAGCGACTGTAAGAGGAAAAAAAAATATTCATTTCGATGAAAAAATAAAAATCATATTCAGAAAATTTTAAGAAAAAGGATACTTATGAAAGTGTTTGAAAGCAGTTACATACACACAGAAATTACAGTGAGATGATAACCTACAGTGTCAGTCCAATATATTTTTTTTTATTGCATATCAATATTAACAAAGCAACGAAAAATATTCTTTCAATTATTTAATATTATAATAATATCACAACGACGAACATTCTTGCAGTTTTATTATGCACTACTTCAATTTTTACTTTATGTTACCCATTTCTATGGTAGAATAAAAATTGACAATAAAATTCTCTCTAAATCTATTTTAGATTATTTCAAAAGTAGATTAACTTTTTTACCTTACCTTATAAGTTTTCCGATGTAATCTACAATCTTTCTTTATAGTATTGAAATGCATGGTAATAGAAAGTTGAGGGAGTGATACACCAGATTATTTAATTGTATGCAGGCCCTGACTTACGGCAGGGCATACGGGGCAAATGCCCTGGGCCCCCCTTCTGAAAGGGGCCCCCTACAGGCGAATACAGAAATTCTGCAACCTAAAGACCTCTTATGTCACTGCAAGGGGGCCCCCCAGAATAGGCTTGCCCCGGGGCTCCAGGTAGTCTAAGTCGGGCCCTGATTGTATGAATGTGACAGCAAAAGATGTTCTTTCAAATTTTAAAAGCCCCTATTTTGCGATAGTTTATGTTTGAAACCAAATAGGCAATCGTAAATCAGGATATAGTGTGAAGGAAAGGTGAAAAGTTCCTTTTTTAAATTTCTTTACTATTTTGAAATTATTACAGATTTACGCTGATTGCACTTACACTCAAAGCATGCTATCGAGGGGGATAACATTTACGCTAAGGACACGGGTTTGTAGATTTACGCTAAAGGGATACCTGCCAACCATCTCATTAATAAGCGTAAAATTGTTAACGCACCTTGAAAAACGTCCCTTTTTCTACACCACTTTATTTTTTTTTTTCTTCAAAAAATCATGAAAAGTATGAAAAATTCAGTCCAGAGTGAGATAGCATAGTTACCAACATTTTAATTTATTCCGTAATATTTTTAAACCTGTTTTTATTTTCGCATCATTCTATTTATAGAATATTTTTCTGTAATATTAAACTACGATAAAATAAGAAAAAATTACCCTCAAAATAAAAGTGGTATGAAATAAAGGCGGGGCTAAAAATAATCCGGAATAAATTAACCCCTTCCTTCTCGTGTCCATGAAATTGACAGGGTGGGTTTTCTCTTTCTGTTTCGCGTGCCCGTGATATGTTCAAAGATTCTAGCGTGTTCAAAGGTAATGCACTAAAAAAAAAAATTTAAAAACAAACCATTTCAAACACACGGAAATTTTTTATTTGTTATTTTATACTACAAATGGAAGTAGTAGACTATTTAAAATGTAATTCGAGATAGTAGGTTTACTTTAAGCTATCAGCCCCATCCAATTTTAAATATTTGAAATACTTATTTTGTAATCTTCGCTTAGTTAGGCTTTTGAATACATGTGGTTTTATGCTCTATGGTAAAATAATTTTTTTAGTACAGCTCTTTAATATCTTACTCAGAATCATAATGTGACTCGGATTCTAATTTTAGTGTAAATACATCTGAGAGTAATTCGGAAATAAGTGATATTTTTGAAAGTTCGGATAGCGAATATGTAAACAGTGAGCGTATTATACATGCATTGTTGTAGTATAGGTAAAATTCTTTTCATAAAATTCTGTTTTAATGTTTAAAACACATATCTTTGACTTTTTCTACGTACTGGAAAAGCAACATTGTGTCATAATAACCCTTATTGTTGATTTTTCCACAAAAATAAATTTCTATATTTAAAACTAAAAAAAATTCCAAAAATTAAAAATAAATACTTATATTGTTCATACACTTTATTTTATACAGGTTTCTTGAATAAAAAAAAAAATAGGTACCTTTTTTTTTTTTTTTTTTTTTTCGTTTTCTTGAAAATTACGAGATATTTATGGGATTAAAATATTGGCAAATATGGCTTTTTCAAAAAGTGAGACTACGCTCATCAATTGTTGAACCGCCTTCATTCCCTCCAAATTTGCCTCAGTAAATCACTTCTAATCATACTTATGTGAATTAATTTGTTGTAGAAAAAGTCCAGATCTAAAAGTTTTAATATTAATACATTAACAATACTTTACTTAACAGATATTTATTAGTTGATATTGTTTTCACAAAACTTTGTATAATAATGAAACACGTAACAAACAATATTTCTTTTAACTTTAAATGAAAATTTTTCTAGAGACACAGAATAAAGAGTTAGGAAATTCCTGTTAGGATGTTGAGAACTATGTTTACGAACGAGATCACTGCTTCTTTATTCCCCTTATATATGCGGAACAAAAAAAAAAAAAAAAAAGGCGGAGCTAACTATACTACACAATATTAGTTAGGGTGCTGGAACGTATGGACTCCGCTCTACAAGTGTTGTACAACCCCCCCCCTCCTTCCTCTTTAAAAAAACGTGTCTTAGTAAATCACTTTTAATCATAGTAGTTATATCAATTAATTTGTTCTAGAAAAGCCCAGGTCTAAAAGTGTTTACACACTAACAATATCTTTCTTAACTGATATTTATTATTAGTGCTAGAGGCCTATTTCAGTCGGTACAGTTGTCGAATTTTTATAATACACTCTTAATTAGTGCTAAGGGCCTATTTCAGTCGGTTTATTGAATGGGGATTTATTGAATGAAGTCCCCCCACGGCACAACTTTGACATGAGTCCCCCCCCAGGCCCAACTTTGACATGAGTCCCCCCCCAAGGTACCCCTATTTCAGTTAGTACAGCGTTGTCGAATTTTTATACGTCACTCTTAATTAGTGCTAAGGGCCTATTTCAGTCGGTTTATTGAATGGGGATTTATTGAATGAAGTCCCCCCAAGGCACAACTTTGACATGAGTCCCCTCCAGGCCCAACTTTGACATGATTCCCCCCCCAAGGTACCCCTATTTCAGTCGGTACAGCGTTGTCGAATTTTTATAATACACTCTTAATAGTGCTAAGGGCCTATTTCAGTCGGTTTATTGAATGGGGATTTGTTGAATGAAGTCCCCCCAAGGCAAAACTTTGACACGAGTCCCCCCCCAGGCCCAACTTTGACATGAGTCCCCCCAAGGTACAACTTTGATATCAGTCCCCACAAGGTACAACTTTGACATGAGTCCCCCCCAGGCCCAACTTTGACATGAGTCCCCCCCAAGGCCCAACTTTGACATGAGTCCCCCCTTTAGGTACAACTTTGACATGAGTCCCCCCCAAGGTACAACTTTGACATGAGTCCCCCCAAGGTACAACTTTGACATGAGTCCCCCCCCCCTAGGCCCAACTTTGACATGAGTCCCCCCAAGGCCAAACTTTGACATGAGTCCCCCCCCCAAGGCACACCTTTGACATGAGTCCCCCCAAGGCACACCTCCCCCTTATTGGGAAAAAGAGAAAAAACGTTGTTTTGCGGCTATAAGACAGTTTGGACTTCCAACGTTATTTGTTACAATATCTGCAGCTGAAACACATTGGTTTGATTTAATGAAAACTTTATCATGGAATTTAGATCGTCACGAATTAACTAAAGAAGAATTTGTCGATATTAACAAGTTTAGCAGTAGGCCTCTGGCACTAAATTAAAATCTGTCAATGTCAGATTTTCATGTTTTAAATAATGAAATAATGTCGTGTCTGTATAATTTTGTTATTATTTTTTTATATTGTTTTCACAAAACGTTTATAATAATTAAGCACATTAAAAACGACATTCCTTTCCACTTTAAATGAAAATTTTTTTAGAGACACACCTTAAAGAGTTAGGAAGTTGTGATTGATTTATGTAACAGGAAAAAAAAAAAAATATTTTGCTTTATAAATATCAGGATTTGTACTCCCACTCTTGTTGCAAGTCACTGCTAGGGATAAAAAATATTACACTTATTTTATGAAAAAATCCTTGTGATGTGAAGCTTTTTCCTAAGTGCGGCAACAATTACCCTTCACACACAATTGCACACTAACTTGATTACTTTGTCCACTACACTACCCCGAAAGATGCAAACAACTGACATGTTATACGATGATATACATGATATAGCCCTTTGGTATTATAAGGTAAATTTTAAATAATATTAAGAAAAGTCAACAGAATAATACCGGTGTCAGTAACATAATTAATTTTTATTTTTATGTACACATGTTAAGCGTATCTAAGTTTGTAATCCATGATCATTATTTTGAATACATTGGGCTTCTGTACAACTACAGTAGTTCTGTTTATTAAATACAGTCTTAAAAAGAGATGTCGTGACATGGAAAATTCAGTTCGGAACGAGCATGAACACAATTATATTGTACTACGAAGGTAGAAACGCATTAAAAAAGTAGCACGCATTATCGAAACGGTTGCAGGGAAAAAGCCTTTATATTTTTAGTAAATGCTTTAGTATTAATTATTTATCCAAAATGTTAGCACTCGCCGCAATGGTAGTATCCGCAGATATTGGCTGGAAGTTCTAAGTTCGACACAACCCTACTGCAGTTTTTTTTTTTTTTTTTTCTTTTCTTTTCTACTTATTTATTTACTAGCGAACGCGTGCGAAATATTAGCATTTTATTATTATTTTTTTCTTATTTACCTTTAAAATTTGAAACTGATAAATGTTTTAAAAATTTCACCACCTGATTAAAATTTTAATTTACCAGAAGCCTAATCTATATTAATAAAATCAGACTTTTGTCTGTAAATTTGTCGGAATCAAAAAATTTTGCGATATCTTCACGTTTCACACCCCATGAAAGCCGAAAATGACTTCAGAAAATTTTTCCTGTGTGTGTGTGTGTGTGTGTGTGTGTCATCGTGTCCGAATGTCGGTTTTTTTGTCCGGGCATCACCCGAGAACGGCTGGACGGAATTCAACGGCGCTTGGCAGGAATTTAGGTCTTCACCCAACTTAAAATTATATCTATCAACTTTTCAGAAATTCCCCCCCCCGTTCTCCCCCTAGGGGGTAAAAGACTAAAACACGTTTGTCCGGGCATCACTCGAGAACGGCTGGACGGAATTCAACGGCGCTTGGCAGAAACTTAGGTCTTCACCCAACTTAAAATTATATCTATAGAAATTTTCAAAAATCTGATTAGTGTTTAAATTGTGGTTAAAAAACGCCTGCGCATGCGCCATAAATATTTTTTCACCAAAACGCTTTGAATGGAAAAATAAATTTTTAAGATAAAGACTTTTTTTATTCGCGTGATTCGCACTACAAATTATGAAAAGATTGAAATGAAGTTTTGCCATCTGAGTTTCATAGTTTAGTTAATTTTAAAACATCTAATTGTCGTATCGAAAAACTGTTTACACCCCAGGATTCAGAAAAATCACCTCTTTCATTTGGTACTGAATTTGTAACAATAGGTCTGATACTTCTAATTTAATTTCCCCTTTTTCCGTTTTTCAGTTGCCACTTAAATTTCATACTTTAGTTATTTTTTTTAAATCTAATTGTCGCATCGAAAAACTGTTTGCACCCCTGGATTCAGAAAAATCACCCCTTTCATTTGGTATCAAATTTATAAATATAGGTATGATATTTCTAATTTATTTTACCCTTTTTCCGTTTTTAACCCAGATTCGGTAAAAGGTTTTATATTTATAAATATGCATTTATATATATTTTTATTTTCGAGAAATAAAATGAAATATTTTTAATTTCACGTGAATAATAACAAAAATTAGAGAGAAAAATACCTACAAAAGTTGGTGATTTTTTTTTTTTTTTTTAATGAGGAATTTGCACGTAGATAAATATTTTCATAGAGATATTTGGCATTAGTTTAATATTTTTATTTAATTAAGCAGTACTTTTCTTTCCTGCAGTAAAACAAAATTTTTTGTTGTTATTATTTACTTTATGAGGGTTTTTTTTATGTTCTCCCATTAATTGTAAATGATTATAATTTGGATTTTATTAAGATTTTTTATTTTTATTTTGTAAATATCAGAAAAGTTTTTTTATTTTTTTATTTTATTTTATTTTATTTTATTTATTTATTTTGCGTATGGAACAGCTTTAGTATTGGATCCCTTTGGCAAAATTTGAAATTCGGAACCGACGTAGCTCGGACGTTTCTCGCCAAGATCTTTAATTGCACAATTAAGATAGCCAATTCAGTTCATCGCAAAAATGGCTTAAAATATTTAAATTCTCCAAAGGGGTCCCGTACTAAAGCTGTGCTTTTTGTATTTATTTATTTGTAATATTTTCTATTAAAGACTTCTTGGCTCACGAAATTTCGTGCGTAAATTGTTTGTTTGCATCCGGCACTTATTGTAACTGGATTTCACAAAAATCGAAATCCCCCCCCCCTTCTCGGAGTCGGAGGGCAATAAACGGTATAACTTCAGTACAACCCAACAGCTGAATTTGGCGATTTTTCTTTGGCGCCGTTTTAAAGATAACAATGTCGTTCTGGACTGTTTGCGACATAATATGGCAGCTTAATATGTTGTTTATTTTGGATTTATGATTTTATGTTTTATGTTTTATGATTTAGATTATGATTTTATTATTTATCATATATTATTTATGATTTTTAGATTTATGATTTAGCAATAATCGCCAACAAAAAAATCGCCAAATATCGTTGTAGGGTTATACTGAAGTTGTTCCCAATAAACATGTGTAAAAACATGTTTTTCCGCTTGAATTTGCTTTGAATTATCTTAGAAGGCGAATTTTGGTGTGCGGATATTGAGTAAGTGTACGCATTATGTACATTAGTGGGATTTTTCAAAACTTCGAACTCACCCGCTGAGGAAGGGGAAGTAAGAAGTCGGTAAGTTGAGCCGAAGGCAGTGGGGACCCAGACTGGATATTGATTAAGTGTACGCATTATGTACAGTCACCCAAAAAAAAAACGCCACCCCCCCACCTAATTTCGCCGTAAATTATCGTAGAAACATTTGACTGGTACCGATCGATTTGTAATAACGTCTAGTTTATAACGGTATAGTTAAATTTTGCCTAAGGGGCCGTCTACATATTAAAACTGGCATTAACTTCATTTTCTTCAACGGCAACCCCTAT
This sequence comes from Salticus scenicus, assembly GCA_963930645.1. NCBI lineage: Eukaryota > Metazoa > Arthropoda > Arachnida > Araneae > Salticidae > Salticus > Salticus scenicus. Next base: position 25,639,177 of record OZ005659.1, on the reverse strand, counting down.
TTTTGACTTCATATTCAGATTTCTGAGATCAAGGCGGTTCGAAAAACATACCTATTTATATACCTTAAATCAATTTTAAATAGAGTTACACGTGAAAATGTATTAGGGGTCCGTCTATACATTTAGAAAATATAAATCACGATCTACCACCCAGTATACATTATATAGTAAGTTTTACACCGGAAAAAAATTTCAGAAATGTTAATTATAAAATAAAAAAAAATGACTAATTCACAGAACTTTCTGAGTTAGTTTATGAATTAAAAGATTTTTATTGGTTTCTATTGATTAAACATCAGATAGTTCACTTCATACGAAGAAAATTAAATAGCTTGAATAGATATTAAAATATCTATCAAAAGAAAAAAAAAAAAAAAAAAAAAAAAAGATGAATGGTTTTAAATTTGTTTGAAAATTCAAAATTATTTTAACTCAAGCTGCCGTATAATTGTCTGAAACGGCGGCACTCAACCTGGTTCCCACGGCCGTTTCACAGTGACAATGGGAGTTTGTTCTGATACTGCAGTACTTTCATTTTCTTTAATTGACTTTTTTAAAATATTAAAACAGATTTTTTTTTTTTATTTTTTTTTTTAATTAATTATTATTATTTTTTTTTCATGACATTATTAAAAACTTTTACATAAATCTCCACGATATTATTTTGCTTTTATATTTTATCATGTAAAACAAATTAATATGTAAAATAATAAATCCTACTACTTAATGGGATGTTATAAAATTCTACACTTTAACACAGATACCGAAGTGGACGGTGGGTGTAGAAAGGTTGACTACCCTTAATCTAAATCTTCACTTGAAAAGGTCAAAATGTTACATAACTCTTTTTTTTTTTTTTTTTTTTTTTAAGGAAAAAAGAAGAAGATAAGGAGGAGAAAGAAAGATCAAAACGAATATAAAGCATATTAAACGTTAATACCCTTTAAACACTGGAAAAAGGCGGGGTTTTGTATTGTGTGTCATTTGGGAGCTGTAGAGTGCCAGAAAATTATTTTATGTAATAAAACTTTTCATTTAAAGGGTATTTAAAGCAGCATTATATTTAATACATAGACTATTCAGAAAAAAAATACCATTCATCTGGTTCATGAAAAATAAAGAACATTTTCTGGCATTGCTCTATGTATATACATTCTTGTCAACCTATCCCGGAAGATTACTGGTTCCGCCCCTTTCCGTACATTTTTTTCACATCAGTCTTTTTAGAGCCGTGTCAGCCATCGGTGGCTGACACTGATCTTTCCATTTAGGCTAAGTCAGCCGGCAGTGTAAAATATGATATAAAACTACAGAACTTACATAGTTTTAAGTAATTACTGACAATTTATTTAAAATTTACTTCATGTTTATTTTATTTTATTTTATTTTTTTTTTTTTTTTTATAGGATTTTTATAGGATTATATCGTTAAGGCCTAATGGGGTTTATTGAAACTCGATAAACATAACACGCTTCTAAGCAGCACGTGTGGCCTGAATGGGATTTCCATAAGAATTCGCGTGGCGCTCAATGAGTTAATCTTAAATGTATTTGAAGTTAATTACTCTAAAAATTAAATTGTGTACACACAGGGGCGGGAACTAACAATGTTACGGGTTAGGTTGGCAAGTATGCATATATATTTTGCTTGATTTATAAACATTTATAACACATTTTCTTCTTTTTTTTTAGTATTTTGTGTTTATATCTCTCATTAAAAATAAATACAATATTCATATATAAACATTTCCATACAGTAATGTATATAAACATATTGATTAAAGAAGATTTGTTGATATTATATAATTATTCTTCTATCTGTATAGTATATAAACACAAATATATTTTGTAAATTTCGCAGCATCGAAAAACAGCAACATAGCTTCCATATCAAGGCTTAATGTAAATAGCCACGCCTTTTCACAAATTTTCTAAAATTTTATAATATAAAGCAAAATGATTTTGCATATTTGTAATTAAATCATTTAAGTTTTGTCTTCAATAATCGATGTAGTAAATACCATTGTGATTTATGCATACCAGCGTCACATATAGAGTCAAATAGGAATATGCAAATTTGTCTTTTTTTTTAAATAGTGTTTCAGCGAATCAGAGGCGGGGCTTCTTTTCTTTTGAAATTCTTTCACAATCCCTCGCCTACATTGTGATAACTTTACAAAAATATGCCAATTTGTATAATAAACATCGAAATATTGCTTAGGAAACAATAAAAATAACATAAAGGTAAATTAAAATAGTTTTCCGTCAAATTATATACAAACATTTACTTATAGAGGATACAGATTACAACAAGTGACGGCCCCCTAACAGGAATAAAAAGTGAAATATCACTGTAACTCAAAAAATAATGTTAGGAACGAGCTGTAAATTTGGAAACCTATGTTTTTGATGATACCCGTTCTATTCGTGCAAAAATTAACATAGGTCATAATTCATAATTTTTTCAAATATGAATTTATTAATAATTTTCATAATTCAAAAAATGTTTTTTTAGCAAAAATTTGCATGGAATATGTTTGGGTTACTTCATTCTAACGAATAAAAAAAACAGAATTTAAATATCATAATTATTTCGGAAGATATGATTTAATGTTTGTCACATTCATTTAACATTAGCACCCCCAAACTTTGACAGCTTATAACTCTATGAAAAATTGAGCGAAATATATAAACTATACCATTTTCCGTGATGATTTGATCCAAAGAATTCAAATAAATTATAAAAAATGGGGGTTACCATTGAAAAAAATGAAGTTGATGTCAGTTTTAATATGTAGATGACCCCCTAAGTAAAATCTAACTATAACATTATAAACTAGACGTTATTACAAACTGATTGGTACCAGTCGCATGTTTCTACGATAATTTACGGCAAAATTAGGTGGGGGGGTGGCGTTTTTTTTTTGGGTGACTGTACATTAGTGTGATTTTGCAAAACTTCGAACTCACCCGCTGAGGAAGGGGAAGTAAGGAGTGGGTAAGTTGTGCCGAAGACAGTGGAGACCCAGACTCCTCACTTTGCGAGCGAGAAAACCTCTACCAATCACAGCGAGAACTTAGGTTATTAATAAAGATATGGGATTTTGACAACTCATTTAAGTTTAATGTCCAGCGAAGCGGGCAAAGCCTGCTAGTTATTAATAAAATCGAATTAATATTGTACAATAGTGAAACTAATATAATTCAAAGAAAGGTTTCCAAATAAAATTCATGGTTCACGAACCAATTTTCATACTTCCACTGGCAGTAAAATTTTAATATAGGACTCTCACAACACCTTTAAAATTTTTGTCGTCTTGTTGGCGATGACTTTTTATTTATTTTGTTATTAACATTTTTTTTTTTTTTTTTAATAGATAAAAAAAATAAAAAAAATAAAATAAAATGATTCCTATTTTGATTATATTTTTTATGATTGTGTTTTTTAGTCAATTTATGACACAAAAGTTCATATTCTGTATATATCTTTAAAACATTGCTAGGTTTTAAATGATGCTTGCAAAGATTCTAAAGAAAACACTGTTAAAAATACATTTTTTTCGTAAAATAATCTCATCAGACAAATGTCGTCATTTTTTCTTATTAGTCCATTGAGCTAAGTCTACGTGCTTATATATTGTCCATGTATAAATAATATTTTTTTTATCCTCGCGTATCGTATTGTTTCGAGAAAAAATAATTGAAACTGGTCCACGTTATCGAAATATTATATAGATGATTATTATTTTATTTAAACGTACCTTTTTTTATTCTATTTTATTTTGTATTTTTAAAAAAATTTAATTTGATTTTTAACTTAGAGAAAATTTAGAAAATTTAAAATATAAAATAATGATTATTACGTATAAAATAATAACATTTATGGCAAGCAAATATATGAAATATATGACACCACCTTTCAATCTTGTTTAGAGTGTTGATTCAATAACGATTCCTTCGAGAACTTCTATAACACTCTGAGGTGTAAGTCCGAGCGTCAATATGGTTACCGTTCTCATTAAATATTAATTCCTATTACATTTAAATAATTCCTTTATTATGAATAAGAAGAATTTGAAGTTTTTAATAAAAAAATATGCATTAAAATACATATCTTTCAAGCATTTTTTTTTTCAAAATATCATGAAAAGTATGAAAAATTCAGTCCAGAGTGAGATCTCATAGTTATCAACATTTTAATTTATTCCGTAATATATTTAAACCTGCTTTTATTTTCGCATCATTCTATTTATAGATTATTTTTCTCTAATATTTAACTACGATAAAATAAGAAAAAATTACCCTCAAAATAAAATTAGTATGAAATAAAGGCGGGGCTAAATAATCCTTAATTAATTAACCCCTTCCTTCTTGTGTCCGTGAAATTAACAGGGTGAGTTTTCGCTTTCTGTTTCACTTGTCCATGGTATTTCCGGGCTAGCGTGTTCAAAGGTAATGCATTAAAAAAATTTTAAAAACAAACCATTTCCAATACACGGAAATTTTTTATTTGTTATTTTACACTACAGATGTAAGTAGTAAACTATTTAAAATGTAATTGCCGATAGTAGGTTTATTTTAAACTGCCAGCCCCATCCAATTTTAAATATTTGTAATGCTTATTTTGAAATCTTCGCTTAGTTAGGCTTTTGAATGCATGTGGTTTTATGCTTTATGATAAAATAAATTTTTTAGTGCAGCTTTTTAATATTTTACTCAGAATCATAATATGACTCGGATTCTAATTTTAGTGTAAATACATCTGAGAGTGAATCAGAAATAAGTGATGTTTATGAAAGTTCGGATAGCGAATATGTAACAGTGAGCGTATTATACATACATTGTTGTTGTATAGGTAAAATTCTTTCTATAAAATTCTGTTTTAATGTTTAAAACACATATCTTTGACTTTTTCTACTTACTCGAAAACGAACATTGAGTTATAATAACCCTTATTGTTGGTTTTTCCACAAAAATAAATTTCGATATTTTAAACTAAAAAAAATTAAATAAATTAAAAATAAATACTTATTGTTCATACACTTTATTTTATACAGGCTTCTTGAATTAAAAAAAAAAATAAATAAAATAAAATAAATAGGTACTTTTTTTTCTTTTTTTTTTTTTTCTTGAAAATTACGAGATATTTATGATATTAAAATATTGGCAACTCTGGCTTTTTCAAACAGTGAGACTCCGCTCAGCAATTGTTGAACCGCCTTCGTTCCCTCCAAATTTGCCTTAGTAATTCAGTTCTGATCATACTTATGTGAATTAATTTGGTGTAGAAAAAGCACAGATCTAAAAGTTTTAATACATTAACAATACTTAACAGATATTTATTAGTTAATATTGTTTTCACAAAACTTTGTATAATAATGAAACAAGTAACAAACAATAATTCTTTTAACTTTAAATGAAAAATTATCTAGAGACACAGAATAAAGAGTTAGGAAATTCCGGTTAATTTATATAGCAGCAAAGAAAATATTTCCGTTTATAAATATCAGGATTCTTACTCCACGCCCTTTTTCCAGTTCAAACCCAGGAATAAAAAATTTTCCTTTTTTATGCCTTCACTTATTTTATAAAGAAATCTGTGTGATATTTTTAGTAATGTGTGTTAATTAAATACTATAGAGATCATTGCAAAATAAATATAGGTGGTAATGAAAAGGCGAAAATTTTGTATCATTGAACGTGACCTGGAGAAAGGGTGGAGAGTACAAACCCTGAATATAAATTAATGTACTTATCCTTAGGCATTATTTATCAGTTGACTAGCGGGCTTCGCCCGCTAGCGGGTCAGTATTTTCAAATGAATCAATATAATTAATGAATCACTAAAAGTAACTTTTAGTGTTAAGAAAAGAAATTAAAAAAAAAAAAAAATCATTTGTGATTGGAAAAAAAGTCGGCCCGGGTCCCCACTGCCTTCGGCAGCGCAGTCCCGTGCGCGCTGCGCGCACAACTTAACGGATACACGCGCTGCGCGCGCGTATTCCTTCCCTGACCCTTTATACCCCCTAAAAAAAAGCGCACAACTTAAGGGATACACGCGCTGCGCGCGCGTATTCCTTCCCTGACCCTACGTGCCCCCTAAAAAAATCATTTATGATCGGGCAGAAACTCGCACCGGGTCCAAACTGCCTTCGGCAACGCAGTCCCGTGCGCGCTGCGCGCGCGTATTTCTTCCCTGGCCCTTTGTGCCCCCTAAAAAAAAGCGCACAACTTAAGGGATACACGCGCTGCGCGCGCGTATTCCTTCCCTGACCCTTCGTACCCCTAAAAAAAATCATTTCTAATCGGGTAAAAACTCGCACCGGGTCCCTACTGCCTTCTGCAGCGCAGTTCCGTGCGCGCTGCGCGCGCACGACTTCAGGGATACACGCGCTGCGCGCGCGTATTCCTTCCCTGACCCTTCGTGCCTCCTAAAAAAAAAATAATTTCTGATCGGGTAAAAATTCGCACCGGGTCCCCACTGCCTTCGGCAGCGCGCGCACAAGTTAAGGGATACGCGCGCGGTCCACGCCTATTCCTTCTCCACCCTTTCAGGCCCTCTTAATTAACCTACATCTTTCGAATGATGTATTAAAAATAATTAAACCACATTAGAAATTGAAATATTGAAATTTGAAAATATTACAGCGCCATAAAAGAAATTCGATTCAGGACACCTCAAAACGTGTAAATCTGGTGAAAACTTTCGATAATTTAAAAGAACTTTAAAATATCTTTCGAATGATGTATTAAAAATAATTTAATCATAATAAAAAATTGAAATATCGAAATTTGAAAATATTACAGCGCCATCTGGCGGTACAAATTTCTGCATTCCACTGTTCGATTCCAATTCAAAAAAGCTTTCCATTGATGAATTACTTATGAAATTATTTTAATTAGTAGCTGAGATACATAAGAAAACGAATTCAGGAAACCTCAAAACGTGTAAATCTGTTGAAAACTTTGAATAATGTAAAAGAACTTTAAAATATCTTTCGAATCATGTATGAAAAATAATTTAATCATAATTAGAAATTGAAATATTGAAATTTGAAAATATTACAGCGCCATAAAAGAAAATTTAATCAGGACACCTCGAAACTTGTAAATCTGGTGAAAATTTTCGATAATTTAAAAGAACTTTAAAATATCTTTCGAATGATGTATTAAAAATAATTTAATCATAATTAGAAATTGAAATTTGAAAATATTACAGCGCCATGAAAGAACACTGATTCAGAAGACCTCAACACGTGTAAATCTGTTGAAAACTTTGAATTATGTAAAAGAACTTTAAAATATCTTTCGTATGATGTATAAAAAATAAATCAATCGTAATTAGAAATTGAAATACGCGTATTAGAATATTGCAAATATGTCCGGCGTGTAAAGATAAAATTTAATTTGCAATTAAAATGTAAATCTTTTGTTTATTGACGAAAATCGATGAAATTTGAAATGCAAGTTTGTTTTGTGGTGTAAATATTATATACTAAATAAAATGTGTAAAATTTGAAAAATTGAAGAAAATAGAAATTTGCAATTTTTAATCACAGTACGAAACACGTGACTTTATTAAATACCAGATGTGTTTCCGTTGAAGACTGCTGTAGACGAAAAGTCTGCAAAGCTAAGATTCTTGTGATTTGTTGCCAATATTTTTTTATAGTTTTGTTAATTTTAAAAAATCTAATTGTCCGATCGATAAGCCGTTTAAACCATCGGTTAAAGAAAAAAAAAGCCCTTTCCAATGGTATCTTGTTTGTAACGATACGACTAATATTTCTAATTTATTTTCCACCTTTTCCGTAAAAATGTCGCTTTTTAAGCATTTAATCATGAATTCTGGGTGATTTTTCGTTAGACAATGGTCGACATTTTAATTAATATCTCCGCTAATTAGGGTCGCATCGTTTAGCAAATTAGATAACCCAGATATGCGATAAATTCTCTGTCCATCGGTACCTGTTCGAAGTCCGTGCGACCGTTAGCGGCCGAGCTTTTGCTGCGTCAAGCCGTTTCTCACAGACAGACAGACACACGCACACACACGCGTATAGATTTTAATAATATAAGGAGATGTTGATATTGCAAGGATTGGACATTGTCACAAGAAATAACCTTTAATATCGTTAGTTTAACAGGACATGGACAGTTAAGATGTAAAACATTTGTTTATCTGATAATGGTATTAGGCCTGCGCCAATGTTCTACCTCTCACATTGTTGAAAAAAAAAAACTATGTAGTATACAACATAGTATAAAACACATGCATAAAACATAGTATAAAAAATGTAAAACGCAATAGTCTTCCCAATATAAATTACATAAATGAACTGACACTTTCAACGAAAATTTTTCTAGTTCCACAGACTAAAGACTTAGCAATTGTTCATAACATATTTAACACTTTCGTGACCGCGTGTTTTTGTCTTTTTGGTAGCGGACGTTATTCTTCCAAATATGATATTTCAGAGCAAAATTTTTTGTATTCACATTTATAATACAAATGGATATACATTATAATTACACTCTTTCTAATCAAAGAATTTGTATCCATAGTACATCATGGTTCGCACGGCCACACTTTTTTTCAAGGACTCTCCCACCAGTATTTTTATTCAATACATTTCCTTTTAAGTATTAAAGCTTTTTTAATATTAAAATTTGCTAATTTATAATACTGGTACAGAAAATTAAGAAAATTCGAGGACTGTACAAAAAATGTATATTGAATGTACAAATATGAATTTTGAGTATATTTTTAAGAAATAAATAACATACAAATTTCAAAAGAAACACCCACTGGTGGAGTTACAGATTTTCAAATGACGTGAATCTACGTCAGCGGTCGCGAAAGTTTTAACAGCAGAGGAAAAATTTTATTTTAAAATATTAATCAACATCTTGGTTTTTCCTTCAGCATTGTACAAAGTAAAATTGGTGATACACTCTCATGTTTACAAATTAAAAGTGGTTATATAAAATAAACATACAGGATGGCCATAATTAAACTGACAGAGTTTGCAGTGTTCTGTAGAGTTATCTAACTGAGCGAATGGCGCCAAATTTTATAAGATGATTTAACGAAACGAGGGATGAAGGATTGCACTAAAAAATATATGAGTTCCTAAAGTCACCGTTAGGGGAATATATGGCGCTGTGTAAAAGAAATGAGAGTTCTAAAAAACGCAGTATCAATATTGAAAAAAAACTACCTTTTTTTAAGTATTAGGTGTACCGGAAAGTTCTGTCGTTTTGAATTAAAATACTGACATCGGAAATTTATCCTGGATAAAATTTAAGATATTCTTAGGTAACTTACAAGATGGTTATTTGTAAAGTACAGTCACCCCCAAAAAAAAGACACCCCCCACCTAATTTCGCCGTAAATTATCGTAGAAACATTTGACTGGTACCGATCGATTTGTAATAACGTCTAGTTTATAACGGTATAGTTAAATTTTGCCTAAGGGGTCGTCTACATATTAAAACTGGCATTAACTTCATTTTCTTCAATGGCAACCCCTATTTTTGACTTCATATTCAGATTTCTGAGATCAAGGCGGTTCGAAAAACATACCTATTTATATACCTTAAATCAATTTTAAATAGAGTTACACGTGAAAATGTATTAGGGGTCCGTCTATACATTTAGAAAATATAAATCACGATCTACCACCCAGTATACCTTATTTATTAAGTTTCACACCGGAAAAAAATTTCAGAAATGTTAGTTATACAAAAAAAATGACTAATTCACAGAACTTTCTGAGTTAGTTTATGAATTAAAAGATTTTTATTGGTTTCTATTGATTAAACATCAGATAGTTCACTTCATACGAAGAAAATTAAATAGCTTGAATAGATATTAAAATATCTATCAAAAGAAAAAAAAAAGATGAATGGTTTTAAATTTGTTTGAAAATTCAAAATTATTTTAACTCAAGCTGCCGTATAATTGTCTGAAACGGCGGCACTCAACCTGGTTCCCACGGCCGTTTCACAGTGACAATGGGAGTTTGTTCTGATACTGCAGTACTTTCATTTTCTTTAATTGACTTTTTTTAAAATATTAAAACAGATTTTTTTATTTTTATTTATTTATTTTTTTAATTAATTATTATTATTATTATTTTCATGATATTATTAAAAACTTTTACATAAATCTCCACGATATTCTTTTGCTTTTATATTTTATAATGTGTAACAAATTAATATGTAAAATAATAAATCCTACTACTTAATGGGATGTTCTAAAATTCTACACTTTAACACAGATACCGAAGTGGACGGTGGGTGTAGAAAGGCTGACTACCCTTAATCTAAATCTTCACTTGAAAAGGTCAAAATGTTACATAACTCTTTTTTTTTTTTTTTTAAGGAAAAAAGAAGAAGATAAAGAGGAGAAAGAAAGATCAAAACGAATATAAAGCATATTAAACGTTAATACCCTTTAAACACTGGAAAAAGGCGGGGTTTTGTATTGTGTGTCATTTGGGAGCTGTAGAGTGCCAGAAAATTACTTTATGTAATAAAACTTTTCATTTAAAGGGTATTTAAAGCAGCATTATATTTAATACATAGAATATTCAGAAAAAAAATACCATTCATCTGGTTCATGAAAAATAAAGAACATTTTCTGGCATTGCTCTATGTATATACATTCTTGTCAACCTATCCCGGAAGATTACTAGTCCCGCCCCTTTCCGTACATTTTTTTCACATCAGACTTTTTAGAGCCGTGTCAGCCATCGGTGGCTGACACTGATCTTTCCATTTAGGCTAAGTCAGCCGGCAGTGTAAAATATGATATAAAACTACAGAACTTACATAGTTTTAAGTAATTACTGACAATTTAATTAAAATTTACTTCATGTTTTTTTTTTTTTTAATAGGATTTTTATAGGATTATATCGTTAAGGCCTAATGGGGTTTATTGAAACTCGATAAACATAACACGCTTCTAAGCAGCAAGTGTGGCCTGAATGGGATTTCCATAAGAATTCGCGTGGCGCTCAATGTAATCAAATCGTAAATGTATTTGAAGTTAATTACTCTAAAAATTAAATTGTGTACACACAGGGGCGGGGACTAACAATGTTAAGGGTTAGGTTGGCAAGTATGCATATATATTTTGCTTGATTTATAAAAATTTATAACACATTTTCTTCTTTTTTTTTTAGTATTTTGTGTTTATATCTCTCATTAAAAATAAATACAATATTCATATATAAACATTTCCATACAGTAATGTATATAAACATATTGATTGAAGAAGATTTGTTGATATTATATAACTATTCTTTTATCTGTATAGTATATTAACACAAATATATTTTGTAAATTTCGCAGCATCGAAAAACAGCAACATAGCTTCCATATCAAGGCTTAATGTAAATAGGCCTTTTCACAAATTTTCTAAAACTTTATAATATAAATCAATATAATTTTGCATATTTGTAATTAAATCATTTAAGTTTTGTCTTCAATAATCGATGTAGTAAATACCATTGTGATTTATGCATACCAGCGTCACATATAGAGTCAAATAGGAATATGCAAATTTGTCTTTTTTTTTAAATAGTGTTTCAGCGAATCAGAGATCTTTTCTTTTGAAATCCTTTCACAATCCCTCGCCTACATTGTGATAACTTTACAAAAATATGCCAATTTGTATAATAAACATCGAAATATTGCTTAGGAAACAACAAAAATAACATAAAGGTAAATTAAAATAGTTTTCCGTCAAATTATATACAAACATTTACTTATAGAGTATACAGATTATAACAAGTGACGGCCCCCTAACAGGAATAAAAAGTGAAATATCACTGTAACTCAAAAAATAATGTTAGGAACGAGCTGTAAATTTGGAAACCTATGTTTTTGATGATGCCCGTTCTATTCGTGCAAAAATTAACATGGGTCATTATTCATATTTTTTTCAAATATGAATTTATTAATAATTTTCATAATTAAAAAAATGTTTTTTTAGCAAAAATTTGCATGGAATATGTTTGGGTTACTTCATTCTAACGAATAAAAAAAACAGAATTTAAATATCATAATTATTTCGGAAGATATGATTTAATGTTTGTCACATTCATTTAACATTAGCACCCCCAAACTTTGACAGCTTATAACTCTATGAAAAATTGAGCGAAATATATAAACTATACCATTTTCCGTGATGATTTGATCCAAAGAATTCAAATAAATTATGAAATATGGGGGTTACCATTGAAAAAAATGAAGTTGATGTCAGTTTTAATATGTAGACGACCCCCTAAATAAAATCTAACTATAACATAATAAACTAGACGTTATTACAAACTGATTGGTACCAGTCGCATGTTTCTACGATAAATTACGGCAAAATTAGGTGGGGGGGGTGGCGTTTTTTTTGGGGGTGACTGTACCATGTAAACACTGTTAAACAAAAATTTCCGGTTTCATTTTATTAATTCAAAACGACATAACTTTCCGGTACACCTAATACGTTTAGCAATTTAATTCAAATTCAATGTGGTAACAATTTTTAAAGATAAAGATACTTTAGATTATACAGCTACCAGTCAGCCTTCTTCTTTAAATATGCAGAATTTTAAACGAAAATTATTCCCACTTTCAGTTATATTGAAAAATAACTTTTGAAACAGTATATTGCAATCGGAATACACGCATATTAAATAACTCATGCAATATGAACATTTTTATGAAAAAAGTTTTCGCTGCATAGGCGCGAAAAACAGAAAAATTTTTATTGCATAGGTTAAAAGTTGGATATAATGGGACCACTTTTACCAAAAGTTTATTTGAACAGAGTAAAAATTAAGCAAACTGTAGTCCGCAAAGAAGCGAGATAGATTTACATTATTTGAAGAAGGGATTGAAAATAGTATAGTCGAAATTCCACAATGTATCTAAATTTCATTAAGCGACACACATTAGAGGTCTGCACGGGCCGGAATTTCGAGGCCCGGCCCGGCCCGTACGAAAACTTTACTTACCCGGTCCGGCCCGTTATGAAGTCGAAAAATGAGGACCGGGCCCGGCTCGTTTATTTTTTGAAGGTTTATGGCCCGGCCCGGCCCGGACAAAAATCGATAAAATCAGGCCTGACCCGATTCAAAAGTATGTGAAATAACAATAACAACAAAAAAAAATGCTTTTTTTTTTAAAAGACTTTTAGTATGTGTTTTGCAGAGGTTTTATGTAACCGAACAATAGTACGTTCTTTCACAAAACTGCTGAAATTTTACAAGACAATTATATATAAACAGAAATTCATTATTATAGACAAGGCACAAAGACAAACAGAAAGTCAAATCGAAAATATTAGCATTCATCAAACAATATAGGAAGGTATTTAAAATGGTTAATACTACTGAAAATGCACTTTCAACCATTTCCTCTTATATACTATAATGTATCCGAATCTTTCATGTGGCCCGGTAAACAAAACTTTAATGTTATTCCAACCATATTCAATAGAAAAGTTGCTTTTGCCCATGATAAAAATTATGCTACTTTCGTCCACTGAAGAAAAGGAAAAGGAGCCTTAGAGAAAAAGTTACAGCGGAAAGATTTTTATAGCCTTTATACCACCTAAACTCAACATATCATGAGAAACAAATCCTTAAACACAGTAATGTATCTAATTTCTTTTGTTATGTGCATGTACGCAAACTGGTAGTGACATGCATACTATTTTGAATAGGAAACCATCCAATATTACTTTAAATAAAATATATTAATTTTGAGACATGCTAAAAATATTTGCGAAAAATCAGATTTCGCTACGACAGACACTTATTTAACAAAAAAAAAAACTTTATGTGACATACAAGCCTGTAAAATTACGTAAAATAAATGACTGAAGAAATATTTTATCATTTTCCTTTTTTGATCATTAACGAGGAAACCAGAAAAAGATTCGGGCCGACACGGCCCGGAGAAAATTTCATTCAAGCCCGGCTCGGCCCGAATATACACAAATAAACCGAGCCCGAGAGCAAATTCCAAAATTCGGCCCGGGCCGTGCAGACCTCTAACACACTCTAATTTGACGGCGTTGTTCGCTACCCAAAGGGTGAGGAACACTACAAGAATTCTTTCATATAATTACAATCACTTAATCACAATTTGAAATATTATAAAAGAAAATTCAATAAAATTACACTGGTGTGAGTAATGTAATTTATTTTCAATGCTTTATGTATAGATTTAAAGCGTGTCTGGATTCGTAGTCGTAGTGGTCATTATTTTGAATACAGTAGCTATGCAACTAGAGTCTACTGTATTTCTATTCATTAAGAGGGGACAATACCTAATCTCTCCGGCAGCCTTCGCTCATGTTATTCTATGGGAAAATTTGTTGCTACAATTACACATTACCTAATGAATATTTTTAAATTCTGTTTTCGCAGTCAGAAAATTCATAACCGTTAAATGAGTACTCATTTTTGAAAAAATTTTTTTTTTTTTTTTTTTTTAATTTTTACATTTTAATTTTGAGTTCAAAAATGCGATTTTTCACAAAATGCATTTTTCTCATTTTCTAATCGCAAAATGAAATACTAAAACTTTAAAAAATCAATTTTTGGAAAACAAGTACTAATTTAACGCTTATGAATTTTCTACATGTGAAAACAGAATTGAAAAATATTCATTAGGTAATGAGTAATTATCTAAACAAATTTTCCTGTAGAATAACATGGGCGAAGGCTGCCGGCGAGATTAGGTATTGTCCGCTCTTAGATACAGTGTTAGAAATTTGGAACGAGCTTGAACACAAATACATTACACTATGAAGGTAGCAACGTATTAAAGCAGCATTTGCCAAACGCTTTTAGGGAAAAGCCTTTAAATATTCAGTAAATGCTTAAGTATAAATTATTTGTTCAAATCGCTAGCCCTCTTCTGGTGTATTCGTAGCATACACAAATACTAGCAGGAGGTTCTAAGTTCAACGCTATCCAACTGCAACATTTTTTTCTTTTCTATTTTTTTCTTTATTATTAATATATATATATATTTTCTAAATCTGAACATATCTTTTCTAATTCCCTTTTATTTTATATTTTAAAAATGTTCTAAAATTTGTTTTTAAAATATAAAAAATTAAAAATGTAAAATATTGATTATTACGTATAAAATAATGATTTTTATGGCAAGCAAATATTTCAAATACATGACACCACTTTCCAATTTTATTTACATTGGTGATTCAATAACGATTTCTTCCAGAACATCTTTAAAAATTTGAGGTCTCAGCTCGGGCGTCAGTAGGGTTGCCATTCTCATTAAATATTAATTCTTCGTACATACATTTAAGTACTCCCTTTATTATGTATAAAAAGAGTTTGAAGTTTATAATAAAAAAAATATATATTTAATTGCATTACTTCCAAATAATTTTTTTCTTCCAGAGTATTTTAAGCCTCGCCTTTATTTCGCACCACAATATTTATAGAATATTTTTCTCTAATATTTAACTACGATAAAATAAGAAAAAATTACCCTTAAAATAAAAGATGTATGATATGAAGATGGGTCTAAAAGTACTCCGGAATAAATTGAATTATTGGCAAATCCGGCTTTATCAAAAAGTGTGACTCCGCCCATCAAGTAGTGAACCCTCCCCCCTACAAATTTGCCTTAGTAATTCACTTTTAATCACAGTTATATGAATTAATTAGTGGTAGAAAAAGACCACACCTGAAAGTGTTAATACACTAACTACACATTTCTTAACTGATATTTCTTAGTTGATATTGTTCTCACAAACTCTGTATAATAAGGAAACACGTAACAAACAATATTACTTTCGACTTTAAATGATAAATTTTTAAAAGACACACAATAAAGAGTTAGGAAATCGCAAATGATTTATGTAACGGCAAAGAAAATAATTTTATTTTATATATATCAGGATTCTTACACCCCGCCCTTTTTCCAGTTTACTCCCAGGGATTAAAAAATTTCCATTTTTACGACTCCAGTTATTTTATGCAAAAATTCTTGTGATATTCTTAGGGAGAAATCCTATTACGCCTTGCAGTTTTGGCGACTTTTGTTGGCACGATCCCCCCGGCTCGGAGGCGTAATTTACTTTCCAAAATGGCGGCTGTTGACGTTCTAAACGATCGTTTTTCCGTGCAATTGAAATTGAAAAAAATTGATCGTTAATGGAATTTTAAATACAAAATACATCAACAAACGCCATTTTTAAATGTAAATCACATGAACGGGCTGACGTGGATCGCTCCAACAAAAGTCGCAATTAATATAATAAAAATAGTACTAAAATATATATTATTAAAAGAAAAATATTTAAATTTAGACTTTTTTTTTTTCTTCGCGAGCATTAAAGCAAAAAGAAACATCACTGGACACCCCAAATTCGTCGGGCATGAATCCGTAAAAGAAAGTTTAAATATGTAGACGACCCCTTAGGCAAAATCTTACCGTACCATTATAAATTAGACATTATTACAAATCGATTGGTACCAACCACATGCTTCTGCGACAGTTTAAGGCGAAATTAGGTAGGGGTGGCTTTTTTTTTTCTTTTACCGACTGTACAATAAATAAGGCTAAGAGCTATAATCATTGGGAAAGTAATGTAAAGAACTTGTACTATCGGATAGTATAAGTTCTTTGTTCAATGGAAGCAAGATAGTGGGAAAAAAACTCCACCGTACGCCATTCGACTGCGCCGTTTCCCTGTAATGTTGCTTTTGGTGTATGGTTATTCTATCAAGTCACGTGATTAGACACGTTTACATTATCGCTAATCTTCTTTCCGATACTATAAGATCTTTGGTGTTAGTGTACATGATAATGTCAGATGGTACCGGACGTTTTTCTGTTGGTTGCTAAACAAAAATTTTCGAATTACTTTATTTACGTGGTTTCGTAAAATATTGCTTTCTCATTGGCTGACAACTACGTACTAGGAAAAGAAAAAAAAAACTGTGTTTTCTTAGACAAAATAAATGTACAAATATTTCTTTAGAATATAATTATTTAAATTAAAACACAATGTACACTCAATTAATGTATATATATATATATATATATATATACATATATATAATTATTACTTACGTTGCAGAACATCGTATGAATATGCTATCGGTGCCCAACGATTTTTAATAACATGTCCATTTTTGTTTAGGGTTTCCTCTATATATTAAAACTAGCATCAACCGGATTCTTTTCAATGGCAAACTCTATTTTTAACTCTATATTGAAATTTCGAAAATGAAGGAAATTCGGAAAGACATACTTTTTTCATACATTTAATTAATTATTGATAGCGTTTTCAGCGATAATGTAACAGGGTTCGTCCATTTAGAAAAAAATAAATTATGATCTCGAATAGGAAGTTAGCTATTGATTAAGATTCTAACTGAAAGAAAACAAAAAAAAAAAAAAAAAAAAAAAAGGGAAAAAAAGTAATAAATTTCAAATTACTAAAGGTATGGTTTTTGCGTCAAAACATATAAGAATAATTATTTGAATTCTTAACCAGGAAACTCGACATTACTGCAAAAAAATATATAAATAAATAAAAAAAAAAAAAAAAAAAAAATCTAAACAAGAGCTAGTCTAAATGACATATATAAAGTTTTTTTCCCGCACAAAACAATTGACATTGGCAGCTCGTTTTCGAGTTACAAATTCGGAAAGTTCGCTAATAATTGTTGCAGCTGGGCCTTAATCGAAAAACACGCCTTACAGAAATAATTAATGAAATCTGGAACAAGCAATAATCGAAAAAGAAATCTTATTGTTTAATGCCTAAATCCATTGCCCATTTCAGCTTTGCGATACATTCTATCGAGATAAAATCTCTGAAAATTCGCTAACAAAAATTGATAAAAATCATTGTTCTTTCATTTTTTATTGGGACTCGTTCCATTCCTTTCAAGTTACTACATTTTTAGACAAACTTAAGTATGGATTTCTCAAGAACACAGTCACGAAGGTAAACAGTTACGCTTAGAATATCACGTTAAATTATGCCCTCTTGCAAAAAAACGCCTTTTAGTTCATAACTTTGTTACACGATTGGGATGGTTTCCTGATAAGTATTCAAAGTGTAACATCATTATCTAAATTCTCAAAAAGTGATAGGTTACATCTTACTTTGATTTTAAGATGTTTTGCAAAATAAAAATATTCCAATTTCTGCCGTTATTACAAATTATCGGATATAAATAATACTGCGCCTCTACTTTCCGTAACAGATTGTGTATGCTAAAGTACTCTCTTATGTATTACGTCAATTTTAAAAAAATATGTTAATCTTTGTAATACATATCGAAGCGTTAATTAGAAAGGAATAAGAATTAGAAAGTAAAGTGAAAAACCTTTCTGTTAGATTACATACAGATATTTACTTAAAGATGATACGAATGATAATGTGTGATGGTCCCCTCAATTAAATATGAAAAGAAATATCACTATAACTCAAAAATGAATGATAGAAAAGAGCTGTAAACCCATGTTTCAAACGTTGCTTAGTCTAGTCCTGCAAAAATTAATCCTTATCGGTCGAATGTCCCTCCTGAAGGGACATTGAAAAATCGAGCCACGCCTTAAGGTGTTCCTCTGCAAATGAAATGTAATTTTTCTAAAACGTGTAACTATAGGCTACTTTTCGGCTGCCGGAAAATTTTGACAGAAAGATTTATTTTATTTAATAATGAAGTACAATAAAACAAATTATTAGAATTTTTCGGTAGCCAAGAGGTAGTAAATTGGAAACTATACATGTGATGATTTAAAGGAACGCCAAAAGGCGTGTCTTACGGAGAATATGCCGAGCGCAAAGGGTTAATGTAAGTCCCCTAACAGCACATCTCATCCGCAAGACATCCTCAGAATATCCTATGGATGAAAGTACGTCTAAGGGACATTCTCAGGGTGTACTATGGATAAGTGTGCTGTTAGGGTCATGATTCGTCAGTTTTTGGAATATTAATTTATTAATAATTTTCTAAATTAAAAATAAAAGTATGTTTAAAATCGGAAATATGCAGGGAATATGTTTGGATCATCAATTTTTGTTGCTTAAAAATAAATATTTGAATTAAATAAGACTTTCGGAAGATACGAATTAAAGTCTGTAATATTCATTTAACCTTAAAAATCCTCTAATTTTCATAGTCTATAACTCTACGAAAAGTTGAGAGAAATATATAAATTATATAATTTTCCAGGATGAATTGTTCCAAATAATTCATAATAACATTAGTAATAATAATAATAATAATAAAAATAAATAAAATAAATAAAAAATGGAGGTTGATATTAAGAAAAAAAAAAAAAAAACTGATGCCAATTTTAAACCTTTTCCAGCCCGAGCGCTCTAGCGAAGGTGCTCTAAACTGTGTTGACATCTTCAGGGATTCTTTTATTCGACTACTAGCAATAATATTGTGAAATATACTTACGATTATTTTGTGAAATACGTACAATATGCAAAAAAGGAATAACCTTCGAAGTCTTTAGGACACTGTTACAGTAACAATTTAGTGGTAGGCAGGGCCAGATTACAACACGGGGCACTGGCCCAGGGCCTCCAAATTTAGGGGGCCTCATTTCCAAAAATTGAGAAGTAATAGTATAATTGTTTTTACTTTCCGAACACTATAGTGAGGAAAGTATTGTAATCATGTCAAAAATCCGAATTCGAGATTTTGATGTTTCTATACGTTTCGAGGTCCAACGAGTCCGTTTTCACTATTTTTACGATGATATATGTATGTGTGTGTGTATGTATGTGTGTATGTATGTGTGTATGTCTGTGAGTGAACACGCTAGCGTCTAAACGCTTTGTTCGAATAAGCTGAAAGTTGGTACGTATATTGTAAGTCATCATAGTACGAACCCTATAGATTTTGGTGAATCTAGCACTTATAGTTTTTTTACAGGGACACAAAGAAAAATTCTTTATCATTATGGCCAAGGGACCAAAATCTTAAAAGTGCGATAGCATCTAAACGCCTTATTCAATTGAGCAAAAACTTTATACACATATTATAGGTCACAGATACTGAATCTGTATAGAGTTTGGAGAATCTAGCACTTATAGTTTTTTTTACAGGGACACAAAGAAAAATTCTTTGCCAAATTTTTAAAAGTGTGATAGCGTCTAAACGCCTTATTAATCTCAGCAAAGAATTTTTACACATGTTATAGGTCACATTTGAACCAACTGTATAGATTTTGGTGAATCTAGCACTTACAGTTTTTTTACAGGGACACAAAGAAAAATTCTTTATCTTTATGGCCTATGAGACCAGCGATAGCATCTAAACGCTTTATTCAATTGAGCTGAAAATTTGTATGAATATTATAAATCACTGTTGCACTAACTATAAGCATTTTGGTGAATCTAGCATTTATAGATTTTTACAGGGACACAACGAAAAATTCTTTATCGTTATGATCTAAGGGCTCAAAGTTCAGTAGCGTTAAATAAAACCTCGTGTGATATATGGAGAAAAATACTCAAACACTCTGTTATGGTTTTCTCTTTTTTGTTTGTTTAGCAACTCCTCTTTCTTTATTTTATCTACAAAACTGTTAGTTACTCAATGTTCGGAAAGTCGAGTGGAGTCACTCCAGATTTTTTCATTATATGACTATTAAAAACAAAAATTGATTACATTTTTCTTTCAATATTTTATTATAGCTTAAACAATTATTAAATTTTGTGACTAATTACCTAAACATTGGCTGATCAATGTGCTTCAGTTTTTCATTTATCTTGAACATAAAACTGATGATTTTGTTATAGGTTGCTAAAAAATGAGGAAATAGAAGGTATTTGAAGGAATTTTTTTAAAAATGCACTATTTTTATTTACTTATTTTTGTTTTTGAGAAAGGGTCCTTTTGGCGAGCTATTTAAAGCAGGGTAAGGGGGCCTCCAAATAGCATCAGTGCCCCGGGTTTTCAAAAAGCATAGTCGGGCCCTGGTGGTAGGTATTCCATAGAAAACTACTAAATTTGGCTGCACTCATCTGGTGAGTGAATTTAAACACTGCCGGCAAAGGTTTAAAGAGTTTTCGAAATGATTTATATTAAAATCTGTCATATTTATTTAATATTACCATCAAACATAGACAGCTTTAAACTGTATGGAATATATAAAAAAAAAAAAAAATCTGTCTCTTTTTTTCTTCCCCTCCTTAAGTTGAATCGATCACAGTAACCGAAATTAAAAGTATCAAAAGTAATTGATACCATTTGTGCAAACTGAAATACGTAGATGACACCCGAAGCAAAAGCTTATAGTAGAATCATATACTGGATGTTATTACACATCGATTGGTTCCAGTAGCATATTTATAGATTTATTTGCAGCAAAATAATTCAATGCTGGTTCTCTCTCTCTTTCTTCGCTGACTGTTTAATTTCTCTTCATGATATTTAAAACCGTTTTTATATTTCTTACAATACAAATGTAATAAAAAATTGTATCAAGTGTATTGATCCCAAAAATGCTGACATTGAATTACTCAATTTCTTTAATATAGTTAAACCACATATTTTCAAAGAAGGCCTTTATGTAAAACTGAAAGTTACAGAAGAACAGAAAGCCATTGCAATTGCATTGATATTGCAGCCACTGCAGCATGTACTAAGTTAATACATGCAAAAAAAAAAAAAAAAAAAAAAAAAAAAAAACTTACAACAGTTGTTTCGTTTTGAAATAAAGACCCATCCTTGAATTTTGAATATTTCCAAAGTTCTTATGGGTACGACTTTTTTCAAGGATTTTTCCACAAGTATTTTTCCACAATATAGTACATAGATGCCAAAATCCTAATTTATATTCCGTAGGTCTGTTAGTATCCGCCCTTCTTTTTCCCACCACTCATTTTTTAGAGTATTTTCCTTCTCAATATATCGTAATTACATTTGCAAAAAAATACTCTCAAAATTTAGTGGTGAAAAAAGGGGCGTATATTAACAGTACTACGGAATATTAATTAGGATGTTGAGAACAATGAGAATATATACGTACAATATATAATTTTAAGATATTTAATTTTTATCTATTTATTTATTTAATTTATTTATTTATTTAATTATTTATTTATTTAATTTATTTATTTATTTATTTACTTTATTTATTTATTTATTTATTTTCTCATGAATGTTAAATATTACTATATAATATAAGTGGTGCAGAAAATCAAGACTATTCAAGGATTATATGAACCATGATTCAAATGTTATTTCTGAAAAAGCATATTTTCTTAAAAGTGAGTGTGGTCTATGATTATAAGTGAAACTCAAAAACCTCTTTGGCTTGTTTTATCTTTAACACGACAAAGAAAATTTCAGAAATGTTCTCATTTTTCCCTTTAAAATAAATGAACACACTAATTTGAGAATTTATAAAATTTGTGAAAGTTTGTTTATGAATATAGCGAAGTGGAATTTCGATATCTACAACTTTTTGGATGATATCCATTCCTCATAAACATGCCAAATGACAGCACATTTTTTTTTTTTTTTTTTTTTTTTTTTTAATAATAATAATTATATATATATATATATAACAGTTACTTTATTTTGTTTCGTATTGTAATGTGTTAAAATAATGGAATTTTCCTGATTATAGATTTTCTTATTCTAAATATAATTATAAATTATCCATAAAGTAATAGTAATAATAATAATATACAGTTTTACATGTAGTGATATATAGGTATTTATCAGACCTGCCAACTTTCTAAATAATATTCCGTTATACTGTTAGCACCTGTCTTTTTTTTTTTTTTTTTTTTTTAATATATATATTTCTCTTCCTATTTAATTTTAACTAATTTTGATGAAAATTACTCTAAAAATAAAACATGCCTGCCAACATTCTAATCAACGTACAGTAGTATTCTTGGCACAGCTCATTTTCCACATTCGTTTATTTTTGAGTAATTCTGTTCAAATGTAACTACAAACAAATAACAAGAAAAATACTGTAAAGATTAGTGGAAAAAAAAAAGGTACTAAAAATATTACTGAATATTAATTCGAATGCTGCTGGCCATGATTAAAGTCGCATGGAAAAAGAGCCGATAATGACAGTGCTACTGCATATTAATTAAAATGTTAATAAGTTTGATAGACGTTTATGAATAATATTTATGGTAAAAAAATAATTCTTCTGAGTCTAATTACAATGGGAATAAAGCATTTTAAACTTTGTTGAAATGAGTCAATATATATGCAGAGTTGCCAACTTTTATAATTTATTCCGGAGCACTTTTAGCATTTTTTATGTAAAAGGCGGGGCTAACAATGTTCCGTAATAAATTAAAAATGTTTGCGATTCTGATATATGCAATGCTGAAGAACAATTGATAATAAATTCCCTAAATTATAATTTAATTATGACATAAATTTAAAGTAGTTATATATTTCTATTATTTTCCCTTTTTAAAGAAAAATAAACTATGAAAAATGATATTTATGACACATATCCAGTACAGAGATTAGAGATATTAATTTAAAAATTGTATTCATATTTAATTTAATTTTATGCCTTTTTTTTTTTTTTTTCACTGATTTTCCATATGTTCTGGAAGAGGAAATGGTATGAACCTGTGCATCACTCCACCATGCAAGTAATCATCTCAAACACTGTGAACCTTGATTGACATTTATTTTATACTGCACCCATAGTTCGTACAGTCCTTGAATTTGCTTAATTTTCTGCACCAATATTATTATTTAGCAAATTTTGATAATAAAATAGCCTTAAAACTTAAAAAGAAATATATTGTATAAAAATGCTGGTGGGAGAGTCCTTGAAAAAAGGCGTGGCCGTACGAACCATGTGCACCACTCTTGTTTACAGGTATTTTGTAATCTATATTTCTGTGACGTATCAACAGTCAGAAAAACCTTTAAAAGTATATAAGTACATAGCGGTATCAGCCATGATTAGAAACCGCTAGTCTTAAAGTGTGATATTTAGAAGTTACTGGCGGTTTTTTCAAAGGACTACGACAGCATTCTAGATTTCCAAATCCTGTGAGTGATTTCGCAAAATATTGCAATTTGTTGACTGGTAAGTTAGTACTTACACTGTTGCAAAAAACTGCAACTAATAACACAAAATAAAATACAACACTCGATATAGCTTCGTTGCTAATCGATGCACAAAAGTGCAATAGGTATCATTCGACTGGAAATTGTTACTATTTACTGAAAGTGAAGTAAAATTTTTGAATTGGGGATCGTTTACATATTAAAACGGGCACAAACTTTGATTTTTTTTTTTTTTTCAATGGTAATACCTTACTTTTATTTTATATTTGAATTCTGGGATTGCGACGATCGAAAAAGTATATTGGTTGTATATTTTACTTATTTTTTACAGAGTTATAAGCGTTGAAATTTTGAAGGTGCTAATGTTAAATTTATATTCCAAATTTTAATTAAAATCTTCACAAGAAAATAACTTGATCGATATGTATATATTACGAGATACAGTGAAGAAACCCAAACAAATCCATTATGAGTTTTGATTCTGAAAAATATTTTTAATTATGAAAATTATAAATAAATTCTTATTAAACAAAAAATTGGATTATGACCTATATTAATTTTTACATAAAATGAATTCTAATGCTAAAAATTATGGGAGTGCAAATTTGCAGCTCATTGAAATTATTAGTTTTCGTGATATAAATAAATCTTTCTTTTGTAGAGGCTCAGGGGGTCGTCTCTATATGAAGTTTTTCATGAGATAATGAAGAAAATTTAAAAAAGTAACAGAGAACATGACACAAAATATTTTAAATTTTTATTTACTGGTCAAACTATATGACAATAGCGTCGAATGTGAAAAAATTACACAAAAAAGTTGAATTTTAGACATTAATGTTTGCAAACGAATTCTTGTTTTCTAAAGAAAACAAGCCCTGCCTTTCATCGTTCTTCTAAAACAAAAGAATGTACAAAAGAAAAAGAAAAAGTGACTATGCATAGTCGTATCAAACCTCTTATTTTACGTTGGAAAGAATATACACAAGTGGTATTTGCCTAATCAATAATTGGTGATAAATTATAAATCCTTTAAACACTAGAAGGAAAAAATTAACTAAATAGGCGGGGTTTAAAATAGTCTCTGTTTAAAATAGAGGTATAGATGGAATGTAAAAATTGTCAATTAAAAAAAACGAATGGTATTGGAATGTAGTAATGCAGACTTGTTAAAACCTTTACGCTTCTTAACTAGCGTCATAGTCAAAAGATTAATAATTTTAGTTTATTTTTTATAATTATTTATGCTTTTCTTTTTTTTTTTTGAAGGGGTGAGGGGGGGGGGGGATTATTATTTTAAGGGTACTTTAGTCTTTAAAAATTACTTTTATAATTGTAGTTTAATTAAGAAACTATATTTTCATAGAGATTATAAAACATATCGTACAGTTTCAAAGAGTTAAATTTATCAAAACTGTAAGTATTATTAAAATTGTTTAAAGTTTGCTCTATAATACCTTAAAATAATCAGAAAAGATTTAGTTTATGTAAGTATATATGTATATAAATTATTTCAGTTCGTATATTTTGTCACACCTACAAAATAAAGTGAAGGAAAATTAAACTTTTATTGGTGATCAGTATAGCCACGATGACACATTTGAATTGAAAAATATCGTACATTTTTCAGAAAACGCTATCTGACCAATCTAAAACGTATTCTCTAATTCCGACTGTACAATGCTGAAAAATATTTATGATAAATTTCACAAATTATGATGTAATTAGGACTTTAATTTCTATATTTATACATTTTTATTCCTTACCCGTTCAAAAGAAAAATATATTATAAATAAGAATATTTATGACACAATTCTAATATAAAGACTACAAATTTTCATTTTAAAAATGTATTCTTATTTGTTCTTATTATTATTCTTATCTTTCATTTTTAGATTTACTCATTTACCTTATGTTCTGAAAATAGAAATGTGTGAACCTCTGCTTGCCTCCACTAATCAAGTTATATTTTTCCAGGTTATTTATTGTTAACTTCATTATTAAGAGTTCATAAAACAAGTACATTTCTTTTATACTTACACCACTCTTGTTTGCATGCATTTTTTAATCTATATATCCATAGAGACGATTTAGATACTATTAATGAAACTTGTATTGAATACTTGGCGGATAGCGGTATCAGCCATGGCTAGGAACCGCTAAGCATAGTGTTAATCAAAGAATATTTGCTGCCCTAAGAAGGCCAGCTAAAACGTAACTAATACTCCCTGGCGGAGTGTATAGACAAGACCTTAGTTCGCGCCCCTCACAATTGCTCCAGCTCCAAGCTCCGGCGGCTCCTACTTGCTTCTTCTAATGCGCAGGAGCGCAGACTTCGCGCTCCTACCCAGTCAGGGAGTTCTTTCCAATCCCAGTAAACTGCTTGGAGAAAAATTGACTATGGCCTCGATGCAATTTCCTCATATAGCTATACAACATGAGAATTTTCTAGTAACTTTTGTACTAATTGAGATAGAGCTTAGATAATTCGGTATATCGATAATAAGGAATTTTTCTAGCGAAGGTCACCAAGGATTGATAAAGTTACCAAATTTAGCACCAAGGACATTACCTGCCCTGGTGAAGCTTTTAAACGGGTTTTTACAGAAAAATAAGCTCTTTTAATGTGAAAACAAGCTAGAAAAATGCTGAAAATTAATATTTTATTACCAGACCAAAGCTCTATGAATGAAATTACATAAAAAGAGTTAATATTTACAAATCGTAACAATTTTTAATTCCATTTTCACATTTAGAAAATTTACAACTGATAAAAAGTTTATAATTTTTCAAAAAAGAAAAAAAAAAAAAAAAATATATATATATATATATATATATATATATATATATATATATATACTAGAGATTGTGTAAGCTGTAAAATGCGAAAAATAAATTAGAAGCCTTTTTTGCACTTCATAGCATCTAAATGAATTATTAAAAAATCAACTTTTGTAAAAATAAGAACATTTGAACGGTTATGTATTTTGTAATTGTGAATCTTTTAAACGTAAAAAAACACATTTGTCAATGAGTAGATCACAAGATTAATTTCTCTACAGAATAACATTGGGTTAGGTTATCTGTTAAATAATGTGAAGTATTTCCTTAAGTACTTTTCAAGCCTACAGCGGCCGAGTGGTTCTGCCTCGAAGCTGATAAACGTGACGTGCCGGGTTAGATCCCCGGTCACGTACGTCGTCCTAGTCGTTCAGCATTTTCTCTAAAACGTGTATAGGTTAGAACCATTTAGAAAGACCCCCACGGAGGGCATTCCATTCATAAGCCTAAGACCCCAGAGCAGTCAATCGGCCTTAATCCCCACAACATTAAGTACTTTCCAAATCTAATACAATTTTGATAAATATTGGTATGAGTATATGAATTAATTCTCCGTAAAATTAAATACCAGTATATTAAAATTATGGTAATACTAAATTTTTCTGTGTCTAAGGAAAATGCATTTATGCATAGCTGAATATATTTAAATTTATTTTTCTTTAAAATTTACAAAGTTAATATAGCATAATTTTAAAATTAACTATTTTTTTTAAGTAAAAATAAACTGGTAACAATAACAAACAATATTAATAAAAAGTAAAAAAAAAAAAAAAAAAAAATGTACATGTGTAATTTAGATTTATTTCATTAATTATTTTCTATCAATTTTAAAACTACATATTAAATATGTCATGTGCAAAAATAATATAAAGAAAAGCACAAATGTTAATAAACCTGATTTTAAGTTATAAGCTCAAGCTCATCAATTTCGGTTATTTTAAAAATATATCTTTAAAAAATGTTAAACAGATCTGGGAAAAAAATTTATAAAAAATAAAAATATGTTTTTTATAAGATTATTGAATAAAAATTTCTGCAAACATTTTCCTATAAATATTTTCATATTAAATAATTTTTTTTTTTTTTTTTAAATATCTCTTTAAATCATTTCTTAACCCCTTCCCCTTTTTATAATGAATGAAAGTTAACTTTATAAAATGAGCTTTGAATAAAAACTTAAAAAAAAAAAAAAAAAAAAAAAAAAAAAAAGGTTTTAGCTTATAGAAATGTTTATTTAAATTAATCGCTGCGGATAGCGCAAATGATATGATGAATTCAGGATGCAGATTGCAAATGCCACAGCCGTGATGCAGATTGCTATCTCACAGCCGTGTCTGCGCGCATGCGCATTAGAAGGAGCCGTCGGAGCTTGGAGCTGGAGCATTTGTGAGGGGCGCGAACTAAGGTCTTGTAGTGTATAGTATGCCTGTACAAGAAGCTGACTTACTGGCTAAGCTAGCGAAAAACATGCAAAGAATTTCAAAATCAGATTCGTGTATATGCGCTGTAGTGTCGTGTGATCACAGGATGCCCTATTTATAAACAAGTTCGTTGTTCGTAGACAGATTCTGTCATCTTCAGATATCGTGTAGGATTTTGAATTTTTTACACTTTAATCATTAATTACATTTCCTCATGAACAATTAATCATTTTTAACACTCATTAATCATAGTTCATACTTTAATTTATTATTATTATTATTATTATTATTTTTAAGATCATTATTTTTTCCGCTGCGTAGAATTTAGAGCAGCATTTATTGATTTATGTATTATATATTTAATACCCGGAAACTTTAAAAACATCTATAATTATTTGTAAATAAGTGTAGAAAAAAATTAAAATATACGTTTAAATATTGAAGCAGGTTTTTTTTTTTTTATTTAATAATAATAATTAATATTAAAAATAATAATTGTTTTATTAAATGTTATCAAATGGTAATAATTTTAATAATGCTATTCATTTTTCTGACACAATATTATTATTATTTTTTTAATATCTGTAATTTATATATTATTTAAAAAATATATATTAAAAATATTAAATAAGAATAATTTTATCAGTACATATTAATAAATATATATGTATGTAAATATCTGAAACAAATATTGATTTATAATATATTTCTTATATATTCCTATTTTTCCTAAATATTCTACCTATTTAAAATATTTTTAAATAGAAATACAAATATAATACATAAAAAATAAAATATATATAGCCTAAAAAAGAAAGAAAGAAGAAAATGAAGAAGGCTTTTTAATGAACAGTCTGACAAAAAAAAAAAAAAAAAAAAAAAAAAAAAAAACTCTCCTACCTCACTTAATTTTACCGTAAGTTTTCGTAGAAACATGCGGCTGGTTCCAGTCGATTTGAAATAACGTCTAGTTTATATTTGTATAGTTAGATTTTGCTTAGGTAGTCGAATACATATTAAAACTGGCATCAACTTCATTTTTTTCAATGGTAATCGCCA
The DNA here is from genome assembly GCA_963930645.1 of Salticus scenicus. Taxonomy (NCBI): domain Eukaryota; kingdom Metazoa; phylum Arthropoda; class Arachnida; order Araneae; family Salticidae; genus Salticus; species Salticus scenicus. The sequence continues at coordinate 25,609,774 of OZ005659.1, read as the reverse complement.
TTTTTCATAATTTATTTGAATTCTTTGCATCAAATCGTCGCGGAAAATGGTGTTTATACATTTTGCTCAATATTTCATAGAGTTATAAGCTGTCAAAATATGAGGACGCTAATGTTAAATGAATGTGACAAACATTAATTCATATCTTCCAAAATAATTATGATATTCAAATTCAGTTTTTTTTTATACGATAGAATGAAGTAACCCACACATATTCCATGCATATTTTTGATTAAAAAAAATAAAAATAAAAACATTTTTGAATTATGAAAATTATTAATGATTTCACATTTGAAAAAATTATGAATTATGACCTATGTTAATTTTTGCATGAATAGAACGGGCATCATAAAAAAAAAAAAAAAAAAATGGGTTTCCAAATTTACAGCTTGTTCCTAACATTATTTTTTGAGTTACAGTGATATTTCATTTTTTACTGTTGTTAGGCTGTCACCTATTATAATTTGTATCCTCTGTGAGTAAATATCTGTATACATTTTGACGAAAAACTATTTTAATTTACCTTTATGTTATTCTAATTGTTTTCTAAGCAGCATTTCGATGTTTATGATACAAATTGGATTATTTTTTAAAAAATTGTCGCAATGCAAGCGAGAGATTGTGAAAGAATTCAAAGAGAAATGAAGCCCCGCCCGGTCATTTCTGTTGAGCAATCTAAATGATAGACCAGATGTTTTCTGCCTAAAGGTTGCCTGGCCGAGTAATGTCGACCGGCTGACGACCTGGATAGCTCAGTTGGTAGAGCCTTGACCTTGTAAGTCAAAGATCCGTGGTTCGAGTCCCGGTCCAGGCATTATTTTCACTCAGTCAGAAAAATTAAATTTCAATAAATATGATTTCCTTCCACAGTTGATTGTGTGAGTTTATTAAAAATTGTATTTCTTTCTCTCATTGTTTAATGGTGTTTTCCATTTCCTGCCAACGCTTTGTTTCCTGCGGCTTATTTCTGTTGAGCTATCTAAATGATAGACCAGATTGTTTCTGCCTATAAGGTTGTCTGAGTGAGTAATGCTGACCGGATTGTCGGCCTGGATAGCTCAGTTGGTAGAGCCTTGACCTTGTAAGTCAAAGATCCGTGGTTCGAGTCCCGGTCCAGGCATTATTTTGACTCAGTCGAAAAATTAAATTTCAATAAATATGATTTCCTTCCACAGTTGATTGTGTGAGTTTATTAAAAATTGTATTTGTTTCTCCCATTGTTTAATGGTGTTTTCCATTTCCTGCGGCTTAGTTCTGTTGAGCTATCTAAATGATAGACCAGATTGTTTCTGCCTATAAGGTTGTCTGAGTGAGTAATGCTGACCGGGATGTTGGCCTGGATAGCTCAGTTGGTAGAGCCTTGACCTTGTAAGTCAAAGATCCGTGGTTCGAGTTCCGGTCCAGGCATTATTTTCACTCAGTCGGAAAAATTAAATTTCAATAAATATTTTACTCTATTCTGATAATAATTTCGGAATCAGTTTCTGTTTCGGGCAATTTAAGTAAATTAACTGTTTTAAATATTTCATATTTTCTTTTTTAATGTTTATAATTTCTATTTTGATTAATTGAAATAAGTATTTCTTCCAAAATTTTGATATTTTTATTTATTGAAAAGTTATGATTTTAAATGGCATCAGTGGTTATATTAAACACAAATAAACACCTCTCACGTCGAGCTCTAGTGGCGCAGTGTTCCAGCTGATGGAACACCCACAGATTAAAAACGGTAAGTACTATCTCTACAAAATTATACCTGCGTACTCCTTTAGACCTAAGTAGATAGTCTACAACTTCTTTTCTTGAAATTCCAACTTTAAAGGGTAGTGAGCTCTAAAGGGTTTTAACGCTTCTTAACTAGCGTCATAGTCAAGAGATTAATCATTTAGTTTCTATATTGCTTTATTTTTTATATTTATTTATGGTTTTGTTTTTGCTTTTTGAAGGGGGGGGGGGATTATTATTTTAAGGTACTTTAGTCTTTTAAAATTACTTTTGTAAATGTAGTTTAATTAAGAAACTTTACTTTCATAGAGATTATAAAACATTTCGTACAGTTTCAAAGAGTTAAATTGATCAAAACTGTAAGTATTATTAAAATTGTTTAATGTTTACTTCATAATACCTTAAAATAATCAGAAAAGATTTAGTTTATGCATGTATATATATGTATATAAATTATTTCAGTTCGTATATTTTGTCACACCTACAAAATAAAGTGAAGGAAAATTAAACTTTTATTGGTGATCAGTATAGCCACGATGACACATTTGAATTGAAAAATATCGTACATTTTTCAGAAAACGCTATCTGCCCAGTCTAAAACGTATTCTCTAATGAAGTATTTAAATATATATGTATTTAAAAATTCGAAATAGAAAGAATCAACCATGGCTGCCTGCGATTCAATAGCGGCTGTCCAAACGAGGCGAAAATACCGTACAGCGAGAACTTAAATTTTTTACCGCTACCCAACAATTGGCGTTGTATACAAGCCTTGATTTTTTCTGATTTATAGATCCAGCCATAAGAATAACATTATACAGAAGTATTTTGCAATTAGCGCTGTAAACTCATTAAAATGCGGAGGAAAAAATAAAAAAAATCGAATATGCATAATAATTAATATCAGTGCATGCTTGTATGTCAAATTGTTTTCACGACAAAAAATATAATAATAATAATAATAATAATAATAATAATAATAATAATAATAAAAGTCGTTCATTCATCGCTAATTTGAAGGTGCGATCATAAGAATAACATTTTATACATGCATTTGCAGTTCACGCTAGAATCTCACTAAAATATCGAAAATATTTTTGAATGGCCATAATAATTGTATCAATGCATGTTGAACTATATATGTTTGTCAAAATGTTTTCATCATAAAAAAAATATTATAAAAAGATCGTTTATTCATCGTGATATTTGCGACCTTTAAAGGTGATTTGAAATACTAATGCCTAATAATATTTTTTTAGAACCATTCCCATATCATTAACGAATTAAATTCAAAAGTAATATATATACAATATATATATATATTTATTTAATGATGAAATAAGAGTGCATTTTAGTATTTTTCTGTAAAGGCAATGGATTTTTTTTTTTTTTTTTTTTAAATCGTGTCAAAATCTGAGAATCTTGAAACATCTGACACAATTTTATGGTTATAGCATGGGCGTCGGCACAATGGGGCAAGGGAAAGGCATTGCCCCCCCCCCAACCCTGGAAAATTCTAATAAGCATTTCTTTTTCTTTAACTTTAAAACTATGATATAAGAATTTTATTTAAATATATATATATATATATATATAGGTTGTGCTCTCCCCTGAAATTTTTTCTGGCGACGGTACTGGGTGATAGTAACTATTTTAAATATATATGTTTGTTATTAACTGTATTACAGTTATGAAAATTTGCATAAGTATATGAAAATTTCATGAAAACTATCTAAATAAAAAACTATATATATGTATGTATGTTTATATATATATATATATATATTTAATACAGACTGCTTATTAATTTATGATTTCTTTCACTGGATTTTACATTATTACGGTTTTTAACAATATATTCTAAACATAATTTGATATTACTTTGTGATTTTTTTTTTTTTTTTTTTTTTATGTAATTGAATGTTTGAATGCTGAAATTCAATTCAAATTTTTAACCTTCAAACATTAAAATATATATATATATTGATGAATGCACCATACTTAGATTATATTATTAAATTGCGGTAGATAGGATGTGAAGGGTTCGACCCCAGGTTCAGGGATGGAACACGGGCGCAGAATTCATACCAATATCAATGTAAGAAAATTTTCTACCTCTTAAATCGACGATATTATAGGTAGAGAAATTTCTTAAACACATTCCGGTGTGAATTCTGCGCCCGTGTTCCATCCCTGCAGGTTGCAGTTTCCCCAGTTCGGATTTCTCCGTCGTTTTCTCCAAAACTAACATAAATAAGGGCTCGGTCCACCCCCGTCACCTTACAAAAACAACCACGAAAGGCATTCCACCTATAGACCTAGGACCCAAGTGTATTAATCAGCTTTATGCCACACAACCACGTAATTTTAAATTACAATATTTTAAAACCGAATGAAGTAAAGAAAAATTTGTTAGTAGATAAAATTTTTAAAATATTAAAAATTTTTAATTTAATTTAATTTAAATAGCCCTACTGAAATTTTAATATACGTAATATTGTTTCATTGCAATGCCTATGCATGCATATTTTTAATAATTCTGAGACTAAAAAAAAAAAAAAAAAAAAAAATCTGTAGTGACTGAAAATGAATTTAGGGGACCTCAAAACATATAGAAACATTACAATTTCAAAGACGGATTTTTGACATGATTACAATATTTTCCTCAACTATGTATGTACGAAAAGTAAAAATTATTATAATGTCCTTTTTCATTTGTGTACTATTTTAGAGTTGATCTTTCCAAATAAATATTTATCATTCTAGTATATCTTGAGAAGTTAAAAAAGTTATATAAAACTATGTTAGAAAATGCTTTTAATTATAAAGTAAATCCAATTATGAGAATTTGGTATATCTACGTTTCAAGGTCTCCTGAATTCATTATTAATTTCCAAAAATATACTATGTAAGAAAAATATTGTACCCATGAAAAAAAAAACTGCAGGTTTTTTGTATATTTTTACATTTTATGGTTTTCTGAATTCATTTTTCTGTTTTTATAAAGATATGTGTATGTGTCTGAGTGAACACAATAGCATTTAAATATTTTATCTGATTTCTATATTTCACTGTAGATTTATAATGATTATATATGTCTGTGTGTGTGTAAAACAGTAATTAAAAAGAAAAGAAAAGAAAGAAACTAAGACAAATTATAATTTTTTAAAGGAATTTTTTAAGGTGAGTACAAAGCGTAGATATTTTTTAAAATAAATAAATAAATAAAAAATAAAAAATAAATATTTTAACTAGTAGGAATATATAGATATATTTTTTTTTCTGTCCCATATTTATGCAAGTATTGGAAAAGATCGCAAATAAATCAAAATGGCTGGATCGACAATCGCAACATGGCTTTAAACCCGGCATCTCCCATCTACCAGCTTAGAGAACAGAAATTTTCGGCCTCAAGTGGAGCAAAAAGATAAGGGAAAAAATTGAGAATTTATTAGCTAGGAGCATTAAAAAATTTTTCCCCAGTTTTTAAATATTTATTTATCTATTTTTTTGGAATAATTTTCAAGAATATCAGTATAATAGTCATTGGTGATTTTCACTGCATATGTATAATAAAAATATCTACATATAATTCTAAGACAAATATTTTTGTTTAAAGTTAAAAATTTACATAAAGAAAAATTTTAATGTGCGTATAAAACGTAGATATTAATAAAAAATAAAATAAAAAGTATTTCAGATTCTAATGTAATAAATACTTAAAATGATTTCGAATATGGATTTGTTTTTTCAAGCAAATTTATTAAATATTCCTTATATACAGTTCCTTCTTATCTTTATTATTATTATTATTATTTACTTTATTTCAAAACAGATTTTTATGTCTATAATTACTGGCTTATTATTATTATTATTTATAAAACAGAAATACAAGATTTTTCTTTTCTTTAATTCATTCATTTTTAGAAGAAAATTTTTAAATAGCTGAACTTTCAGGAATAAATAAAGAAATAAATAATTATTTATCTGCAAATAATCTTCTTAAAACATTCTGCATGTATAACAAACACTTTTGTGCGTTACAAGACAGTTGTAATAAAATAATTTGTTAAATTGTCAAAAAGCTTCGTAAGCAAGTAAGTACGTATCGTAAATACGAGACGCGTAACTAGCGCACCAAGCGGAGAAGGGGGTAACGATGCCTTGTACTGTGTTTCTGTTGTTCAAGTTCGCGTCTGGACAGCCGCTACTGAATCGGAGGGAGCCATGGTAGTGTAAATTGAGAATTTTTGTAACGTTTTATTTGTGTGCGTGGATTCATTTATCATTATTCAAGATGCTTGACAAATACTTTAATTAACATCACGATATACTACACTTAATTACACAAATAAGAATAATACTTAGGTTAACATGCTAGCTACAATTTACGCGCGCCGATCTCGCTGCCTATTCAATCCTAAACGGTTATAGTTACAGTCTCAAGTCTCTTTTCAGGTGGCAGTTAGAGTTCAAAGTGCGGTGACAGGCTACCACAAGGAATTCCAAGTACTTGTTTTATTATATGAATAGTTAGAACACTTTACATATAAAAATGATGCGAATTAACTCCAAAAGTTTAATATAATTTCTATTAAATATGACATAACAGTGTCAATCCGCAGATTCCTCACAGTCATTATTGGCATAATCATGAGTCGCACTCTTCGCCCTTTTTATTTTATTTTATTTTATTTTGGAACTTTTAGCGATGAAAAATTTCCGACTGTTTTTTCTATCACTATTTTTACGTTGAAATTTTTGTGAGATTTTTGTATAAATTAGTAGCAGAAAACCCCCGAAAATGTGTCATTTCCGAAAATGCTCTAAAAAACTAATGGAGACTGAGACCATTGTATAATGTTAAATATGAACTCAACCTGTAGGCGTTATTGCTGAAATTTACATAATTTTAGAACAGGTTTTTCTACATTTATATTTATAAGAGAAATGAATATATACTATAATTATACAATTTCTAATCAAAGTATTTGTGTCCATTGTTCGTTTATTGTAGAAAGACGAATATTGGGTATATTCTTAAGAAATATTGTAACATACACATTGCAAATGAGATGCCATAGGTGGAGTTAAATATTTCCAAAATATTTTAATTTATTCCGGAGCATTTTTAGCTTCGACTTTATTTCTCACCTATTTTATTTATAAAACATTTTTCTCCAATAAATAACTAAGATAAAGTATGAAAAAAATCAAAACTGATTACATACAAGCGTTGACATTCCGATTAAATTCAGTTCATAAGGTTATTTCATAAAGGTCAAAAATGCGACTGCAGCGATCACATCAGTAGCTGTGAGAAATACATTCATTAACAGAACGCATGCATGCCTCATACCACTTGCCAACCATATCATTAATAACCGAACAATTGTTGACGCCCTTTGAAAAAAAGCCCCTTTTTATCACATCACTATATTTTTAGAGAAATTCTCTCCAAATGTTGTTACGATTAAATAAAACTAAAATTACTCTAAAAAATGACTGGTGTGAAAAAAAAAGCGGGTACTAAAATTTGTACGGTTCATAATTAGGTGGTTGGCAAGTATGCTGATAGCATAAATCCCAATGTTTTAACTTATTCCGGAGTATTTTTAGCCCCGCCTTTTGTTTCATAGCACATATATTTTAAAGGTAAATTTTTCTCATTTTATCGCAGTTATATGTTGGAGAATTTTTTTCTGTAAATAGTGTGGTGAGAAGTAAAGACGGGATTAAAAATACTCCGGAATAAATTAAAATGTTGGTGTCTATGTCCATAGTAAGTTACTTTGGGGCTCTTTAAACATAAATACGTTTCGTTTTCATATATGCTTTTCACTATGTGCTTGAATGGTATGTATTCCTTGTCTTGAAATCTTACAGCTTATTTTTTTACCATTGATCATTTTTTACTTTGAAAACAATACATTTTTTACGTGTTGCATTGTTTTGGCATGTGTTACTTTTCTATTAAGCCTATTTATTTATCAGTCTTATACGAAATATGACATCTATTACACTAATTTTAAATGGAAATTAAACTTAATAAATCCCTAATGATGAAAATTGAGCTATAAGAGTCCAAGACAAGAAATATCGTTTAATTACATATTTTGAATAAAAATGTATTTTTACAACTCTATTGGCATTCAAAGTAAAGTTACAATTCTATAAGAAGCTAGCGGATGGGTTCTGTATGTTTTTGAGTGTCTCGATTGATACTATTACATAATTTCACAATAACAATTTACAATTTTCTTATATATTTCATACATAAAAAACACCGGAAACATCCATATCTGAACTAGGTTTAACAGACAGCGACATGCCATACTTACGTCAGCAGAACTAAATTAGTTCGAAGCATGCGTTCTGCGATTGAACGTGTTTTTCACACTCCCTCATAGGTACGCTGCAGTCGTATATTTGACCTTCATGCAAATAACTTTGCGAGTTAAATTTAATGGGGATGCCAACAATTGTATGGAAGTTTGAAAAAAAATATTTTTAAAATAAAACTGGTATGAAATAAAGGTGGGACTGAAAATGCTCCGAAATAAATAAAAATGTTGGCAACTCTGCGCACACTTTAATATCTTCATTGGAAGTGCTAATATTGTTCAAGATATAAGCTGTACAGATTAAAAATAAATACATATTTTTTAAAGAGTATTTTGTGTATCAAAAGTAAAATTTAAATAGAATTTGATTATATAGATTCTATTACATCTGCTTCATTTTTATACAACGAGTGAAAAATAGTAGCTTGCGCAATGTAAACACTGAGGAACAAACAATTAGTAGGTGCGAATTAGATTTGGCTGTATGCGCCCAACAGATGGACTTTAGAATATTTTTTCTTCTTACTAAAAGGAAAAAAAAAACTGTGTTTTCTTAGACAAAATAAAATTTACAAATATTTCTTTAGAATATAATTATTTAAATTAAAACACAATGTAAACTCAATTAATATATATAATTATCACTTACGTTGCAGAACATCGTATGAATATGCTATCGGCGCCCATCGATTTATAATAACATCTCCATTTTTGTTTAGGGTTTCCTCTATATATTAATACTAGCATCAACCACATTCTTTTCAATGGCAAACTCTATTTTTAACTCTATATTCAAATTTCGGAGATGAAGGAAGTTCGGAAAGAGATACTTTTTTTCATACATTTAATTAATTATTGATAGAGTTTTCAGCGATAATCTAACAAGGTTCATCCATTTAGAAAAAAATAAATTATGATCTCGAATAGGAAGTTAGCTATTGATTAAGATTCTAACTGGAAATTAAAAAAAAAAAAAGAAAAAAAAGAAAAAAGAAAAAAAGGTATGAATATTTAAAAAGTAATATATTTCAAATTACTAAAGGTGTTGTGTTTGTGTCAAAACATATTAGAATAATTATTTGAATTCCTATCCAGGAAACTAGACATTACTGGGAAAAAAAAAAAAAAAAAAAAAAACCTAAACAAGTATTAGTCGAAATGACATATATATAATGTTTTTCACGCACAAAATGATTGACATTGGCAGCTCGTTTTCCAGTTATAAATTCGGAAAGTTCGGTAATAATTGTTGCAGCTACGCCTCAATCAATAAACCACGCCTTACTTAAGTAATGAATGAAATCCAAAACAAGCAATAATCGAAAAAGAAAACTTATTGTTTGATGCCTAAATCAATTGCCCATTTCAGCTTTGCGTTACATTCTATCGAGATAAAATGTCTGAAAATTCGCTAACGTAGAATTTAAAAATTGATAAAAATCATTGTTTTCTCAGGTTTTATTGGGACTCGTTTCATTCCTTTCCAAGTTACTACATTTTTAGTCAAATTTAAGTAGGGATTTCTTGAGAACAGTGTCACGAAGGTAAACAGTTTACGCGTCGAAAATCACGTTAGATGATGCCCTCTTGAAGGAACACCTTTCAGTTGATATATTTATTACACTATTGGGATGGTTTCCTGATATAGAAAGTGTAATATCATTATCTAAATTCTCAAAACTGATAAGTCATATATTACTTTGTTTTTAAGTTGTTTTCCAAAATAAATAGCTATTTTATGCCGTTATTAGAAATAATCGGATATAAATAATACTGCGCCTCTCCTTTCCGTAACAGATTGTGTATGCAAAAGTACTCTCTTATGCATTGTGTCAATTTTACAAAAACATGTTAATCTTTGTAATACATATCGAAGCGTTAATTAGAAAGGAAAAAGAATTACAAAGTAAAGTGAAAAACCTTTCTCTCAGATTACATACAGATATTTACATAAAGATGATACGAATGATAATGTGTGATGGTCCCCTCAATTAAATATGAAAAGAAATATCACTATAACTCGAAAATGAATGATAGGAAAGAGCTGTAAATCCATGTTTCTATAGATGCTTATTCTAGTCCTGCAAAAATTAAAACCCTTATCGCTCGTATGCCCTTCTGATGGGACATCAAAAAATCGAGGAGCCACGCCTTAAGGTGTTCCTCTGGAAATAAAATGTTATTTTTCAAAAACGTGTAATCATAAGCTTCCTTCCGGCTACCGGAAAATTTTAACAGAAAGATTTATTTTATTTAATGATGAAGTAAACTAAAACAAATTATCAGAATTTTTCGGTAGCCAAAAGGTAATAAGTTGGAAACTATACGTGTGACGTTTTAAAGGAAAGCCAAAAGGCGTGTCTTAGGGAAAATATGCCGAGCGCAAAGGGTTAATTAAGTCCTGATTCGTAAGTTTTTGGAATATGAATTTATTAATTTTCTAAATTAAAAATAAAAATATGTTTAAAATTGGAAGTATGCAGGGAATATGTTTGGATCATTAATTCCTGTTGCTTAAAAAAAATATTTGAATTAAGTAAGACTTTAGGCAGATACGAATTAAAGTCTGTAATATTCATTGAACCTTAAAATCCGCTAATTTTCATAGTCTATCTCTTTGAAAAATTGAGTGAAATATATAAATCATACAATTTTCTAGGATGAATTGTTCCAAATAATTCATAATAACATTAGTAATAATAATAATAAAAATAATAAATAAATAAATAAATAAAAATGGACATTGATATTAAGAAAGAAGAGGGGGGGGGGAAATGATGCCAGTTTTTACCCTTTTCCGGCCCGAGCACTCAAGCGAAGGTGCTCTAAAGTGTGTTGCCATGTTCAGGGATTCTTTTATTCGACTACTAGCAATAATATTGGGGAATATACTTACGGTTATTTTGTGAAATACTTACAATATGCAAAAAACGAATAACCTTCGAAGTCTTTAGGACACCGTTACAGTGACAATGTAGTGGTAGATATTCGATAGAAAACTACTAAATTTGCAGCACTCACCCAAAGAGTGAAATTAAACAGTGCCGGCAAAGATTATAGAGTTTTCGGAATGGTGTATATTAAAATTTGTTTTATTTATTTAATATTACCATAATCAAACTTTGACAGCTTTAAACTGTATGAAATTTTAGGGAAATATAAAAAAAACAACATCTCTCTCTTTTCTTTCCCCCCCTTCTTAAGTTGAATAGATCACAGTAGCCGAAAATAAGAGTATCAGAAGTAATTGTTACCATTTGTGCAAAATGTAATATGTTATAATAACAGCCAAAGCAAAATTTTATGGCAGAATCATATACTGGGTGTTATTACATATCGCTTAGTACCAGTAGCATATTTATAGATTTATTTGAGGCAAATTAACTCAATAGTGTTTCTCTCTCTTTTCACTGACTGTTTAATTTATCTTCATGATATTTAAAACCGTTTTTGTATTTCTTACAATACAAATGTATTAAAAATTTTTAGAAAGTGTAATGATCCCAAAAATGCAGACATTGAATTACTCATTTTCTTTAATATAGTTAAACCACATATTTTCAAAGAAGGTCTTTATGTAAAACTAAGCTACACAAGAAAACAAAGCCATTGCCATTACATTGATATTGCAGCCCCTGCAGCATTAAGTTAATACATGAAAAAAAAAAAAGTACAACAGTTGTTTCGTTTTGAAATAAAGCACGACCCATCCTTGAATTTTGAATATTTCCAAAGCTCTTATGGACACGCCTTTTTCAAGGATTTTTTCACAAGTACTTTTCCAGAATATAATACCATAGCCTCTTTAACTAGATGACTGTCACGTAGCTCGTAAACTAGTCAACAGTTGAAACGGTAGACAGCGCCTCCTGGTACAGCTTACGCCACTTTTTTATTTAAAACCACCAAAAATTTTTTAAAGTGGGATATATGATGTACATAAAAGACGAATAGAATCAAAGAAACGTCGATTATATATATCATACAACACTTTTTTAAATTATTGGTGTCAGTTGAATAAAAAAGTCGCAAAATTTGTCCTAGGTGGCGCTGTCTATCGCATCAACTGTTGCATAGTTTCCGAGCTAAGCCGCTAAGCGACAAGCATCTGGTTAAGGAGGCTATGATAGTACATAGATGCAAAAATCCTGATTTATATTCCTTAGTTTTGTTAGTACCCGCCCTTTTTTTCTCCACCATTCATTTTTTAGAGTATTTTTTTTCTCGATATATCGTAATTACATTTGTAAAAAATTACTCGAAAAATTTAGTGGTGTGGAAAAGGGGCGTATATTAACAATACTACGGAATATTAATTAGGATGTTGAGAACTATGTTTACGAACGAGATCACTGCTTCTTTATTTCCCTTATATATGCGGAACAAAAAAAAAAAGGCGGAGTTAACTATACTTCACAATATTAGTTAGGGTGCTGGAACGTATGGACTCCGCTCTACAAGTGTTGTACAACACCCCCCCCCCCTTCCTCTTTAAAAAAACGTGTCTTAGTAAATCACTTTTAATCATAGTAGTTATATCAATTAATTTGTCCTAGAAAAGCCTAGGTCTAAAAGTGTTTACACACTAACAATACCTTTCTTAACTGATATTTATTATTTTATATTGTTTTCACAAAACGTTTATAATAATTAAGCACATTAAAAACGACATTCCTTTCCACTTTAAATGGAAATTTTTTTTAGAGACACACCTTAAAGAGTTAGGAAGTTGTGATTGATTTATGTAACAGGAAAAAAAAAAATATTTTACTTTATAAATATCAGGAATTGTACTCCCATTCTTGTTGCAGGTCACTGCTAGGGATAAAAAATATTACACTTATTTTATGAAAAATCCTTGTCATGTTAGGCTTTTTCCTAAGTGCGGCAACAATTGCCGTTCACAAACAATTGCGCACTAACTTGATATACTTTGTCCACTACCCCGAAAGATGCAGACAACTGACATGATATGCGATAATTTGGCAACTCCTTCGGCATTTTAAGGTAAATTGAAAATGATATTAAGAAAAGTCAATAGAATAATACCGGTGTCAACAACATAATTAATTTTTATGTTTTAAGTATACATGTTAAGCTTATCTAAGTTTGTAGTCCATGATCATTATTTTGAATACATTGGGCTTCTGTACAACTACAGTAGTTCTGTTTATTAAATACAGTCTTAAAAAGAGATGTCGTGACATGCAAAATTCAGTTCGGAACGATCATGAACACAATTATATTGTACTACGAAGGTAGAAACGCATTAAAAAAATAGCACGCATTATCGAAACGGTTGCAGGGAAAAAGCCTTTATATTTTTAGTAAATGCTTTAGTATTAATTATTTATCCAAAATGTTCACACTCCTGTGCCGCATTGGTAGCATCCGCAGACACTGGCTGGAAGTCCTAAGTTCGACACCACCCAACTGCTATTTTTTTTTTTCTTTTCTTCTTATTTATTTACAAGCGAACCCGTGCGAAAAATTAACATTTTATTATTATTTTTTTTTATTTACCTTTAAAATTTGAAACTCATAAATGTTTTACAAATTTCACCACCTAATTAAAATTTTAATTTACCAGAAGCCAAATTATTAATAAATCAAATTAATATTGTACAATAGTGAAACTAAAATCATTCAAAGAAAGGTTTTCAAATAAAATTCATGGTTCACGAACAAATTTTCATACTTCCACTGGCAGTACAATTTTAATATAGGACTCTCACGACGCCTTTCAAATTTTTGTCGTCATGTTGGCGATGACTTTTTATTAATTTTGTTATTAACATTTTTTTTTTTTTATAAATAAATAATAAAATAAAATAAAATAAAATAATTCCTATTTTGGTTATATTTTTTATGATTGTGTTTTTTAGTCAATTTATGACACAAAAGTTCATATTCTGTATATATCTTTAAAACATTGCTAGGTTTTAAATGACGTTTGCAAAGATTCTAAAGAAAACACTGTTAAAAATACATTTTTTTCGTAAAATAATCTCATCAGACAAATGTCGTCATATTTTCTTATTAGTCTATTGAGCTAAGTACGCGTGCTTAAATATTGTCCATGTATAAATAATATTTTTTTATCCTCGCGTATCATATCGTTTCGAGAAAAAATAATTGAAACTTATCCACGTTAGAGAAATATTATATATATTATTATTATTTTATTTAAACGTACCTTTTTTTATTCTATTTTATTTTATATTTAAAAAAATTCTAAAATTTGATTTTTAACTTAGGGAAAATTTAGAAAATTTAAAATATAAAATAATGTTTATTACGTATAAAATAATAATATTTATGGCAAGCAAATATATGAAATACATGACCCCACCTTTCAATCTTGTTTAGAGTGTTGATTCAATAACGATTCCTTCGAGAACTTCTTTAACACTTTGAGGTCAATCCGAGCGTCAATATGGTTACCGTTCTCATTAAATATGAATTCCTATTGCAGTTAAATAATCCCTTTATTATGAATAATAAGAATTTGAAGTTTTTAATAAAAAAATATGTATTAAAATACATATCTTTCAAGAATTTTTTTTTTTTCAAAAAATCATGAAAAGTATGAAAAATTCAGTCCAGAGAGAGATCGCATAGTTACCAGCATTTTAATTTATTCCGTAATATTTTTAAACCTGCTTTTATTTTCGCATCATTCTATTTATAGAATACTTTTCTGTAATATTTAACTACGATAAAATAAGAAAAAATTACTCTCAAAATAAAAGTGGTATGAGATAAAGGCGGGGCTAAAAATATATCCGGAATAAATTAACCCCTTCCTTCTCGTGTCCGTGAAATTGACAGGGTGGGTTTTCTCTTTCTGTTTCGCGTGCCCGTGATATTTCCGGGCTAGCGTGTTCAAAGGTAATGCATTAAAAAAAATTTAAAAACAAAAGATTTCTAATACACGGAAATTTTTTATTTGTTATTTTACACTACAGATGTAAGTAGTAAACTATTTAAAATGTAATTGCCGATAGTAGGTTTATTTTAAACTGCCAGCCCCATCCAGTTTAAAATATTTGTAATGCTTATTTTGTAATCTTCGTTTAGTTAAGCTTTTGAATACATGTGGTTTTATTCTTTAAGATAAAATAAATTATTTAGTGCAGCTTTTTAATATCTTACTCAGAATCATAATATGACTCGGATTCTAATTTTAGAGTATATACATCTGAGAGTGATGCGGAAATAAGTGATATTTATAAAATTTCTGATAGCGAATATGTAAACAGTGAGCGTATTATAAATACATTGTTGTTGTATAGGTAAAATTCTTTCTATAAAATTCTATTTTAATGTTTAAAACACATATCTTTGACTTTTTCTACTTACTCGAAAACCAACATTGAGTCATAATAACCCTTATTGTTGGTTTTTCCACAAAAATAAATTTCTATATTTTAAACTAAAAAAAATTCCAAAAATTAAAAATAAATACTTATTGTTCATACACTTTATTTTATACAGGCTTCTTAAATAAAAAAAAATAATAATAATAATAGGTACCCTTTTTTTTTTTTTTCTTTTCGTTTTCTTGAAAATTACGAGCTTTTTATGGGATTAAAATATTGGCAACTCTGGCTTTTTCAAACAGTGAGACTCCGCTCAGCAATTGTTGAACCGCCTTCGTTTCCTCCAAATTTGCCTTAGTAATTCACTTCTAATCATACTTATGTGAATTAATTTGGTGTAGAAAAAGAACAGATCTAAAAGTTTTAATACATTAACAATACTCAACAGATATTTATTAGTTAATATTGTTTTCACAAAACTTTGCATAATAATGAAACACGTAACAAACAATATTTCTTTTAACTTTAAATGAAAAATTTTCTAGAGACACAGAATAAAGAGTTAGGAAATTCCGGTTAATTTATGTAACAGCAAAGAAAAGATTTTCGTTTAAATATCAGGATTCTTACTTCACGCCCTTTTTTCAGTTCAAACCCAGGAATAAAAAATTTTCCACTTTTACGCCTTCACTTATTTTATACATAAATTTATGTGGTATTTTTAGTAATGTGTGTTAATTAAATACTATAGAGATCACTGAAAAAGAAATATATATATATATATATATATATATATATATGTAGCAATGAAAAGGCGGAAATTTTGTATCATTGAACGTGACCTGGAGAAAGGGTGGAGAGCAAAAACTCTGAATATTAATTAATATACTTTTTCTTAGGCATTATTTATCAGTTGATGTTGATATCGCAAGGATTGGACACTGTCGCAAGAAATAACCTATATTATCGTTAGTTTAACAGGACATCGACAGTTAAGATGTAAAACATTTGTTTATCTGATAATGGTATTAGTTCTGTGCCAATGTTCTACCCCTCACATTGTCGGGAAAAAAAAAAAAAAAAAAAAAAAAAAAAACACTATGTATAATAATAAAACACGTAAAACGCAATATGTCTTCCCACTATTAATTACATACATGAACTGACACTTTCAACGAAAATTTTTTCTTAAGGCACAGAATAAAGACTTAGTAATTGCTCATAACATATTTAACACTTTCGTGACCTCATGATCTTTTTGATAGCAAGCTCCGCCTATGGACGTTCCCAAAATATGATATTTGAGAGCAAAATTTTCTGTATTTACAATTACTAGTATCGCCCAGTGGTCGAAACTCGACCATTTTTTTTGCAAAGCGAGGCAAAGCAAAGTTATTGCTTTGTCCTAAACGGAATGCAATTGCAACACAGCTGCGGCAATTGTTTGCCAATATTCACTCTAACTGAATCAGCAGAGTTTTACTTAATATAACTATTTCTCTCTGTAGATGTTAGCCTTTCCTGAAATGAGAGAAAATCGCAACGTGAAAACGCCCCTTGTTGTGTGATACAGCCCAGAAGCTAATGGGTACCATGTCAGACCAAGGTCCAACCAAGTATCAAATTCTGTTAAATTAATTCGATTGGTTCATAAAGTACAGTGTTTGAATAAAAAAAAAAAAAAAAAAAAAAAAAAAAAGGATATTTTTCAAAAATGGTCGAATTGAGTTCGGGAAATTTCAAAACGTGTAACTTTATCGAAAACCGAAAATCTAAAAAATTTCTGAATCTTATATTTTCTACTTATATATGCAGAGAAAAGAATAATAAATTCACTTTTTAAAAAATAAAAATAAGTAGTCAATTTCACTTAATTAAAATGCAAGGAAATCTCAAAACGTGTAAATTCATCCAAAACCAGAAATCAAAAGTTTTTATGTAACTTCTACTTGCTTCTTCTACCCACAAAAGCTAGCAATAAAGACACTTTTTTAAAAAATAAGTAGCCAATTTCAGTTAATTGAAACGTAAAGAAAGCTCAAAACATGTAAATTCAGCAGAAAACGGAAATCGGAATTTTTTCCGTATCGTCTACTTATACATGCAGCAGTTAGTAACAAATCCATTTTCCTTTTATTTAGTATATTAGTTGAATATTTATTGTTTAAATATCACCCTTTTAAATGAAATGTTTATGTTTACATTCGAAACTGGAAGTTTGCCATTTTTTTTCTGAAGTTTTGTGATTTTAAATTAAAATTTTATCAATTTTACAGAAAAAATAACTCAATCAAACACATGTAGACAGTAACTTATATATAACTATACCCAAATATTGGAATTAAAATCGGCAGATAATTTCCGTTATTTTTTAATAATTTTTTTACAAAAAATTCAATGTACAATTGAAGTGACGTCATCACTTCGCTTGCGTATAGTGATGCTACATTATACAAATTACTGTGTCTATGGTTTTATTTGAGCTTTATGAAATTGCCAGATTTAACAACTTTCTACTTTTAGGTATTTTTTAATGTGAAGGAATACGTGTATAAAAGGGAAAAATGGGGGAAAATGCATAAAAAATAAATGTATTTTTAAATACCTTCTTGACATCGTAAGAAAATAATATTTGTATTCGCACCTTCCGGCTAACCATACCTTTCGATTGATACCATTTTCAACCCTCTACTCCCATAATTAATATGTTAAAAAGGGACAACAAATTTTATGCTTGCCTATTAATATATAGATATTACAAATGGATATACAGTATAATTATATTCTTTCTAATCAAAGAATTTCTATGCATAGTATATTGAATGTAGAAATATGAATTCTGAGTATATATTTAAGAAATAAATAACATACAAATTTCGAAAGAAACGCCCACTGGTGGAGTTACACATTTTCAAATAACGTGAATCTATATCAGCGGTCTCGAAAGTGTTAACAGCAGAGGAAACATTTTATTTTAAAATATTAATCAACATCTCGGTTTTTCCTTCAGCATTGTACAAAGTAAAATTGGTGATACACTCTCAGGTTTACAAATTAAAAGTGGTTATTTAAAATAAAAATACAGGATAGCCATAATTAAACTGACAGAGTTTGCAGAGTTCTGTAGAGTTATCTAACTACGCGGTTGGCGCCAAATTTTATAGGATGATTTAACAAGACGAGGAATGAACGATTGCACTAAAAAAATATTAGTTCTAAAAGTCACCGTTAGGGTAATATATGGCGCTGTGTAAAAGAAATGAGAGTTCTAAAAAACGCAGTATCAGTATTAAAATAAAACTGCCCTTTTTTAAGTACATTAAGCAATTTAATTCAAATTCGGTGTGGTAAGAATTTTTAAAGATAAAGTAAGATACTTTAGATTATAGAGCTATCAGTCAGCCTTCTTTTCTTTTCTTTTTTAAATAATATACAGAATTTTAAACGAAAATTATTCACACTTTCAGTTATATTGAAAAATCACTTTTGAAACAGTACATTGCAATCGGAATACACGTATATTAAATCACTCATGAAATATGAACATTTTTATGAAAAAAGTTTTCGCTACATAGGCGCGAAAAATAGAAAAAACTTTATTGCATAGATTAAAAGTTGGATATAATGGACAACTTTTACCAAAAGTTTCTTTGAACAAAGTAAAAATTAAGCAAATTGTAGTTAGCAAAGAAGAGACATAGATTTACGGTATTTTAGAAGGGTTGAAATTCCACAGTGTATCTAAATTTCAGTGTTGCCAGATGTACGGATTTCTCCCTACAGTGTGGATTTTCAGCTCTGCTTTTGGCGTAGGAGGGGGGGGGGATTGTTAAAGTTCTGATTTGTAGGGATTTTTCTATTATCTAATGAAAATTTTAAAATTCTTTTTAAAAACACAAAGTTTTTAAACTTATCTGTAAAAAAGTTGCTTACAATACCTTCTTCCTGATACATTATTTTATTGCAGATTGATGCGAAGTGAAACATCTCATAACTCAGTGTTGCCAACATTTATAATTTATTCCAGTGTATTATTAGTACCACCTTCTTTTGGAACTTCTACTATTTTTTATAAGAGTCTTTTTCTTCCTATTTAATCTTACTTACATACTGGGGAAAATTACTCCAGAAATTAAGTAAGGGAGTAAAAACGGCATTACTATGATTGCTCTGTGTATAAATTATAACAGTTGGAAAATTTGCATATTTTTAATATGTCCTCCTTTTTATTATTATTACTATTATTATTCCGAAATGGTAAATTTATTATATAATTTTAATAAAAAAATATAACATTTATTTAATATTTTGATATAATTAACATCAAAGTTTTAAAATAAATTGGACAGTAAGTCAAGTACATGTTAAAATTAAATTTCCTCGAAATGCCAATTGATTTCATCAGCAATTGTCAAGTTATTTGTATACACCCACCCCTCAAATAAAATATATTGTGCAGTACAAAATCTTAAACGTAAATATTATACTGATCTAAAGGTGTATTTTATTTTGTTTTACGTCAGAATGCATTGTCTTTCGTTTTCCTTTCTGTAAATTAACCTTTTTATTTTTCTTTGATGTGCTCACACCACCCATTTCGTATAGCCACGCACCCTGCCTAAGGAGTCGGATTAAGGTACCTAACAAGTCGATATTTGCTGATTATTGATTATTTATAACGAAATTAAATTTATTGGGTAAGTTTGATGTGAAAATATGTCAAAGGAGGTTAGTTGTTTGATTTAATAGAATACAGAGCTAGCAGTATTAAATTGAAACAAATTATAGAAACATAGTCCATTTTATTTACTGTATTTTCACGAATATACATATATTAGGTACTTGTTTTTATTTGTCCGTTTGTTTCAACAATTAACTTAAGTGCATATTAATAAGAATGAATCTTTTTTTTTTTTTTTTTTTAATGCTAGAAAATATTAAAATAATATGATTTTGTCGTAGGATATTTTTTGTAGGGTAAAAATATTTTAACGTAGAGATAATTTAAATTTTCATCCGGCAACACTTCTAAATTTCATTACGCGACACGCGACACACACTAACTTTAGACGGCGCTGTTCGGTACCCCCAAGGTTCTTCTATCATAAGGTTGGGCCATTTGAAGAGTAGCCAATCAGAAGCAAGCAGAAGTGAAACGTCACATGGCGGAAGACAGACACAAACTACGATACAAATATGCAGCTGTTAACCCAGTCCAGCTAGTTATTTACTTACTAAAAAATATATCCTGTAATCTGATATAAATATTACCCAAAAACGAAAATTATGTACGGTATTACATGAAATAAAAGTACATTCGTTAAAAAATTTATTTTAAGCACATATTAGTTCATAAAAAATTATAAAGCTTTCGCGTTTTCGGCAACATTGCTACGCATTTGTTTACTTTTATAATACTTCAATAAAACGATGAATTTCAATTATATTAAAATGAAATTAAATAAAAATGCAGTTAATTGTTTTACTCGAAAAAAAAAAAAAAAAAAAAAAAAAAAAAGAAAAAAATCACATACATTTTTTTAAAAGAATGTAAAATATATACATTTTACTGTACGATCACGATATGTTTGTTTACATTTCAGATATTTCAGTAAAATTATGAATTTTAATTTTATGAGTAAAAATGAAATATAAGAACATTTTTAAAAATATTTGTTCAAAATAAAACAGTTATATTTTTCAATTTAAAGAGAAATACACAATTATATGAAGTTATCTGTAATATTATGATATGTTTGTTTACCTTACTTCAATATTGTCATGAATTACTTCAGTAAGACCATGAATTTCAATTATATTAAAATGAAATAAAAATGCATTTATTTAAATGTTTTGCTCAAAAGAAAGCACACGTATTTGTTTAAAAAAATCTAAAATACATAAATTTTGCTGTACTAGCGTGATTTGTTTGTTTACATTTCAGATATTTCAGTAAAATTATGCATTTTAATTTTATGAGTAAAAATGAAATAAAAATACATTCTTTAAAATATTTTGTTCAAAATAAAACACTTATAATTTTCAATTTTAAAAGAAATACATAATATATTAAGTTATCTGTAATATTATGATATGTTTGTTTACCTTTTAAATACTTCAATATACTGAGTGATTGGTGATTCACAAGCACAAATTAAGAATTGATTTATCACCTAATACATCTGATTTTTTGCGATTCACTAATCAACAAATCAGTTATGACAGTGTTTGTTTACATTACAAATGATGCAGATTTCAGAGAATTGTGCATTTTTGAGAGATGATTATACTTCACTTTACATGAAATTTTGTACTGCAGCAATCAATAATATGCATGTATGTATCATATGCATATATGTAATCAGCAATATGCCTTCAGTACCTGATAAATAAAAGATCATTTTACGCAGCTAACTTGTCTTGCAGTACTATAGCGGTAAGCAATATGGATGTACATAAAAGCTTCATATGAGAATGGATTGATAATTACTTTTTTTTTCTTTCTTTTAGTCAAAAAAGAGGGAAGTGCAGTTGTTAAAACACAATCCAGAAAAAAATTATATGTGTGGTGGTTCTAACATTATGACAGCACAGTTTAAAAACAAAGAGTCACAAAAGATGTCTGAGTTCAAAGTTTTGTACTTATTACTTTTAAACCTCAGTTCTGTTTTTTTTTTTTTAAATATATATATATATAATACTCCAAAATGTTTAAGCAATGATCAACAATTTTTTACAAAAGAAAAATTATATTCATTGTTTAAATATGGTATGACAGAAATAGTTTCAAAACATTTTGTTCATGTTGGCTTGTTGGTATTTTTAAAACTATTTTCATTGGAAAACATGTGCTACCACTAACACTTTTAACATGTTATTACAAAAGTTACATTGAAATGTGTTACTACATAAAAACAATTTCATAAAATTTTCAATTATCCAGATACTTTCTACAGAGGATTAAAGCAAAAAAAAAAAAAAAAAAAAAAAAAAAATTAAAATTAAAAAAAAAAAAAAAAGTACTTAAGATTTTTTTTTTTTTTTTTACACACAAGTTTATTTTATTTTAAGTGTATTAACTGCAAATTTAATTTTGAAGTGCAGAAATATTTTTGTGTGTACTCATTTTTATCCACTACATAACTTAAACATTTTGTTTATTATGAGATACCACAATTTGTTTGTTTCATAAAGATAATAAATTTTAACGAAATCTTAATTATGTCCCTATTTGAATTTTAAAAAAAAGAAAGAACAAAAAAGTCACTTTTGACAGCAGACAACAGGCATTGGCTGCTGTCTGCTTTCAAAAGAGTATATTACTTGAAAATCGAAGGGAAGTAGCATAAACATTTAACAAACATACTTATTACATGATTATTGCTAATTTAATATCCCTTTGATTTATTATTTCTGAACTTGAAAATGTATGATATAATATACACGGTGATATATTACTTACATGATTTGATTTTATGAGCAATCTATCTACTGCTATTATACATCACAGTTTTTCATGAATGTTCTATCACTTTCAATAATCTATTCTTTAAAAAAAATTTGTTCTCTAATACGGAGCATGTCAAAGAATCAACAAAAGACGTAAATTAAGAGTTATCATGCGGTACATTTAAAAAAATTCGATTAAAAGAAAAGAAAAAAATTAAATCACAAAAACGCAATTTAAACACAGTTATTTCTGATGTAAACAAGATTTCAACCTCACGCCATATGACGTAGTGCGCGAGGAATCTCAAATAGCTAAAAATTCGCGCATCTATGAAATTGCACCCCGGGCAAAGAACTTCTAATAGATAAGAAGGGAAGGCTGGAGAAACCGTAACTAACGAAAGCGTGCATACAGCTTTGCTGGAAAGCATGCTTAAAGGAAAGTACGTTTTCCCCCGCTCTATCTGCGAAATCGCCAAGTATACTGTGGCAAACCTCAAAAGCGTCACTGCGCGCACCATTTTGAAACTGAATGTAGTTGTCAGTTGTCATTGACCGTTGTCGTTATCCTCTATCGTGTTAAAAGTAATGTGTCAATTTTCTGTGAAATCACAATGGATTAAACACAGCCTGAAACTACTTTTAGTTTCATTGTAGTCCTGAAAGGTAAATAATATTTTGCTTACCACTTGCAAGCTGGCGCAAGCCTTAAAAGTTCAAAGTTTTAATATTCTTTGGCTTTGGGTTTTGTGCCTGCTAGTATTTTCAAGTTGAAGAAGCTGTAAATTTACTTAAGGAAATGTGCCTTAGTAATGAAGTGAGTGTTTTATTTATTATTTTTCTTCTTTAATTTTGTATTTGAGTCTTTAATTTTTAGGTGTTGATCTAGGTTTAAAATTTTGGTACACTTTTTTAAATCAATAAATACTCTTGTGAAATTTCTACTGTTTTTGTAAAAAAGAAAAAAAAAAATATCGAGTAAAGCTTTAAACTTTAACATTAGCAGTCAACCGATTTCCTGTTTAATATAAAAATATACATATACAATATTAAGCTACCAATGTTTTATAGAACTAAGTGTGTCTGTGTGCATATGCAGTAATTTCATACAATATTGAAAACAGGTTTTAGGCATAGACAATTTTGAGTTAATCATTTACTTAAACCAAAATGTTTTTGAAATGCTTGTTTATGAATTTAAATTTTGTGAAGGGAACAATCTAACGCTCCCAATTTTAGTTTAGATTTTAATTATTGCCTTTTAATTTTCTTTTAATTGCAAATTTTAATTTTTGTTTACATTGATTAAATTTTCTATCAATAACTGCATTAACAATTTTATTGGAAATAATAATAATGATAATCAAGCACATTTAAGAGATGAAGCAAAATTTTTGGATAAACAGATAGTCAATGTACAATGTCTATAAAAAAAATTTAGGCAATTTAGATAAATATGCATTTATACTATAATCCTGAAAATATTGTAAATATGTGTTCTGAATTGTAAAAGGGGAATGTGCATTTTTTTTTTTTTTTTTTTTTTTAAGCAGTGCTTAAAATTATTTTAATCCTTAAAATATGTTCTCTTTGTTTAAGACTTATGAAATACATGTGAAATTTATCATTCTAGTACGCTGTATCCATTACAAAGTTTTTTCCTAAATCAGTTTAATTTTAAAATGATAATTTTTAAGTAAAACTAACTCCATGAGTTTATTTTTAATTTATTTATCTTTTAATAGCACTTTTAGCTAATAAATAAGCAACCACAAAGGATCTAAATATTGGTTTATGGAAAATTTTAAACATTTGATTTTTTTTACCTTTATTATTAAACTGTGTGAATTAAAAATAACTGAAATTTACATAATAAAAAAGGTTCGTAACACTATTTTAAGAATATATATACCTTATACATATATATATATTGGGTAGTACTTTTCATTAAAATTTATCAGTGTTATTCAACATGAAAAATATTTTTTTATAATTGATACATTGGTAAATTTAAAAATACAAGCAACTCCCACTAAAACTCGATTGCTATCAAAAATGCATATTTAAAAATCACAGACCAATCAGTACCAAAGCGAGTAAAATGGATTCTTTTCATTATACTCACTAGGTTCTTTGACGAAAATTCCCCACTTTCCACTTTGCCTGGAGCGATAATCCTCCTACGTTTTCTGCTGTCAATAATCTACCAGATTATAATAATTATCGCTTTTGTCGATACTGCCAAAAGCGCCCTTTCGCCAATTTACCCCTGCATATTCACTTTACAGCATAGCTATATGCACTCTTTTGCCGGTTCCCGTGGATTTACATTACGTCTACGGAGCCTTCCCATCTTCACGTATTGAAAGATCTTTGCCCCGGGTACCCCAAAGGGTGCGGACAACGCTACAAGAATTTTATCAGAGAAATTATCCATCTCAATCACAATTTTAAATTTTATAAAAGAAATTTCTTTAAACTTATAGTGGTGTGAGTAATATAATTTACTTTATATGTTTTATGTATAAATTTAAAGCATGTCTGAGTTCGTAGTCATAGTAGTCATTATTTTGAATACAGTAGTTATACAACTAGAGTCTACTGTATTCCTAATCATTAAATGCAGTGTTAGAAATTTGGAACGAGCTTGAACACAATTACATTACACTATGAAGGTAGCAAGGTATTAAAGCAGTAGCGTGCATTTGCCAAACGCTTTTCCTTAAATTTTCAGTAAATGCTTAAGTATTAATTATTTGTTAAACTCCTGTGGCGTATTGGTAGCATACACAGATATTAGCCGGAGGTTCTAAGTTCGACACTACCCAACTGAAACATTTTTTCCTTTCCTTTCCTATTTATTTATTTATTATTAATATATATATGTATAAATTTTCTAAATCTGAACATATCTTTTCTAATTCCAATTTATTTCATATTTTAAAAAAATTCTAAAATTCGTTTTTAAAAGTATAAATAATAAAAAATAAAAAATGTAAAATAATGATTATTACGTATAAAATAATGATTTTTATGGCTAACAAATATTTCAAATACATGACACCACCTTGCAATTTTACTTACATTGTTGATTCAAGAACGATTTCTTCCAGAACGACTTTAACAATTTGAGGTCTCAGCTCGGGCGTCAGTAGGATTGCCATTCTCATTAAATATTAATTCTTAGTACATACATTTAAGTATTCGCTTTATTATGTATAAAAAGAGTTTGAAGTTTATAATAAAAATATATATATATAATTGCATTACTTCCAAATATTTTTTTTTCTTTTCCCTTTTCAAGAAATCATGAAAAGTACGAAAAATTCAGTCCAGAGTGAAATATCTGCATAATTACCAAAATTTAAACCCTTGCGGAGTGCTTTTTTCCCCGTCTTTATTTCGCACCACAATATTTATATAATATTTTTCTCTAATATTTAATTACGATAAAAAAAAAAAAAAAAAAAAAAAAATACCCTTAAAATAAAAGAGGTGTGGTATGAAGATGGGGCTAAAAGTACTCCGGAATAAATTGAATTATTGGCAACTCTGGCTTTACCCAAAAGTGTGACTCCGCCCATCAAGTAATGAACCCACCCCCCTACAAATTTGCCTTAGTAATTCACTTTTAATCATAGTTATATGAATTAATTAATGGTAGAAAAAGACCAGACATGAAAGTGTTAATACACTAACTATACCTATCTTAACTGATATTTATTAGTTGATATTGTTCTCACAAAACTTTTCATAATAAGGAAACACGTGACAAACAATATTACTTTCTACTTTAAATGATAAATGATAAATTTTTAAGAGATACAGAATAAAGAGTTAGGAAATCGCGGTAAATTTATGTAACAGCAAAGAAAATAATTTTATTTTATATATATCAGGATTCTTACTCCCCGCCCTTTTTCCAGTTCACTCCCAGGGATTAAAAAATTTCCATTTTTAGGCCTCCAGTTATTTTATGCAAAAATTCTTGTGATATTTTTAGTAATGTGTTGTAGTTAAATAGTATATAGATCATTGTAAAAAAATATATGGGTAGTAATAAAAAGGCGAAAATTTTTTATCATTGAAAGTGTCCTGGAAAAAGGGCGGAGTACTCTGAATAATAATCAATAAACTTTTTTCTTAGGCATTATTTATCAGTTGATATTTCAGGGATGGAACACTGGCACAGAACTCATATCAGTATTACTTTAAGAAATTTCTTAAAGAAATAACCTATAATATCGTTATATAAACAGGGCGTCGACAGTTAAGAAGCAAAATATTTCTTCTTTGATAGTGGTATGAGTTCTGCACAAGTATTCTACTACTGATCAGTAGTAGATAGCGGCAATTTTTTCAAAACAATTTATTGGAAGTGAGGAAAGTTTAGCTATCTTTTCCAGATTGTTGAATGTAGGTTAACCATGTTTAATTTCAGCCGGAAAATACTTGTTAATTTCTATACTTTTGCCAATTTTTTTGTTTACCCGTCCTCTCTCTGAACATATCCTGTCTTCCAAAGAAAGATTGAGGGGGAGCTTGAGCAGTATTTTACGTTATGTTTATATATATATATATATGTATATAATTTTCTTGAATCCCATAGTTTTCATTATATTGACAAACTTCTTTTTAAAATGAGTATGCGAAGAATACATGAGAAAAAAAAAAAAAAAAATAGATTAGGGGAACAAACTGAGCTATCATTTAAAGCTCATAAAAGCATTGTATTTTAATTACAGATTGTATGCTACACATGTCAGGATTTTTTAATGTAAATAAGTATTTTTTTAATTCTTTCTTTTTCAGATCTGGAGGATCAGATCTGGAAAAAGTCAATCACTAATTCAGCCATATTAACTTAGGTGGAAAAAAATACAAAAAATAAATGAAATTTTTTTAAGTTACTTGTTTTTGTTTGTTACAAAGCAAAGTTTACACACACACACAAAAAAAAAAAAAAAAAAAAAAGCTTAAGTTAGTTTTTTTTTAACTTAGAAAATTACAGGGTTGCTACAGAACCTGTAATTTTAATGGAAACTTGGAAAGCTCAGTTAGTTTGACAGTTTATTGTAAAAACAGGAAAAACTCAGGCAATTTTTTGGGAGACTTTAAAATCATTTAAAGTCTCAAGTTATTAAGTCTTTTAGTTTAAAATTTTAAATTGTCTGTTAATGCTTAGTATGAAGATAAAAAAAAAAGTTAATTATATGTTTCTTTTTAACTGCACTAAGCTAATAAAATTAATATATCCTATTGCCAATTGACTCATAAATGTGTTAGATTCTACTGTTGCATGATGACATTTCATCTATTTTACTTTTAAAAGAACTCATGAAATTTTTTCGAGAATCGTGTAGCAACTTTGAATGAAAATATCCTTTTTAAGTATTAAATTGTTCGACTTAAGAACTTTCTCTTTAATTTGTTATTATTAATAGTAAGTTAAAAAATAAATGATTTTTCAAGCATAGTTCTATCAGAATAAAATATTTAAAAGAGGAAAAAGTGATCTAAATATTAAAAAACTAATAAAATATAATCTGTTGATTTTTTTTTTTTTTTTAAGGTCTACAAACATTTTTTATGAGAATCTGGCTATAGCTCCTTGGAGTTTTTGCATTATTTATAAAAAAAATGTTGTAGTCTTACATTTATTTCAGCTAGATTTAGTATTTACGAGCCTAATTTCAGTTTACTCTTGCTTATTAAAAATGAGAAAAGTATTTGCATACATATGATGTGACATGATTAAATTGTGGTAAATATTTCAGTTCTTAAAGCAGTGTTCAAATTTTATATTTTAGTAGAACATGTAAAGCTTCTTCTTTTATATATATATATATATATATATATACTAGCAGACCCGGCCACGCGTTGCTGTGACTAAGTTATACGTTGAATTATACGGCTGTAAACTATTTAGTACAGTTAAATTATTATTTACGAACAAAGACGAAAACGTTGTAGCCGATGTAAAAACCCACAGGGTTGAGATTTGAAACTTAGGTCAAAATTTGGAAGCGATTGATAAAAATTTTCGTAGTGTTGATATTAAGCACAAATTAATTTTATTGTAGGGTCCTATAAATTTTAATGGAGAAGTGATATATATTATTTCTAATGCTACTTTGGATAAAATTGCTAAAATGACTAATATATAAATTAAATTCTATTAAAATTCTATTAAAATAAAAGTATAAAAGAAACAGACGATTTTAAAATCAATTTTTATGGAAGAGTGAAATATAATATATGCTATAATGGATAATTTTACTATTAAATGACCTCATCATTTTAAATATTTTAAAGAGGGCAACAGCTGTAGTTATAAAAGGGAAAACAATAAGGCTAAACCAGAAAAATAAGTAAATTTGATAAATATTTTAAAACTTTAAAATTGGAAATCTTATGAAATATTGGACATTTAAAGTAAATACATGTATCATTTTAAATACAAAAAGATTTTGGAAAAGTTTAGTGTATTTTAACGAAGTGATGAGAAGTTTTTGAGTATGTTAAAATTTTAATAGTAAATTCAAGTCAATAAAGATGGGAAACATTGAGGATTAAGATAAGAATAATTATAAGATTTAAAAAAAAAAAAAAAAAAAAAAAAAAAACTTTTTATATACCATGCTTTTAAATTTTAATATACTAATAATATACAAATTAAAAGGAAAATGATAAATATTCTATCATAGTTTGAAGTCAAATTTGTTTTCAAATGTCTAAATAAAATATCTGATGTAAGATACTAATATTTTGCAGCGGAATAGATTTCATTTCTGTCATCCTTGGCGAGAAAAAAAAAGAATATCGCCAAATTATCTGGCGAAAATATTTAATTCCTTTCAAAAATCATGGTTATTTTAACAACTTATATTAAAAGAGTAATGAATAATATGAAACAATATTTCGTACAATACATATTACATGTCATACATACGTACAATGAATAATACATATTACATTTCGTACAATGCATACATCTGGCATGTATATTTTCGTGTTACGCTTTTGATCGCCAAATAATAATAATAATAATAAAAAAAGCCAAGGGCGACAGAGTTTAAAAATTTAAAATTAAAATTTTGTCAATTTGACAGCAAAATAATTCAATCTAACACCCGCGATAACTAATACATATCTATACCCAAATATAAGGATTAAAATCGGGAAATAAATTTCCTCGATTTTTAATAATTTCTTACAAAAAATCCAGTGGGCAATTAACATAGGAAATCTTTTTCTTGGCTGCACAGACGGTCAGTGAGTCACACTTCGCTTGCGTATAGAACTCATAGATATAGTATAGCATATATAGAATAGAGTGATCATTGGGGAGAAAAAAGTTATTCCTTTTCATTTGGGAAAAGACGACGTTTTTACCAAAATATGGCCGTCTTTCCCCGAGTGAATACACACGGGAATACATACTAATATTTTAGCAAATAAAATTTATGAATAATTTATTTGCTAAAGGGGAATGGAAGACTCCAGATACAGTTTCAAATTCATATTTCTTTCTTTCTTTTCTTTTTTTTTTTTTCTTTTTTTTTTTTTTTTTTTCAATACCACTTAATGGCTGTTTCCAAAGCTTTTATTTTTTATCTTTTTTCGGCATCAAAAATCTTTCTACGATAACATGGGGATGAGAGATCTATATATATTACTATATCTATGATAGAACTACATTAGCACTTTATCAATGTGTATAAAATCTTTAAATTGATTATGACGTCAATTTTCGTGAGATGCATAATTTAACTTTTTATAATTTTTTAACGTTCACGTTTGATTAAATGTATTTATTTTTATGTCGAAAGAAAATGAACTCGTATTTTTTTTTTTTTTTTTTTTGCAACAATTAAATTAATGGAACTCACAGATATTTTGGAGCAACTTTAATAATGGTCTATAATTAACAAATAATTGCAATAAAACAATATTGTGACAATAAATTGAGATAAAAACTATCCTATCTCTCAAGTTGGATCAAACTGCACACAGTGTGCAAAATTTCATCAAAATCAGTTCCTTAGTTTAGGAGTTTACCCCGGACAAACATCGTGACACGTAATTTATATATATATACAGATTAAATTATAAAGTTTTGATCAATGAAGCACAAATAAGTAAAAAACAGGATTAATTTCACTGTATTATCTTCATTATAATATGAATTCAATTTACACTTCAGTCTAAGTAACACGTGGCCGGCTATGCTAACACCAAAAATTTAAAAAGTGGAAATAATTGAATTATACGAAATTTATTAATAGGTTAAAAAGTTGAAGATTCTTTGTGTAGATGGCAGCACCAAATATATTTCAGCTTTCATTTTCATATGAAACAGAGTAATTGCTCCACGCTCTACTTTCCCCGTTTCATTTTTGAAAGGAAATATGAAAGTTGAAAGTAATCTGTTACAAATAAAGACTGTAAATATTTTGAGGAGAATTTTATAGCGTCAACAACACGTGGTAATTATGCTGTTAAAATGTAGCTTATATGACACGTTCGTAGATTTACCATAGCAGCGCCATCTATTGATTACTTACTCAACCCAGTCGAAAGGTATCGACATCTGTTAGAATCATTTGGAGTTAACAGATAATTGTGTCTGTCAAATAATAACAGACAAATAATTAGCAATAAATTAAAATTGCGACTATAATTTGAGATTTAAACTATCCTATCTCTCAAGTTGGATCGAACTGCACATGGTGTGCGAATTTTATTATAATCGGTTAAGTGGTTTAGGAGTCCATTGAGGACAAACATTGTGACACGAGATTTATATATATTAAGATATAATAAAGATTTGATACCTAGATTCCAGGGATGGAACACGGGCGCAGAATTCATACCGGAATCTGCTTAAGAAATTTCTCTACCTATAATATCGTTGATTTAAGAAGTAGAAAATTTTCTTACATTGATAGTGGTATGAATTCTGCGCCCGTGTTCCATCCCTGAGATTCTCTACTGTGAGCTACAATCAACACTGGATTTCAACTGAGGTTTATGCAAGTGCTATATATTGCATTTGAAATTTTTTTTTCATTGTTAATTTATTAAAAGAGCTCTTTCTCCCTTCCCATGTTATCCAATGGGATTTTTGTTGCCTCGTTTCATAAGGATATCTCATTCAAAAATAAAGTTTTTCGAATTCGGTTTTTTTTTTTTTTTTTTTTTTTTTTTTTTTTTTGTTACTTTTTGAACAGGTCACCATTTAGCTTAGTGAGTAATTTTTCGAAAAAATCAATTTAAATATTTTATTTCAATAAGTAAATTTAGGAGTAAGTTTGAATCTCTAAGTGATTTTTTTTTTTTTTTTTTTTTGTATTTTTTTAAATTACTCACTAAGCTAAAATACGACATGTTCAAAGAGTAATATTCAAGAAACAGAATAATTTGAAAAAAATCATTTTTGAATGAGATATTTTTATAAAACGGAGCTACAAAAATCCCATTGAATAAAATGAGAAGAAAGAGAAAGGGAATCTGACTGATGTACAGCCTTAAGGGTGAGTATCGCAGATATTGTAATGAGATTTTATAAATTACTGTGTTTGAAATGTTAATTTTGCACACATATACATTGAAATGCAGCAAAATTACATATTTTTATTTTTATTTTGAAAAGTAAAGAAGAAGAAAAAAACTGTCTCAAGGTTTTTTAATTTTTAAAATGTTACTTGCTTACTAGTTTTTATTTATTTCTTTCTTTTTTTTCTTTTTTTTTTTCTTGTAGGTCTTAGATTATTTTAGTTCAGCAATATATTCTAAACATATTTTTGTATTTTGTAAATTCATTGATAAGTTAAATTAAAAAAATATTTTTTTTGTTTGAATGCCAGAGTTTTCCATTAAATTTCAGCATTCAAAAAAAAAAAAAAAAAAAAATGACTTATCAATGGATCCACAAAATAATATCCATGTATGTTTAGAATATATTATAAACTATAATAATGTAAAAACAAGACAATTAAAAATTGCGTTTTTGAAAAATCCAATAAATTAAAATAGTCTGAAAAATTTTGATATATTTTAATATTGTGTTTTTTAAAAGAAAATGTGTGCCTTTTTTTTTTTTTTTTTTTTTTTGACAGTAATTAATGAAAATGATTTATGCCAACTATTCCCTTAAAAACCCTTCTTCATGGTAAATAAAATTTAGCAACAAAAAAAAGATTCAGAATTCAGTTTTATCACATAATGGCTTGAGAAGAAAAATTATCTTACTGTGTTTACTGCTTATCAATAACAAATAAGAGGAATTTTTGTATGCAGGTTGTTTCAAGAGTTCCAAGAAACTTTAAGGGTAGGTCAGGCATGTCAAAAAAATCATTTTTACATAGAAGCATATTGGCAGAAATGTCATGTATTTGCACTAATTAGACAACAATACAATATAAATTAATGCAGATATGGGTTTAAAATAAAAAACAAGTTTATTGAATCACTGTGTGCATGTTACAAAAAGTGCTCAAAATACTTTCCATCTGCAGCAACACAATAGCATATCATGAGTTGGCAAACGCTTTCAAACAGTCCAGGTCTGTCACAGATATGTACTACTTCAACAATTTGTGCTACAAAGTCTTGAGCAGAATCGTTCACAAGGTCTTTTATGAATCCCATAGGAAGATATTGATGGCGGGACAAATCGAGAAATCGTGGTAGCCAGACAGTGGGTCCCCCCGCCAATCAACAGTGCCAGGGCTTCTGTTACTCAATTCACTTTCAGCCAAATGTCTTCTTCTAGTGAGCATATATGGTGTTCCGCGTATGTTTCTATGTAAAAATTATTTGTTTCAGTATGTCTGATAAAGTTTGACGGAATTCTTAAAATACCCTGTATATCACCATTGCTGGTAAAAATATAAGGCATTGAGACTATATAAGTGTCTCAATGAACGTATCCGCCATTTTTAATAAAGTGGCAGATATCTTAAGTTAAGCAGGGCCGCTTGAAATCAGGCTACCACTTAAAAATTTAAAATCTCGATAACTTCCGAAATAATATTCCAAATCGAACCAAATTTGGACAGTGTCTTAACTTGTGTTATGAATATCTTGGATGAGTTTCTTGGATGAGTTCGTTAACCAAGTTGCTCCGACATTTTGTTTTGAAGTGGCCGCCACTTGAATATTTCTAACCCACATTGTAAAAAGCGTATTTAAAGCAAGGTTTGCTTGAATTTTTTTGTAAATCTAGACTACATAAGGGTCTCAATGAACTTTATTAATGAAATTTACCTGCCATTTTTAATAAAGTGGCGGATATCTTAAGTGGGGCTACTTGAAATCAGGCTACCACTTGAACATTTTAAATCGCGATAACTTCCGAAATAATACTCCAAATGGAACGAAATTTGGACAGCGTCTTCACTTGTGCTATGGATACCTTAGATGAGTTTCTTAACTAAGTTGCTCCACCATTTTGTTTTCTAGTGGAGACCACTTGATATTTTCAAATTCAAATTGTAAAAAACGTATTCTGAATTTGTTTAAATTTTGATGTATACAAAGACTATATAAGTGTCTCAATGAAGTTTATTAATGAACGAATCCACCATTTTTAATAAAGTGGCGGATATGTTAAGTTAAGCGGGGCCACTTGAAATCAGGCTACCACTTCAAAGTTTAAAATCAAGATAACTTCCGAAATAATACTCCAAATCGAACCAAATTTGGACAGTGTCTTAACTTGTGTTATGAATAACTTGGATCAGATTCTTAACCAAGTGTCTCCACCATTTTGTTTTCAAGTGGAGACCACTTGGAAATTTCAATTTCAAATTGTAAAAAGCGTATTCCGAATTTGTTTGAATTTTGATGTATTCATAGACTATATGAGTGTCTCAATGAAATTTATTAATGAACTATGGATTTTCTCGCCAAAAAAGTCGCCAAGTGGAAAAGTCGCCAAATTTGGCGCCAAATCCATTACCTGCCATATTGGAGCTTTTTAATGCGTTTTTAAGGGGAAATTAGGCTATTTTAACGTTAAAATAAACTAGAAATGCAAAAAATAACATTTAATCAACTTACTAAGCCTCTTTGAAAGAATTTCTACAAAAAAAAAAAAAAAATTGAATTATTTTCAAATTTGCAACAATATCTTAGATTAATTAGTTAACTGAGCACCTTTCTCTGCCATTTTGATCCAAGTGGCAGCCACTTAATTTTTCAACACGATGACTTCTGAGATTCTGAATTAATTCCAACTATATTTGTACAGTAGTCTTATCTCACAAATGCATTTGATATATTTGTCAACTTGGCCCACCATCTTGTTTCCAAGCGCCGGCCACTTGAAAAGTTTAAATTCACATAAAAAGGTATTTATGAACCAATTTGCTTAAAACTCCATATGTAGATAGCCTACATCAATATTTCTAGTAATTCGTTTATAATTTGTAGCCGCCATTTTGAAACAAAATGACGGCTGCTTGATAAGAAAAAAGAAATCAACCTACCCTTCCGAATAAGCCGGAAGGACTTGTTTTATTTTTACGTTGCCGTTACGGCCACCGATAGCGGGCCGCTACAAGTTGCTTATTGCCAAAGGTAACATAGCCACAAGTGGGCCATTACCTCCGTGTTTGTTGGGGATATTGTTGGGAAAAAACGTATATATAACAATAAAACATGTGAAAAACACAAATGTTTTTCCACTATCAATTTCCGTAAACGAAATCACACTTTCAACAAAAATTTTTCTAGTGGCACAGAAAAAGGACTTAGTAAATTGTTTATAATGTATTTAACAGCAAAGAAAATATTTTACTAAAATATATATTAACACTTTCGCGACCGCTGACGTAGATTCACGTCAGTTGAAAATTTGTAACTTCGCCAGTGGGCGTTTCTTTTGCAATTTGTATACCATTTATTTTTTAAAAACATACGCAATATTCAAATTTATACAACCAATATACTATGGATATAAATATTTTGATTAGAAAGAGTATAATTATAATGCATATCCATTTGTAATATGAAACTGCATATAGAAAAGTTTGTTCTGAAATATTGTAACTTGTGAGAATAACGCCCACTCTCAAAAAGACGAAAACATGCGATCGCGAAAGTGTTAATAAACCTGGAAAGTTCGGATGGAGTTCCTCGCCATACCGGTATATTTAGAACCGCGATTTTTTCTTTTTTTTTTAATTTTATTGCCTTGGCCTTTATTTTTATTTTTATTTTTTTATTTTATCGGATGTATTAACCAAATCGATTGGTACTGAAGTATAATTTTTAATGATAAAATTAAATTTTTCTTTTATAGCTATCGTACTACTTATTAAAACTTGCATCAATTTTATTTCTTTCAAAGAATATCACACATTATTCGCTCCATATTAAAGACAATTCTGATTAAGGTGCTGTTTATATACTTTTAATTAGTTCTTGATGGATTTAAAAGTGAAAATGTGCTAGGGATCCATGCATAAATTAAAAATGCTAAATTAAAATTAATTATAAGTTAAATTAAGTGAAAATTATTATATTTATTAAAATAATACAAGGA
Source organism: Salticus scenicus (assembly GCA_963930645.1). Taxonomy (NCBI): domain Eukaryota; kingdom Metazoa; phylum Arthropoda; class Arachnida; order Araneae; family Salticidae; genus Salticus; species Salticus scenicus. Next base: position 25,573,382 of record OZ005659.1, on the reverse strand, counting down.
AAAAGTACGATAATCGACAAATTTTGCTTTAATTTTCAAGTATTTAAACAAAATACCTTCTCAAGCTACTGCAAATGCAGGGATGTAACACGGGCGCAGAATTCACACTGGAATGTGTTTAAGAAATTTCTCTACCTATAATATCGTCGATTTAAGAGGTAGAAATTTTTCTTACATTGATAGTGGTATGAATTCTGCGCCCGTGTTCCATCCCTGCAAATGAAATTAGGATATATATTCGCGAATATTTTCATCGTTTAACCCATCCCAGCAAAACTTATAGTGGCGGGCTCGTTGTGGCCTACTGCTGGCATCCTGCACTTGCCACCAGTTGCCGATTGCCCCATATAACACCAGCAGCGGGCCATTGATGGCTGCCAGCAGTGATGGAAGCCTAAAGAAAAATGGTCGGTGGCCCAGAGGTGGCATAAACACAGTTGGCCTTATGCAAGCTATCACCACAAGCCCAACATCATGTTTTTCATGTTGTGGCCACAAATTATTAAGCCATAACCAATTTGTATGCATAGAGGGCGCTGTGATTCTTTTTCTGTTGATTTGAAATTCCCTCGCTGTCCGCCATTTCATACGAAGTTTTTGTTCGTTAGTGTAGTCTGCGGATGTGTCTTCGAGATTGAAAATCTCGTAAAAAGAATATATGAGTAAGTAATTCAATTATTAATTTGTTTTTGTATTATTTTTTAAATACTATTATTTTTTAAATGTTTGATTCTAAAACCATTGTTATAACAAATGGATTTCTAGAAATATATAACAATTATCCAGTTGATCCGTTTTAGTAAATTATGATAGTCGCTAACTTTCTAGTATTTTATCATTGTTATTATTATTTTAATTGATTTAATAAAATAAAAATCATGGATCTTAATTTAAATAGCTATGTTATATGGACGGGAGAAAGTTATTAGAACACTTATAACTATTTATAGTTTATGTTTCATTTTTTTTTCTTCCTTCAGTGTAGTTAAGAAGAAAGCAATAGATTCGGGAAAATTTTCGACATCCTTTTTTCGATAGATTTTGCACGTTTTGAGTTGTTCTGATGAACATAATTTGAAAAATTGTCTGTCTCTTTGTGTGTGCTCAAATATTTATGAAAGTGATAGTAGTCTAGAAAGTTTACTTCTTCCGCTCTTTTTTTTTTTTTTTTTTTTTTTTTTTTTTTTTTTTTTTAATGTACAAACATCGCTTCCTCCACCCCTGAGGGAGAAGTATACCCGATAGAGTAAATTTCCAATATGGGTATTCTTGAAAAGAATTCGTCAATATCTTTAAACGAACGATTATATTATATATCTGTGATATTTTAAAGCAAGTTTATTGATTTTATTATTTTTGACAAAAACTAGTATGTTGTGGCACCACAAAACTTTCTTGTATTTTTTTATTATGCAAATTCGCGTAGTGCAAATAATTTGTTAAAATCATTTTCCTGAATGCATGGAAACGATTTTCATTTTAGAACAGTGCTTGTCAATAAAAAATAAAAAAAATCAATTTTGTGCCAACTTCTAATAAAATGCTTTCTTCTTCTTCTTCTTCTTCTTTTTTTAAAATAATTTATAACTTTGTTTTCATTTACCACAAATTTAATTCAGTCATTTATGTGGAAGTTATTGATGAGTTCCTTTTGAAAAATACCACCATTGAAAATTTATCCCCTCATGGAGAAGGGTGAGCGATTCCTCAACTTATACAAAAAAAAAAAAAAAAAAAAAAAAAAAAATCCTGGTTAGTTGTTAGTTATTTAAATACTTATTTTTTAATTCATAATAAAAATTTAAAAAAATAATTATTATCATTTATTTGAAATCATTTATATGAAATTTCCTCCTCTACCATGTCATATTGAAAGTTACAAAGAAATAGAAGTATGGAGCCATGTGTTGAGTGAAGGATACACAAATGTAATCGCGAACGGTTTTAATCAAATATCAAATTATTTTAATTAAATATCAAATTTGGTTAAATTTCGTCCATTGGTTCGTGAGATACAGCTTCCACACATTTTTTATACACATTTACAGAGGGGAACTTTCTAAAAATGATCAAATCGTGTTCAGGAATCTCAAAACATGCAAATACGTCGAAAACCGAATGTCAAAAATTGTCTTCATATATACATACATACATATATATATATATATATATATATATATATATATATATATATTACTATAAAATTGATTTTCTTTCGAAATTTAGTATATTGTACTTGTTTTAAATGAAAATCGCCTACCTACATCATAGAAAATAATTTTCATAAATAATAATTTTCATATGTAATTTCTATAAAGTATTATAGGAAAAAAAAAAAAGTGGTAGCCCTAACAGTTTTATTTTATTTATTTGTTAATTATTATTTTTTAAATGCAAGGAAGAAAAATAATTTCACTTTTACGAAACTGAAATAGTCCCTCCCCCCCCCCCCCCCCCCCAATTTGCGGTAACTTATAAGAATATGTTTGTGCATCACTATTAAATGAACTACAAATATTTATTTTATCATTTTTGATTAAAAACATTTTTTATTGCATCTATAAAATTTATGTTGATCTGTATTTTTAACGCTGTATAAAGATTTTTACGTGCGCTGATAAGAAGTTTCTCGTAAACTGTAATGTATCCAAATTATTTTATGGGTTTTTATACTGAAACCATTTGGGTTACCTGTACATCTTTTTATGACAAGCATCCTACAATAAGTCTGCAAAACCTGTATAACATATATGAGTTTTGTGAAATTCTAAAAATATTTAAAAAAAAAATGTAATTGGCGGATAGATAAATAGAAGTCGAACAATTTTATGTTTTATTGAAAAATGTAAATAAGCACACTCTAAAATATAAAGTAAAATTATAAATTATATTAACAAGTGAAATTGATTTTCTTGAATTTTTGCATGCATGAGAAATCCTACACACATATACTTATATCACCTAACAACACATTAAATCAGAACAGAAAACAGCTGTACTTCTTTCATAAAACAACAAGATGTAACTGATAACTGCTGCGTCAGCGTTGGGTTGCGCAGGGAGGAGATTTGTTTATCCTGATAACGAGGAACTGTGTTCAGAAAATAAACGAAAAAAGTAGAAGAAAAATTAGTCAATTCATCAATTATTTTTAAATGAGTGCTTCTATTTTTTACAGCTCTATAAAGAAATATATTTGTTTATTAACAGCTAATAGATTAAAACTATTTGAAGTACGCTATTAAACAAATTCTTCAATAAAATAATGATTTCTATCTGAAATTATGCTAGGATTTGTGTCAATTAATTATTTATTATTATTCATTTCCATAATCCGAATACCGTAGATAATAGAAGCATTGTATTCGGTCAAAAATTTTGATTTCGAGTTTTTACCTGATTTACACATTTTACTGTATTTTGTATTTGTTATTTCAGGGAAATTGATAAACGTCCTATAAAAATACACAACAATTTTAAGTCTCACAAGTGCTTTCTTTTAAAAACAGCTTCATGGATTTTCTTCAAAATCGCTATATTAATTCCTTTTTAGATATCATTTCGTACGCAATTGTTCGTTTATGATGAACAGATCATTTTACTAAGTTTTGGTGAAATTATCAGTGGGACAGAATCCGATATCTCAAAAAACGACTTTAACTTTCTTCAAATTTGCTACATAAACCCCTTTTTAGCATGTAATACTTGCTTAATACAGGAAAATTGACAAGAGTCCTTATTAGGTGGAAGCAACTGGAAATCTTGGAAATGTGTGCTTCCAAAACTACTCTAACTTTTTTTGTTGTTGTTAATTCGCTATGTAAACTCTCTTTGTTATATTATGACGCATGTATCAGTTTGCTTTAACAGGAAAATTATTAGATGTGTAAATTGACAAACCATTTTTATGTTTTCTGACCACTTCATTTAAAAACAACAACAACAACAACAACAACAACAATAATAATAAAATATAAAAGGAGTAAAATATGTGTAGCAATAACCGATAAAATTACTGCAGATTATTATTATTATTTTAATGTGGGTCGGATTGTTTGATCTCTAATCTTCGCTTTATGGTAAGTATAATTTTAAACTCGGTTATCGACCTCAAGATTTTGAAGACATGCTGTTTTTAAGCTAATACATTTCGTCGATGATATTATGCTGAACTCGTAGTCAATTTAACTTTTCCTGATGATGGGTCGAGCTTAATTATTTTGAGTGGAAACGGCTGGTGTGTTGTTTCATAATTTATAAAGTTTACTTTTTTTTTTCCTTCTTCAACAATAATTTTCCTGTCATTTTACTAAATGTTCTCAAAAACTTTCTAGCATAATTTATTTTAATAAATTGAAAAAAAAGAAAATGTATCTAAAACAAACAAGAGAGAGACAGATTTTAAAACATATACTTATTACAGCAAAAAATTTAATGAAGAACTGGTGTTGAAAAAAGTAAATAAAGAACTTTGTAAATTTAATTTACAAAATTGTAAAAAACATTAATAATAATAATAATAATAAAAGTTTCAAGTCGAAATGATTCCATGACCATTCATTAGGTGAATAAAATAGGCACGAGTGAAGTAGTTATAAACAGCGAAGTACTGCTCTTTCATACATTTGGAAATATCACTAACTATTATTAAAATAAACTCAAAATGAAATATTAAAAATTGGAAGTGATATTTAAACATTTCAAAAACATAATTGCCTCATGGGATTGAAATAGTGTTAATGGCATATCTTAATACTATCTTCGGCGTGAAATTGCTGACAGAATTTTTGTCAAATGAATACATAAATATAGAATAATTATATTAATATTATTACATATTTTATTTATATTATAAATTTATAATATAATAAATTTATTCTAAATATAAATTTAATATAATAGAAAGAAGGTTAGGAATGTAACTAAATTCTGTGTAACTATTTCATGTAACTAAATTCTATGATATATAGTACCAAAACTAAGATGTCTAATAGATGCTGAGTTTTATAGTAAAGCTGTAGTTCCTGAATAATAGTAGTACCACCTGTCTACCGATAAACACACAAATTGAACCTGTCGTTTAAGGCTCTATCGAAGGCAGTGGGGACCCGGGTCGAACATTGCACGAAAGACGAAGACGCTGCCAAATGCAGCGGAGAATTGAAACTTTGCTTTATGTGATTTCAGTGGACTTTGCTTTAGTTGTTAATTTTAAAGTAATATAAAGAAAATTATATTTATCTATTGATTTTCTTTACTTTCTTTCCTTCTTTTTTTTTTTTTTTTTTTTTTTTTTTTTTTTAATTCGTTTAATTGTAGGGACAGCAAAGCGGGCAAAGCCTGATAGTAATAAATAGAAAAATTTGTAAATAAACATAATCATTGCCCCCTCCCCCCCAATGAAAAAAAATGCATCAGTTCTTTCAGGTTGAAATAATAATGCATCCCTTCGTGAGTCTAACAAAAAGCACGAATGCAGCAAATTACTTTTGCTGCACTCATGCCCACTTTGTTTCGCTTGATGAAGGGTCTTTGTGCTATTTCGATCGGAAACAATTGCTGCATTTTTTTTTTTTTTTTTTTTTTTTTTGAGTTTATGGTGTTTGTTTTTTACAATGCTCTCTTTATAACAATTTTTGTTTCAATATTTTATAATTTTCACATGTAAAGTTACATTTATTTACATCAAATAACTTAACAAAGTTAAACATATTGAAATTTAAACACTTAAAAAAAAAAACATAATCCCCTTCATTCCAAAAAATGTAATGGATCAACTGGATATTTCCTATATGTTGTACTAGAAAACCTGAATTTATAACCATAGTGTATGAATCAAATACTTGTAAATAGTATTTAAAAATGAATATGTACAAAATCAAATTAAATATTGGCTGCATAGAAAAAACTGGCTGCTACCTCATCAGAAAAAAGAGAGAAAAAAAAGAAAAAAAAGAAAAAAAAACACTAATAAAATTAAAGGTATCACCAATAAAATGAATATACTAGCTATAACCAAATCACTGCTGACCCATTAACGGCCCTCTTCACTTACCGTCTAGGGAAGTCCGAGCCAATGTTATTCTATGGGAAACTTTCTTTACAAATAACTTATTAACTAATACCTATTTCAAATTCTGTTTTCACATTCAGAAAATTTCCAACTGTTAAATTGTCGGACCATTTTTAAAAATGTATTTTTTTTTATTTTTAATATTTTATTTTGAAATTGCAAAATGAAAAATTTCACATATTGAAAATTCGTATTTTGCAGCTTCAAAATAAAATATAAAAAATAAAAAAATAATTTTTTAAAAAAAGTCCGTCAATTTAACAGTTGGGAATTTTCAGAACGTGAAAACAGAATTAAAAAATATGTATTAGTTAATAAGTTATTTGTAAAGAAAATTTCCCATAGAATAACATTGGCTTCGGCTTCCGACGACGGTGAGTGAAGTGGGCCCTTAATGGGAAAATATAAAGGACCAATGAAGACTGCCGGCAGTAATATATATTTTTATGTTTGCCACAGCTGGCCCACTGTAGGCTGCCAGCAACAACATGGAAAAACTATATTTGCCACCAGATGGCCCAACAGTGGCCCACTAACAATTTCAAACCTAATGTTCGTTGCCAACAGTGGCCCATTACCTATTTTCATCATACTGCTAGCTGCCAGCAACGATCCATTCACCGGCCCACTAATTTATTTTTAACTTACTGCTGGCTGCCAACAGTGGATCGGTTGAATACGGCCAACTGACGGCCGGCGTAACATATTCCCTGCGGCAACGTTAACTTTTGCCACCGGCGGGCCAACTGCATCTACTGCAGGCAACCAGCACTTGGCCTCATGCTGGCCGTCATCTGAGGTTTTGCTGGGATTAAATGCAATTCGGTGCAATAGGAATAAATTTCGTTGTTATTCTGTTATATTATAACGCTTTATCACAATTCCTGGGGTCTTACATCAGACAGTTCCACATCAGAACCGTTAACAACAAAAGCGTTAAATACAACAATATTCCTAGAAAAATAATTTAAAGAAAAGAAGTTTAGAATGTTAATAAAGAACCTCAAAACGTAAAAGATTGGAGCTAACCGTAGAAAAAACTGTAAAATATAACTGTGATAAAATCTGAAATACCTATATATACATATATATTACTCTTCAAAAAACATGATAGGAAACAAAAGCGGATCTAAAAATACTCCGGCAGCAATTCTGCATAAGGTTCAGACAAAATATTTTCATATGCGTTTATTTATTTTTACTTTCTTCTATATGTAATATAGAGAAAGTATTGGATTAGCGAAAATTTTCGAAGTCCACTTTTTGATGGATTTACATGTTTTGGGATATGGAGAACACGAATTAATAGTTTTTAGAAAATGTCTGTCTGTCTGTCTGTATCATTTTTTTGTGGACGCTGTATCTCACGAACCAATGGATGAAATTTAACCAAACTTGGTATTTAGTTGCACCCTGACATAAACTGGTGCTGATTAGATTTTGGGATCAATCGCTCAATAGGTGGCGTTGTGATCGCATTTTATGCAAATTTTTAACATGGCAGCATAGGACAAAATTCCGTATAAATGGGCATAAAGAGAGTTATTTTACACTTGTGATTGTAAAATTAATATGAATTATTGATAATAGTATTAGTTAGCTAGGAAAAAAATTTTGTGCATGTGGGGATATCGGTTCCCCCCCTTGGGGGGGAAGTACCCTCCCGGAGAAGTAAATTTTCAAGATGGGTATCTTTCGAAAGGTCTCGTTGATAATAGTAATAGTTAACTGGGAAAAAATTTTTGTGCATGTGGGGGCATCGGTTCCCCCCCACCGGGGGGGGGAAGTTCCCACCCGGGGGGGCAAAGTTTCAAGATGGGTATCTTTCGAAAGATCTCGTCAATACCTTTAAAACGAATGGTTGAACGATAAATCTGTGATAATTTAAACCAAAGTTATCGATTTTTTTACTTTTAACAAAAAAAAACTTAGAAAAATATCGCATTTTTTTTTTTTTTTTTTTTTTTTTTTTTTTTAACGAAATTTAACCAAACTTGGTATTTAGTTGGTCCCCGACATAAACTGGTGCTGATTATGTTTGGGGATCAATAGCTCAACAGGTGGCGCTGTTATAGCAAGCATTTTATCTAAATTTTTAACATGGCAGCATAGGACAAAAATTCTTATAAATGTGCATAATTAGAGTTGTTTTAAACTTGTTATTGTAAAATTAATATGAAAGATTGATAATAGTAGTATGTAACTAGGAAAAAAATTTAATGCATGGGGGGGCATCGCTTTCCCCCCTAGGGGGGAAATACCCCCCAGGGGTGGTAAATTTTCACAATGGGTATCTTTCGAAATATCAGGTTGATAATAGTAGTAGTTAAGTAGGAAAAAAATTTTGTGCATGTGGGGGCATCGGTTCCCCCCCCCACCGGGGGGGAAGTACCCACCCGGGGGGGCAAAGTTTCAAGATGGGTATCTTTCGAAAGATCTCGTCAATACCTTTAAAACGAATGGTTGAACGATAAATCTGTGATAATTTAAACCAAAGTTATCGATTTTTTTTACTTTTAACAAAACAAAACAGAAAAAAAATCGCAATTTTTGTTTTTCTTTTTTTTTTTTTTTTTTTTTTTTTAACGAAATTTAACCAAACTTGGTATTTAGTTTGTCCCCGACATTAACTGGTGCTGATTATGTTTGGGGAACAATAGCTCAACAGGCGGCGCTGTGATAGCATTTTATCTAAATTTTTAACATGGCAGCATAGGACAAAAATTTGTATAAATGTGCATAATAAGAGTTGTTTTAAACTTGTGATTGTAAAATTAATATGAATTATTGATAATAGTAGTATGTAACTATGAAAAAAATTTTCTGCATGGGGGGGCATCGCTTCCCCCCCTGGGGGGGAAGTACCCCCCCGGATGGGATAAATTTTCAAGATGGGTATCTTTCGAAAGGTCTCGTCAATACCTTTAAAACGAATGGTTGAACTATAAATCTGTGATAATTTAAAACAAAGTTATCGATTTTTTTACTTTTAACAAAAAAAAAAAAAAAAAAAAAAACTTAGAAAAAAAATCGTACTTTTTTTTTTTTTTTTAAATATTGTTACTGATTGAATATGTATAGGTAAATATAGAAGAAAGTCTTGTGGTGGCCACAACATACTAGTTTATTTTTTACTTCACAAAATTCAGACACTGCATGGTTCGTACGATTCAGTATATTCGCCAAATATATAAATATTCGTTGTAATAAAATTTTGGTGTTTTAAGGTACTTAAAATGTACCAACCATGCAATACTAAAAACACTAAAGAGGACAACAAGTTTATATTAAAAAAATAGTGGCAAAAAACTGGGAAAGGTATTTATTATTGATTAAAAAAGCATTAAAAGCGTTGTCGTCGGGTGTATCCCTATTTTAAACACTAAACCCCTTCTTTTGGCTTTCCTCTAAAAGTCAAATTTAACTTAACCCTTAACGATCGCTATATTTTCCTATTTTGAACAGTAAGACACGCCTTTTGGCGTTCCTTTAAAACATCACATGTATAGTTTCCTACTTACTACCTTTTGGCTACCGAAAAAATTGCAATAATTTGCTTTATTTTACTTATCATTAAATAAAATAAATCTTTCTCTTAAAATTTTCCGTTAGCCGAAAGGTTGCCTATAGTTACACGTTTTAGAAAAATATCACTTCATTTGCAGAGGAATACCTTAAGGCAAGGCTCAATTTTTTAATGTCCCCTCAGCCCTCAGAAGGGACATACGGGCGATAGTGGTTAAATGTGTTTAAATATACCAGGTAAAATCATACAAATTTTGTTCTTCCTAATCGATGCGGTAAATGCCAGTGGCAGTTGTTTATTGCGTTCGCCACATAAAAAGTTAAGTATTAACACGCAAAATTGTATTCCAAGTAAATTATTAATTTAAATAAATTGTAAAGGTGGGGCTTGTTCTTCTATTCATCTGTGATCACAATCTCTCGGCTGGAATAAGTTGAATTTAGAATATTAATTAATTTTTCAAGAAAACCTCGAACGTTGTTTAAAAAATAATAGGAATTACATTTTAATTTAATGTATACAAGTAAATTTTATAAAGAAATTCAAAATTTTTTCGTGTTTTTGACTTTTACTTTTAGTGAATAGAAAGATAATAGAAGAAATTCTTCAAACGCCAATATGAAATAAAATTTTACTAGATCTCGAAAAATAATGATTGGAGTGAGCTGTATGTTTGAAAAACCTTATTTTCGATGATTCATCTTCTTTTTATTCAAAATTAAACATAGATCATAATTCATATATATATATCAGGGATGGAACACGGGAGCAGAATTCATACCACTATGAATTGTAAGAAAATTTCTACCTCTTAAATCAACGATATTATAGGTATAGAAATTTCTTAAACAGATTCCGGTATGAATTCTGCGCCCGTGTTCCATCCCTGATATATATATTAACACTTTCGCGACCGCTGACGTGAATTCACGTCATTTGAAAATTTTTAACTTCGCCAGTGGGAGATTCTTTAGGTTACATAGATTGAATTATTTCTGGACAATATACCCAGTATTCACATTTGTGCAATTTATGCACTATGGATACAGATACTTTGATTAGAGAGAGCGAAATTGTAACGAATGTTCATTGATATTATAAATGTAAATACAGAAGATATCCATTTAAACTATTGTAATGTAATATAAGAGAGTAACATCCACAGGCTGCGCTTACTCTCAAAAAGACAAAATCATGCGGTCGCGAATGTATTAATATGGATTTATTTATAGATTTCATACTTAAAACTGTGTTTAGAGCAGAAGTATTCATGGAGAATGGTTGAATGATTTCCATTTTTCTATATATTGAAAAAAAAAAAAAAGGTACTGTCGCTGGCAACAAATTTCCAAGAAGTCATATGCTAAAGTCACCAAAGGGGACATATACTAAAGCTTTAACCCGTTAGTAGTCGCTATAGACAGCGCCACCTATTACAGATTGCGTACTTTTTATCTAACTGTCACCAATAATTTTAAGAAGTGTTGTGATAGACGTATCTTCGATTTTATTCGCGCTTTATGTATATCAAATGCCATTTTTAAAAATTTTTGGTGGCTATTGAATAAAAAATTCTGGCGGTAAAAAACGGGCGGCAAATCGACCAGCTAGCGACTACTAACGGGTTAACGTAAAACAGTCCAGATATTACGAATTTCAATTTGACATTGAATATCAGGATTTCTGTAATAACATTTTTATTTTTATTATTATTATTATTTTTTTTTTTTTGCATTGTGTTACGCGCTATTAATATCAGAGTTGCCAAAGTTTTATTTTATTCCGGAACATTTTTATCCCCTCCCTTAATTCATACCACTTTTATTTTGAGAGTAATTTTTTTCTTATTTTATCACTTGTTATATATTGGAGAAAATTGTTCTATAAATAAAATTGTGTGCGAAATAAAGGCGGGGCTAAAAAATGCTTCGGAATAAATTAATTGCTGGCAACTATATTAATATTTCTATTTAGTGAAATACAAAGCAGATATTAGGCAGGCAGAGCACCACAAAGCGAAGTAATAAGTGAAGTAAGCCAGGAGTCTGTGGACGAAGCAAACACGGGTCAGAGCCCACCCTCAGTATATATATATATATATTAGAAAGAAAAATTAAATGCGTTTTTGGTAAGGTAAGACTTATATTAAAGTAAGTCATATTTATTTAACATTATCAGCATAACATTTTGACAGTTTATAACTGTATGAAAATTTTAGAGAAATATGTAAACTAGACCTTTCTTTGAGCTGAACTGATTCAAATAACTCAAGATAAAAAAATAAATAAATAAGGATAAAAAAAATAGTTGTTTCCAGTAAATAAAATGACGTTCCGGCGAGTTTTAATACGTACACTTCACCCGAACATAATTCAGGTATAGCGTTATGCACTCGTTTTTATAAAGCTGCATATTTATAGGATGATTTGCACCAAAATTAATGTGTGGTAGCTTTCTATTTTATTTATTTACTTTTTTTTTCGGATTTATCTTCATAATATTTAAAACCATGTTTATATTTCTCATAAATACGTTGTAATTTTGAAAATTGTATTGATCCTAAAAACAGCGGCATTAAACTGTTCTGTTCTTTAAACAAGTTAAAGCATTTTTAAACACTTGTTTTTAAAGAAGGCTTTTATGTAAAACTAAAAGACTAAATATTAGACGAGAACGCCAAACTTTGTGACGTGCCCTTAGCGATAGTGCCCTTAGCGTAACATGCCCCTAGCCTAAGGTACTGTAATTAAGGAAAAGGAATAGAAGAAGCCGTGCCCTTAGCACAAATAAAAATTATCCGAATTTTCGACTATTTCGATGAACAATGGTTCCGCAATCTCAGAATTTCTCCATATTTATGGAATACATATGGGCAAAGTCATCGCATCAATAATCCTGGGAAAGCTGGCATTGCAGGTTAACACTGCATTGATATTAAAAAAATCTTACATTTATTTGCTTATAAACTCCTGAAACACGATGCAAAATATGCAGAATACATCATAAAATGCGCACAAGTGGGTGGTCAAGCGACTGTAAGAGGAAAAACAAAATATTCATTTCGATGAAAAAATAAAAATCATATTCAGAAAATTTTAAGAAAAAGGATACTTATGAAAGTGTTTGAAAGCAGTTACATACACACAGAAATTACAGTGAGATTATAACTTACAGTCCAATATATATATATTTTTTTTATTGCATATCAATATTAACATAGCAACGAAAAATATTCTTTCAATTATTTAATATTATAATAATATCACAACGACGAACATTCTTGCAGTTTTATTATGCACTACTTCAATTTTTTGTTTATGTTGCCCATTTCTATGGTAGAATAAAAATTGACAATAAAATTCTCTCTAAATCTATTTTAGATTATTTCAAAAGTAGATTAACTTTTTTACCTTACCTTATAAGTTTTCCGACGTAATCTACAATCTATCTTTATAGTATTGAAATACATGGTAATAGAAAGTTGAGTGAGTGATACACCAGATTTTTTAATTGTATGAATGTGACAACAAAAGATATTCTTTCAAATTTTAAAAGCCCCTATTTTGCGATAGTTTAGGTTTGAAACCAAATAGGCAATCGTAAGTCAGGATATAGTGTGAAGGAAAGGTGAAAAGTTCCTTTTTTAAATTTCTTTACTATTTTGAAATTATTACAGATTTACGCTGATTGCACTTACACTCAAAGTACGCTATCGAGGGGGATAACATTTACGCTAAGGACACGGGTTTGTAGATTTACGCTAAAGGCATACCTGCCAACCATCTCATTAATAAGCGTAAAATTGTTAACGCACCTTGAAAAAACGTCCCTTTTTCTACACCACTTTATTTTATTTTTTTCTTCAAAAAATCATGAAAAGTATGAAAAATTCAGTCCAGAGTGAGATCGCATAGTTACCAACATTTTAATTTATTCCGTAATATTTTTAAACCTGCTTTTATTTTCGCATCATTCTATTTATAGAATATTTTTCTGTAATATTCAACTACGATAAAATAAGAAAAAATTACCCTCAAAATAAAAGTGGTATGAAATAAAGGAGGGGCTAAAAATAATCCGGAATAAATTAACCCCTTTCTTCTCGTGTCCGTGAAATTGACAGGGTAAGTTTTCTCTTTCTGTTTCGCGTACCCGTGATATTTTTCCGGGCTAGCGTGTTCAAAGGTAATGCACTAAAAAAAAAAAAAAAAAAGAAACCATTTTAAATACACGGAAATTTTTTTATTTGTTAATTTATACTACAAATGGAAGTAGTAGACTATTTAAAATGTAATTCGAGATAGTAGGTTTATTATAAGCTATCAGCCCCATCCAATTTTAAATATTTGAAATACTTATTTTGTAATCTTCGCTTAGTTAGGCTTTTGAATGCATGTGGTTTTATGCTCTATGGTAAAATAATTTTTTTAGTACAGCTCTTTAATATCTTACTCAGAATCATAATGTGACTCGGATTCTAATTTTAGTGTAAATACATCTGAGAGTAATTCGGAAATAAGTGATATTTATGAAAGTTCGGGTAGCGAATATGTAAACAGTGAGCGTATTATACATACATTGTTGTAGTACAGGTAAAATTCTTTTCATAAAATTCTGTTTTAATGTTTAAAACACATATCTTTGACTTTCTCTACTTACTGGAAAACCAACATTGAGTCATAATAAACCTTATTGTTGGTTTTTCCACAAAAATAAATTTCTATATTTAAAACTAAAAAAATTTCCAAAAATTAAAAATAATCACTTACATTCTTCAAACACTTTATTTTGTACAAGTTTCATGAATAAAAAAATAGGTACTTTTTTTTTTCGTTTTCTTGAAAGTTACGAGATATTTAAGGGATTAAAATATTGGCAACTCAGGCTTTTTCAAAAAGTGAGACTACGCTCATCAATTGTAAAACCGCCTTCATTCCCTCCAAATTTGCCTTAGTAATTCACTTCTAATCATAGTTATGTGAATTAATTTGTTATAGAAAAAGCACAGATCTAAAAGTTTTAATACATTAACAATACCTTATTTAACAGATATTTATTAGTTGATTGTGTTTTCACAAAACTTTGTATAATAATGAAACACGTAACAAACAATATTTCTTTTAACTTTAAATGAAAAATTATCTAGAGACACAGAATAAAGAGTTAGGAAATTCCGGTTAATTTAAGTAACAGCAAAGAAAATATTTTCGTTTATAAATATCAGGATTCTTACTCCACGCCCTTTTTCCAGTTCAAACCCAGGAATAAAAGATTTTCCATTTTTACGCCTTCACTTATTTTATACAGAAATCTATGTGATATTTTTAGTAATGTGTGTCAATTAAATACTATAGAGATCATTGCAAAAAAAAAAATAAAATAAAAAAAATAAAAAAAAAAATAAAAACTTAGTTAGTAATGAAACGGCGAAAATTTTGTATCATTGAACGTGACCTGGAGAAAGGGTGGAGAGTACAAACCCTGAATATTAATTAATGCACTTTTTCTTAGGCATTATTTATCAGTTGATGTTGATATTGCAAGGATTGGACACTGTCACAAGAAATAACCTATAATATCGTTAGTTTAACAGGACATCGACAGTTAAGATGTAAAACATTTGTTTATCTGATAATGGTATTAGGTCTGCCACAATGTTCTACCCCTCACATTGTTGGAAAAAAAAAAAAAAAAGGTATGTACCGTCATTTCTCCACCAGAAATTTTATTTAATAGAGAAATCTACGCTTTTTCGCTCGTACAGATATAAATTTATCTATTAATTGAAATTTCTGGTGCAAAACTGGATTATATAACCTGCGGGGTATCTACCAGAAATTACGGTGTACAACATAGTATAAAAAATGTATAACCCAATATGTCTTCCCTCTAGTAAATACATAAATGAACTGACACTTTCAACGAAAATTTTTCTAGTGACACAGACTAAAGACTTACCAATTGTTCATAAAATATTTAACACTTTCGCGACTGCATGTTTTTGTCTTTTTAATAGCGGACGTTATTCTCCCAAATATGATATTTCAGAGCAAAATCTTTTGTATTCACATTTTTAACACAAATGGATATACATTATAATTATACTCTTTCTAATCAAAGAATTTGTATCCATAGTATATCATGGTTCGTACGGCCACGCCTTTTTTCAAGGACTCTCCCACCAGTATTTTTATGCAACACATTTCCTTTTAAGTTTTAAGGCTTTTTTAATATTAAAATTTGCTAAATAATAATACTGGTGCAGAAAATTAAGAAAATTCAAGGACTGTACAAAATATGTATATTGAATGTACAAATATGAATTTTAAGTATATTTTTAAAAGATAAATAACATAGAAATTTCGAAAGAAACACCCATTGGTGGAGTTACAGATTTTCAAATGACGTGAATCTATGTAAGCGGTCGCGAAAGTGTTAACAGCGAAGGAAACATTTTATTTAAAAATATTAATCAACATCTCGGTTTTTCCTTCAGCATTGTACAAAGTGAAATTGGTGATACACTCTCATGTTTACAAATTAAAAGTGGTTATATAAAATAAACATACAGGATGACCATAATTAAACTGACAGAGTTTGCAGTGTTCTATAGAGTTATCTAACTGAGCGAATGGCGCCAAATTTTATAGGATGATTTAACGAGACGAGGGATGAAAGATTGCACTAAAAAATATATTAGTTCCAAAAGTCACTGCTAGGGGAATATATGGCGCTGTGTAAAAAAATGAGAGTTCTAAAAAACGCAGTATGAATATTGAACTAAAACTACCTTTTTTTAAGTACATTTAGCAATTTAATTCAAATTCAATGTAGTAACAATTTTTAAAGATACTTTAGATTATACAGTTACCAGTCAGCCTTCTTTTTCTTTCTTTTTTAAATGATATACAGAATTTTAAACGAAAATTATTCCCACTTTCATTTATATTGAAAAATCACTTTTGAAACAGTACATTGCAACCGGAATACACGTATATTAAAGAACTCATGAAAAATATGAACATTTTTATGAAAAAAGTTTTCGCTGCATAGGCGCGAAAAATAGAAAAAATTTTATTGCGTAGGTTAAAAGTTAGATATAATGGGACCACTTTTACCAAAAGTTTATTTGAACAGAGTAAAAATTAAGCAAACTGTAGTCCGCAAAGAACGAGATAGAATTACAGCACTTAAAGTAAGGATTGAAATTAGTAGAGACGAAATACCACAACGTATCTAAATTTCATTAAACAACACACTAATTTGGCGGCGTTGTTCGCTACCCAAAGGGTGCGGACAACACTACAAGAACTATTATGAAAAGATATATCAGCTAAGTCACAATTTGAAATATTATAAAAAAAAATTCTATAAAATTACACTGGTGTTATTATATTAATTTACTTTATATGTTTTATGTATAGATTTAAAGCGTGTCTGAATTCGTAGTCGTAGTGGTCATTATTTTGAATACAGTAGCTATACAACTAGAGTCTACTGTATTCCTATTCATTAACTACAATGTTAGAAATCTGGAACGAGCTTGAACATAAATACATTACACTATGAAGGTAGCAACGTATTAAAGCAGTAGCGTTCATTTGCCAAACGCTTTTAGGGAAAAGCCTTTAAATATTCAGTAAATGCTTAGGGATTAATTATTTGTTCAAAGCGCTAGCCCTCCTGTGGTGTATTGGTAGCATACTTAAATACTAGCAGGAGGTTCTAAGTTCGACGCTATCCAAGGGCAATATTTTTTTCTTTTCTATTTTTTTTTATTTATTATTAATATATATATATTTTTTCTAAATCTGAACATATCTTTTCTAATTCCATTTTATTTTATATTTTAAAAATGTTCTAAAATTTGTTTTTAAAAGTATGTTGTTGTTGTCGTGTGCCACTCGGAAATTCCGAGCCCCGGTAGTGGAACTACCGGACTTATTTTTAAAAGTATAAAAAATAAAAATAATTAAAAATGTAAAATATTGATTATTACGTATAAAACAATTATTTTTATAGCAAGCAAATATTTCAAATACACGACACCACTTTCCAATTTTATTTACATTGGTGATTCAATCACGATTTCTTCCAGAACATCTTTAAAAATTTGAGGTCTCAGCTCGGGCGTCAGTAGGGTTGCCATTCTCATTAAATATTAATTCTTCGTACATACATTTAAGTACTCCCTTCATTATGTATAAAAAGAGTTTGAAGTTTATAATAAAAAAATATGTATATTTAATTACATTACTTCCAAATAATTTTTTTCTTCCAGAGTATTTTAAGCCCCGCCTTTATTTCGCACCACAATATTTATAGAATATTTTTCTCTAATATTTAATTACGATAAAATAAGAAAAAATTACCCTTAAAATAAAAGATGTATGATATGAAGATGGGTCTAAAAGTACTCCGGAATAAATTGAATTATTGGCAACTCCGACTGTATCAAAAAGTGTGACTCCGTCCATCAAGCAATGAACCCTCCCCCCTAGATATTTGCCTTCGTAATTCTTTTTTAATCATAGTTATATGAATTTATTAGTTGTAGAAAAAGACCAGACCTAAAAGTTTTAATACATTAACTATACCTTTCTGAACTGATATTTATTAGTTAATATTGTTCTCACAAAACTTTGTATAATAAGGAAACACGTAACAAACAATATTACTTTCGACTTTATACGATAGATTTTTATGAGACACAGAATAAAGAGTTAGGAAATCGCAGTTGATTTACGTAACAGCAAAGAAAATAATTTTATTTTATATATATCAGAATTGTGACGCCCCGCCCTTTTTCCAGTTCACTCCCAGGCTTTAAAAAATTTCCATTTTTATGCCTCCAGTTATTTTATGCAAAAATTCTTGTGATATTCTTAGGAAGAAATTCTATTACGCGGTACCCCCTTGCAGTTTTGGCGACTTTTGTTGGTACGATCCCCGCCGGCTCGGAGGCGTAATTTACTTTCCAAGATGGCGGCTGTTGACGTTCTAAACGATCGTTTTTCAGTGCAATTGAAATTGAAAAAATTTGATCGTTAATGGAATTTTTAATACAAAATACATCAACAAACGCCATTTTTAAATGTAAATCACATGAACGAGCTGACGTGGATCGCTCCAACAAAAGTCACAATTAATATAATAAAAATAGTACTAAAATATATATTATTAAAAGAAAAATATTTAAATTTAGACTTTTTTTTTTTTCTTCGCGAGCATTAAAGCAAAAAGAAACATCACTGGACACCCCAAATTCGTCGGGCATGAATCCGTAAAAGAAAGTTTAAATATGAAAACGACCCCTTAGGCAAAATCTAACCGTACCATTATAAACTAGACATTATTATAAATCGATTGGTACCAACCACATGCTTCTGCGACAGTTTAAGGCGAAATTAGGTAGGGGGTGGCTTTTTTTTTTCTTTTGCCGACTGTACAATAAATAAGGCTAACCGCCCAATTCACCGTCAACCTCCACCGCTGGTTTATCAGTAAACCACAGGTTCAGAAGGAAATTCTATTCTCCGTTAACTCGCCTCTGTGGTAGCGCCGCTTAAAACGAAACCCAGGTGCATAAACTCAACCTACCTCAAACGGCAGGTTAGACGTAGGTTAGAGAATAGTTAACAAAAGCCGAGCGCACATACGCAATTTTTTTTATTTCGTTTGCGCTGTGTTTTATAATTTTCTTATTGTTATTGTTTTCTGTTTACGATCGAAAGTGATATTGCATGTATTCAGTAATTTGTATGTACTATATATACGTATACAATATAAAAAATATTGAAATTTTTTCAAAAATATTTAAATAAAAAATATTTTTTTTTTTTTTTTTTTTAAACAGGTTTTAACACCACTGAATCTGGAATAAAATTTATAAAAATTATAATGACATCTTGTTGACAGACCCGCGAATCTATCATAGTTTTTGCTTTGATTTAGACTTTAAAACGTAATTAAAAATATTTTAAAAACCTGGAATACTTATGAAATTTCACTATTTAAACATAAAATATTTCTTTTTAATGGATCCATAAAGCAATATCTAAATACGTTTGGGATACATATTTAAACAATAGCGATATAAAATTAAGGAAGCACACATCCACACTTTTCTTTTCTTTTTTTTTTTTTTTTTTATTAATTAATTAATTTATTTTTTATGTTTGATTTCTAATTTTTATTAGCAACTTACTTTTTTATAAACAGCAAAGTACTAAGATTATGACTCGAGAAATATTTACTTAACAAAACATATTTAGGTGTTTATCTTTTAATTCTGAATTATTGTTAACGCTTCGATGATTTTGCTGCCGACTGTAACTACTCTAGGTTCCTAAGCCAGCAGGTAGGAATCTTTCTAAGGGGTTCTAGCCTGTATTCATACTAGTTTCGGAGAAAACCACAGAAATTTTAGAATAACGAGGTCGACGAGCAGGACCTGGGATCGAACCTGGCACTTCCCATCTACCAGCTCCGAATGCAGAATTAATCAGTTACTACTGGGACTTAAATTTAAAATTAAAGGGAATATTTTTTAACTGAGCAAGGCATTGAACGATTACTTATATATTTAAGTTTTACTTTCTAATTTAAATAGTTTTGAAGAAGATACAATTAACACTTATATTTTAATAGATATGTATGCAAATTTTCTTAATTTAATAACTGTAAAAAAAAAAAAAAAAAAAAAAAAAAAAAATAATAATAATAATAATAATAAAAAGCTTCGTATAGTTCCCTTTCCCTTTAAAAAATTAAACATGCTAGCTAAACGCGAATATTTCAATAATTTGAATGTATGTATCTTTTTATCGTTTATAATATGAATAGAAAATAGAAAATCTGCAATAAAGTTTTTTTTTTTTTTTTTTTTTTTTTTTTTTTTTGTACAATTCTTTAAAAAAAAAAAAAAATTAATTTAAAATTTAAAACATTATGATGGGAGAATAAAAAATTCCCATTAAATATTGAAGATTCACATTTTTTTTTTTTTTTTCTTTTTTTCTTTTTTTTTTTTTTAAGAAAAATAAATTATTCCTCACACCCCATTAAATTATAAGATATTGTCTAATGTTTTTTTCAATTAACAGTTTATATTCTTTGTCATTTAAACATTAAAAGATAAACTTATTTATTGACAAGACATTTTTCTGTGCTTTTCAATATAAATTTATTCCGTGCAATTTGTTTTTATTAAAATTGTAATCGATAAAATTATTTTCCATGGTGAGTACACACGATTTCATATCTTGTAGTAACTTAATTTTGAAGAAAAAGAAAATAGCTAAAATGGTTCCTACAGACATCCTAAAAGAGCATTTAATCTGAATTATTTATTTATCTTTTTATTTAAAAAAAGAAAAAAGAAATCGATAGCATTGTTTTAAATATATAAAAAATATACGTTTCAAAAATTCGTTTAAAATATTTTTATGATTTCTTTTTAAAAATACTCATTAATTTCTCACTTATTCACAAGAAAAGCAATCTTCTAAAATATACAAAATTTTTATTTTGGTTCACCATTACTATTTGTTTTATTTCTTATGAAATAATAAATAGTATATTTTTTTTCTTTTTTTTTACAATATCTATATATAAACGTTTCGGATCCATGATATAAAGAAAAACAAATCTTAAACACGCGCGCAGTGTCGCCTTCTTGTGGGTATTAAATCACGTGCTTTCCTTCGACCAATCAACTTTCAGCAGTTCAATCTAGGCTGAAAACCTTCAGGTTCAGTAACCAGCTTTGCAAGTTAACGGTGAATAATAAATATTCAACCCAGGTTTTGAGTAGCAAGCCTAGAGTTTTTGCACCTGGGGTTGAACTAGTAGTTGAAGGTTATCGGTGAATTAGCCGGTAAGAGCTATAATCATTGGGAAAGTAATGCAAAGAATTTATACTATCGGATAGTATAAGTTCTTTGTTCAGTGCAAGCAAGATAGTGGGAAAAAAAACTCCACCGTACGCCATTCGACTGCGCCGTTTCCCTGTAAAGTTGCTTTTGGTGTATGGTTATTCTATCAAGTCACGTGATTAGACACGTTTACATTATCGCTAATCTTCTTTCCGATAGTATAAGATCTTTAGTGTTAGTGTACATGATAATGTCAGATGGTACTGGACGTTTTTCTGTATGTTGCTGAACAAAAATTTTCGAATTACTTTATTTACGTGGTTTCGTAAAATATTGCTTTCTCATTGGCTGACAACTACGTACTAGGAAAAGAAAAAAAAAACTGTGTTTTCTTAAACAAAATAAATGTACAAATATTTCTTTAGAATATAATTATTTAAATTAAAACACAATGTACACTCAATTAATGTATATATATATATACATATATATAATTATTACTTACGTTGCAGAACATCGTATGAATATGCTATCGGTGCCCAACGATTTTTAATAACATCTTCATTTTTGTTTAGGGTTTCCTCTGTATATTAAAACCAGCATCAACCGTATTCTTTTCAATGGCAAACTCTATTTTTAACTCTATATTGAAATTTCGAAGATGAAGGAAATTCGGAAAGACGTACTTTTTTCATACATTTAATTAATTATTGATAGCGTTTTCAGCGATAATGTAACAGGGTTCGTCCATTTAGAAAAAAATAAATTATGATCTCGAATAGGAAGTTAGCTATTGATTAAGATTCTAACTGAAAGAAAACAAAAAAAAAAAAAAAAAAAAAAAGGTATGAATATTTAAAAAGTAATAAATTTCAAATTACTAAAGGTATGGTTTTTGCGTCAAAACATATAAGAATAATTATTTGAATTCCTAACCAGGAAACTAGACATTACTGCAAAATAAATAAATAAAAAATAAATAAATAAATAAATTCACAAAAATAAAAAAAAATCTAAACAAGAATTAGTCTAAATGACATATATAAAGTTTTTTTCACGCACAAAACAATTGACATTGGCAGCTTGTTTTCGAGTTACAAATTCGGAAAGTTCGCTAATACTTGTTGCAGCTGCGCCTTAATCGAAAAACACGCCTTACAGAAATAATTAATAAAATCTGGAACAAGCAATAATCGAAAAAGAAATCTTATTGTTTGATGCCTAAATTAATTGCCCATTTCAGCTTTGCGATACATTCTACATACTTGCCAACATACTAATTAATATTCCGTAGTATTGTTAGCCCCGCCTTCTTTTTCACACCGGTATCTTTTTAGAGTATATTTCATCTTATTTAATCGTAGTTGCATATAGAGAATATTACTCTACAAATTTACTGGTGTGAGAAAAAGGGCGAGACTAACAACACTACGGAATATTAATTAGGATGTTGGCAAGTATGCATTCTATCGAGATAAAATCTCTGAAATTTCGCTAACAAAAATTGATAAAAATCATTGTTCTTTCAGTTTTTATTGGGACTCGTTCCGTTCCTTTCAAGTTACTACATTTTTAGACAAACTTAAGTATGGATTTCTCAAGAACAGAGTCATGAAGGTAAATAGTTATGCTTCGAAAATCACGTTAGATTATGCCCTCTTGAAGGAACACCTCTTAGTTCACATCTTTATTACACCACTAAGATGGTTTCCTGATAAGTATTCAAAGTGTAACATCATTATCTAAATTCTCAAAAACTGATAGGTTATATCTTACTTTGTTTTTAGGTTGTTTTCCAAAATAAATAGGAATTTTCTGCCGTTATTACAAATTATCGGATATAAATAATACCGCGCCTCTCCTTTCCGTAAGGCAGGCCGCACACCAAAGAAACAAGCGCGACTTGGACGACATAAGAGACAATCCCTAGCATTGCCGCTAACTTTTACTTTACTGCATACGCACACCAGAGAGACAAGCGTCATGTCTTATCAGTCGAGCGTGTGTCTCCCGTTTGTCGCTCGAATCGCGCATGCTACAACCTTTCGACATGTCGCTCATGTTGCAACATGGCGGCGATAGAGATTTGACAACTGTGGGTAAATTTAAATAACACTGGGCTCAACACAGTCGCTTTTTTCAATACTAATAACTTTAATAGAAATATTTAGTAATCCTTTGCAATATTTTTCTTCGATTGCATATTACGAAGATTGCTTTGTATAAATAATAGTATTAAAACAAAAGTGACTACGCTGAGTCCTACAATGACAATACCAAATTCAAGTCCGTGTAATATACAGCAAACAATCAATTTAAGTTCAGATAGAAAGGAAAAACATATTAAAATAAAAAAAAATACGGATGAAAACAAATTATAGAGTAACAATTTTATGCAATAACCCCCATTATATATTAAAATTTCGCTCTTGAATTTCATCCGTTTGACCGTTTCCGATAAAAGAAACAGAACAAGATTACTAGCAAGGGATGCGTGGCTTAGGGGTAAAGGGTTGAACTCGTGTCACAATGGTACTCGGTTCGACCCTCACCGGAGATTTTTTTTTTTTTTTTTTTTAAGTAGAAAAATAATTTAAGAAAAAGGATAATGATTGAATTCTACTATTTTTCTTTTTCTTTCTTTCTTTTTTTTTTTTTTTTTTCAAAGATGTATTCTATAGAAAAACAATAAAAAGGAAAAATAGAGAAAAATTATTCATTTAAAGGGAAGAAGATAAAATATAGGAATTTAATACAATGTTAATAACATCTTGGAAATTATTGGTGTTTTGCATCATTTTGCAATTTTTTATTAAAAACTGTTCAGATTTAAAAGCAACGTTTTCAACTGGAAACTATTAATTTAAATTTAACAATAAAGAAAAAAAATATAAGGTGCAATGTAAAATTATTTTTCTTAAATTATTTTTTATTATTATTTCTTAAATTAACTTTTATTTTATTCATTCATTTAAATGAATATAAATTAAAAAGTATATATAAATAAATAAATAAAAATAAAAAAAAAATTGAATAAATAAATAAATAAATAAAATATAAATAAAAAGTGCGATATAAAAATTATTTAAATTATTTATTTATTTAATAATAAAGTTTTTTTTTTTTCAAGGTTGAAATAATTTTTTTTTAATAATTTAATAGACTATTTATTTTTACACAACAATAGTAACACAATTAAAGCAAGCGATCAGCTTTTTCTATTAGAAGATGTTTATCAAATGTTAATTATAAATTTAAATAAAACATTAACCCCCCCCCCTTTCCCCCACAAAAATATGAAAATTACTTTCCCTTAAATCACAAAGAAAAATTAAGTGTTTTTAGTTAGAATATAATATTTGAATATTTTAACAAAAGAAAAAAAAAACTATTTTTAAATTTAATAATTATTTTCTCCTTAATTACTCTTATCTTAATTTTTTTTTTTCTGTTTTACTTGAAATTATAATAGATTTAGAAATTATAATCTCCTTACATTATAATAAATAAAACCTGAAATCTCAAAAGTCAACAAGCACACGTGATCAAAAACTCTTCCTTCGCAGGATGTCTCTGTCGCTTCGGTGTGAGTGTGAAACTCGAGTCGCTTGCGCCGCGTCTCCAATTCAAGAGACGTATCGCGTATGCCGCTGTCGCTTGCCTCTTTGGTGTGCGGCAGGCCTAGGCAGGCCGCACACCAAAGAAACAAGCGCGACTTGGACGACATAAGAGACAATCCCTAGCATTGCCGCTAACTTTTACTTTACTGCATACGCACACCAGAGAGACAAGCGTCATGTCTTATCAGTCGAGCGTGTGTCTCCCGTTTGTCGCTCGAATCGCGCATGCTACAACCTTTCGACATGTCGCTCATGTTGCAACATGGCGGCGATAGAGATTTGACAACTGTGGGTAAATTTAAATAACACTGGGCTCAACACAGTCGCTTTTTTCAATACTAATAACTTTAATAGAAATATTTAGTAATCCTTTGCAATATTTTTCTTCGATTGCATATTACGAAGATTGCTTTGTATAAATAATAGTATTAAAACAAAAGTGACTACGCTGAGTCCTACAATGACAATACCAAATTCAAGTCCGTGTAATATACAGCAAACAATCAATTTAAGTTCAGATAGAAAGGAAAAACATATTAAAATAAAAAAAAATACGGATGAAAACAAATTATAGAGTAACAATTTTATGCAATAACCCCCATTATATATTAAAATTTCGCTCTTGAATTTCATCCGTTTGACCGTTTCCGATAAAAGAAACAGAACAAGATTACTAGCAAGGGATGCGTGGCTTAGGGGTAAAGGGTTGAACTCGTGTCACAATGGTACTCGGTTCGACCCTCACCGGAGATTTTTTTTTTTTTTTTTTTAAGTAGAAAAATAATTTAAGAAAAAGGATAATGATTGAATTCTACTATTTTTCTTTTTCTTTCTTTCTTTTTTTTTTTTTTTTCAAAGATGTATTCTATAGAAAAACAATAAAAAGGAAAAATAGAGAAAAATTATTCATTTAAAGGGAAGAAGATAAAATATAGGAATTTAATACAATGTTAATAACATCTTGGAAATTATTGGTGTTTTGCATCATTTTGCAATTTTTTATTAAAAACTGTTCAGATTTAAAAGCAACGTTTTCAACTGGAAACTATTAATTTAAATTTAACAATAAAGAAAAAAAATATAAGGTGCAATGTAAAATTATTTTTCTTAAATTATTTTTTATTATTATTTCTTAAATTAACTTTTATTTTATTCATTCATTTAAATGAATATAAATTAAAAAGTATATATAAATAAATAAATAAAAATAAAAAAAAATTGAATAAATAAATAAATAAATAAAATATAAATAAAAAGTGCGATATAAAAATTATTTAAATTATTTATTTATTTAATAATAAAGTTTTTTTTTTTTCAAGGTTGAAATAATTTTTTTTTAATAATTTAATAGACTATTTATTTTTACACAACAATAGTAACACAATTAAAGCAAGCGATCAGCTTTTTCTATTAGAAGATGTTTATCAAATGTTAATTATAAATTTAAATAAAACATTAACCCCCCCCCTTTCCCCCACAAAAATATGAAAATTACTTTCCCTTAAATCACAAAGAAAAATTAAGTGTTTTTAGTTAGAATATAATATTTGAATATTTTAACAAAAGAAAAAAAAAACTATTTTTAAATTTAATAATTATTTTCTCCTTAATTACTCTTATCTTAATTTTTTTTTTCTGTTTTACTTGAAATTATAATAGATTTAGAAATTATAATCTCCTTACATTATAATAAATAAAACCTGAAATCTCAAAAGTCAACAAGCACACGTGATCAAAAACTCTTCCTTCGCAGGATGTCTCTGTCGCTTCGGTGTGAGTGTGAAACTCGAGTCGCTTGCGCCGCGTCTCCAATTCAAGAGACGTATCGCGTATGCCGCTGTCGCTTGCCTCTTTGGTGTGCGGCAGGCCTAACAGATTGTGTATGCTAAAGTACTCTCTTATGTATTGTGTCAATTTTACAAAAATATGTTAATCTTTGTAATACATATCGAAGCGTTAATTGGAAAGGAATAAGAATTAGAAAGTAAAGTGAAAAACCTTTCTCTCAGATTACATACAGATATTTACATAAAGATGATACCAATGATAATGTGTGATGGTCCCCTCAATTAAATATGAAAAGAAATATCACTATAACTCGAAAATGAATGATAGGAAAGAGTTGTAAAACCCATGTTTCTATAGATACTTATTCTAGTCCTGCAAAAATTAATCCTTATCGGTCGAATGTCCCTCCTGAAGGGACATTGAAAAATCGAGCCACGCCTTAAGGTGTTCCTCTGGAAATGAAATGTTATTTTTCTAAAACTTGTAACTATAGGCTACTTTTCGGCTGCCGGAAAATCTTGACAGAAAGATTTATTTTATTTAATGATGAAGTAAAATAAAACAAATTATTAGAATTTTTCGGTAGCCAAAAGGTAGTAAATTGGAAACTATGCATGTGATGATTTTAAGGAACGCCAAAAGGCTTGTCTTAGGGAAAGTATGCCGAACGCAAAGGGTTAATGTAAGTCATGATTCGTCAGTTTTTGGAATATGAATTTATTAATAATTTTCTAAATTCAAAATAAAAATATGTTTAAAATCGGAAGTATGCAGGGAATATGTTTGGATCATTAATTTCTGTTGCTTAAAAAAAAAAAAAAAAAAAAAAAAAAGAGAATTAAATAAGACTTTAGGAATATACGAATTAAAGTCTGTAATACTCATTTAACCTTAAAATCCTCTAATTTTCATAGTCTATAACTCTATGAAAAGTTGTGTGAAGTATATAAATTAAGCAATTTTCCAGGATAAATTGTTCCAAATAATTCAAAATATCTATAGTAGTAATAATAATATTAATAATAAATAAATAAATAAAATAAATAAAAAATGAACATTGATATTAAGAAAGAAAGAAAAAAAAAATTATCCCAGTTTTAACACTTTTCAGGCCCGAGCGCTCAAGCGAAGGTGCTCTAAACTGTGTTGCCATGTTCAGGGATTCTTATATTCGAATACTAGCAATAATATTGCGGAATATACCTACGATTATTTTATCAAATACTTAAAATATGCAAAAAAGGAATAACTTTCGAAGTCTTTAGGACACCCTTCAAGTTACAATTTAGTGGTAGATATTCCATAGAAAACTACTAAATTTGGAAGCACTCACCTGAGGAGTGAAATTAAACAGTATCGACAAAGTCCTTCCTTCCTTAAGTTGAATAGATCACAGCAACCGAAAATAAAAGTATCAAAAGTAATTGTTTGTGCAAAATGTAATGACACCCAAAGCAAAATTTTATGGCAGACTCATATACTGGGTGTTATTATATATCGCTTGGTACCAGTAGCATATTTATAGATTTATTTGAGGCAAAATTACTCAATAGTGTTTCTCTCTCTCTCTCTCTCTCTCTCTCTTTTCACTGATAATCTTCATGATATTTAAAACCGTTTTTATATTTCTTACAATACAAATGTATTAAAAAATTTTAGAAAGTGTAACGATCCCAAAAATGCTGACATTGAATTGCTCATTTTCTTTAATATAGTTAAACCCCATATTTTCAAAGAAGGTCTTTATGTAAAACTAAGTTAGACAAGAACACAAAGCGATTGCAATTACATTGATATTGCAGCCACTGCAGCATTAAGTTAATACATGAATATATATATAACAGTTGTTTCGTTTTGGAATAAAGCACCACCCATCCTTGAATTTTGAATATTTCCAAAGTTCTTATAAACACGCCTTTTTTCAAGGACTCTTCCACAAGTATTTTTCCAGAATATAGTGCCATAGCCTCCTTAACTAGATGCCTGTCGCGTAGCTCGGAAACTAGGCAACAGTTGAAACGGTAGACAGCGCCACCTGGTATAGCTTGCGCGACTTTTTTATTCAACAACCACCAAAAATGTTAAAAGTGAGATATGATGTACGCAAAAGGCTAATATAATCGAAGAAACGTCGATTATATATATCATATATCACTTTTTTAAATTATAGGTGACAGTTGAATAAAAAATTCGCATAATCTGTACTAGGTGGCGCTGTCTACCACTTCAACTGTTGCCTAGTTTCCGAGCTACGCAACAGGCATCTGGTTAAGGAGGCCATGATAGTACATAGATGCAAAAATCCTGATTTATATTCCGTAGTTTTGTTAGTACCCGCCCCTTTTTTCCCCACCACTCATTTTTTAGAGTATTTTTTTTCTCAATATATCGTAATTACATTTGTAAAAAAAATACTCTAGTGGTGTGGAAAAGGGGCGTATATTAACCTTTTCGCTACGGCATGGTAAACCTGTCTTACCAGCAGAAAAATATTACTAGGGTACGGCGTTGGTACGAACGTTCGTACCAGTGTCTTTTACCCCTCTTTCAAAGCAAACGTCATTATTCATCTGTCACACTCCTGTTACCGAAAGCCAGAAATATCCTCCCACAAAGAAAGGGGACGCGATGGTGTTTTCTTGGAGAGATCTTTTTCGATAGCTAGTTTCTGCATTCCAGGATTCATTTACTTATTATCAGTTGAACTAAAGATAGTACGTTTTCTGTTTCTATATAATATTATTCATATTATATAGATTATTATAATATTATATATTATAATATTATTCGACCTATTAATTTTTCTCTCTTACTAAAAATTATCCGATCCTTATTTACATCTATTTGAACATATAAGTATTGTATCAAAAAATAATCATGTGTGTGTGTGTGTGTGTGTGTGTGTCCTTTTTTTTTTTTTTTTTTTAAGTTTATCTGTTAATTTTGATGCATAAAAATTCGAATTTATAAAATATAAATAATAAATAAAGTGGTTTGACGGACAGGGGATTTTCTAAATCATATGAATATTTTCAATTTTCATGTGATAAAATAGTTCCCATCGGATTTCAACCGTATAGCTCGATTGCTAAATTTTGGTTTAAGTTGAAAGGATCCCGGTTCGAACCTCGATTTATTCATTTTTCTCTCTTGTTAAAAATTATTCGATCTTTATTTACTTCAATTTAATGATATAAATATAGTGTCAAGGTATGCTCATATGTGTGTGGTTTTTTTTTTTTTTTCCTAATTCTATCTATAATTTTGATCTATGAAAATTAGAATTTATAGAAAATAAATAAAAAGCAAAGTCATTTAGAAGACAGAGGATTTCTTGGAACAGACGAATATTTTCTATTTTCATATTACAAAATAGTTCCCATCAGATTTTAACCGTATAGCTCGATTGCTAAGTTTTGGCATAAGTTGAAATGACCCGGGTTCGAACCCCGATCTATTCATTTTTCTCACTTACTAAAAATTATTCGACCTTTATTTGCATCTATTAGAAGCTATAAGTATTATGTCAAGGAATGATCATGCGTGTGTGTGTGCGTGTGTGTTTTTTTTTTTTTTAACAATGTAAAAATTAAACAAATAAACATGTGATAGTATATTTGTCTAAAACGAGGAAATTAACTCTATTTTAAAAACTCTAACTTTAATATCTTGTTTTTATTTTTATTTATTTATTTTTAACTATGTTTCGTTTCAGTATTGTTTAATATTTAATAAAAGAAATTAATATTGTTCAATTATTTATCGATTATCCTTTATTTTTTATAGTCTTTTGAATATTTAATTAAGAAATTTATTATATTCGACATTCCAGCGTATGCGTATATATATTTAGTGTTCGGAATTCAATCCGCTTGATTACGTTTGGTCCTAGGTCTGGTGAATTGCAAACAGTAAAGATCTTTAAGGAAACCTAACCAATATTTACCCGAGTTTTCGTGAGAACCACGGAAAACACTCAATGAGTAGGTCAACAAGCACAACCTGGATTCGAGCCGGATGCCTGCTTTCTATCACTTTAGAGAGCAGAACCTCTGCGACATTCGTGGAGAATTGGGCGTATGTATTATAAAAAAGTATATATATATTATTTTGGAGATTAAAAAAAAAAATACACAGAAATGTTTAATTTTAGTATGTTTGTGTGCTGTCATAATAAAATAATTCATATTCAATTATAAAGTACTTTATATGAATTAAAATAATATATCTCTCTTATTTTATTTGTATATAATTTATTTGTCGTTATAAATACACATGAGAATTTTATTGCCGTACTTTTTATCTGAAATTGAATTAATACGTTGAAATATAAATGACCTATACGTCTTAAAAATTAAGTCGTCTTATTATACTTTTTTTAAAACAAAAATTTATACCTTCTAATAAGTATTAGATTCGTGATTTATTTTAGATTTTAGGGTGTAAATATTTATATTACCAATATTTTATTATTTTTTTTATTTTTTTTTTTTACTTTTTCTTGTTTCTCATTCCTTCATTTAGCTTAATATGTTTCTGATTGTTTTTCAAAACAATCCACATATTTTCTTCTTAGCGAAAACTAAAATATATAATAAATTTATTTCACATAATGATATATGTATATATATATATCAAAATATTTCGACGATTTCTTTTCTTTTCTTTTTTATTATATTTCAAAATAAATATGTAAAATAAAGCAATATTAAAATAATTGAAATAAATATTCAAATATACGCTATGATCCGATGCACTCTCCTTGTAAAAACCAAAATTTAATTACCGAAATAAAAATGTTTACAATACATATTATTTTGGGTAACAAAATGCTGATAAAAAAGATTAGTGACAACCCCTGAAAAATTTTCTCTGAGCATATCACAACAACCCTTGCTTCCAACACACGCCCAGCTTTTATCAGTAGAAAGAGAGGAAAGCTTCAAAGCAGTTCCGAATCCTGAACTAAGGGGGGAAAATTCTGAAAAGTTTCCCTTACTCACGTTTCTATTTCATATGCGCCGTTCTTAGAAGGTTAACAATACTACGGAATATTAATTAGGATGTTGAGAACTATGTTTACGAACGAGATCACTGCTTCTTTATTCCCCTTATATGCGGAACAAAAAAAAAAAAAAAAGGCGGAGCTAACTATACCATACAATATTAGTTAGGATGCTGGCACGTATTGACTCCGCTCTACAAGTGTTGTACAACCCCCCCCCCCCCTTCTTATTTAAAAATGTGTCTTAGTAATTCA
The DNA here is from genome assembly GCA_963930645.1 of Salticus scenicus. Lineage (NCBI taxonomy): Eukaryota > Metazoa > Arthropoda > Arachnida > Araneae > Salticidae > Salticus > Salticus scenicus. The sequence goes on along the minus strand of OZ005659.1, from coordinate 25,541,239 downwards.
CTTTTAATCACAGTTATATCAATTAATTTGTGGTAGAAAAGCCCAGGTGTAAAAGTATTTATACACTACCAATATCTTTCTTAACTGATATTTATTATTTTAAATTGTTTTCACAAAGCATTTATAATAATTAAGCACATTAGAAACGACATTTCTTTCCACTTTAAATGAAAATTTTTTTAGAGACACACCTTAAAGAGTTAGGGAGTTGGGATTCATTTATGTAACAGGAAAAAAAAAAAATACTTTATAAATATGAGGATTCGTACTCCCACTCCTGTTGCAGATCACTGCCAGTGATAAAAAATATTCCACTTATTTTATGAAAAATCTTTGAGATATTAAGCTTGTTGCAATCTGGACTTTCCTAGGTGCGGCAACAATTACCACTAACACTCAATTGCACACTTTCTTGAGCACGTTGTCCACTACCCCGAAAGATGCAGACAACTAACATTATACAGGTTATAGTCCAAGCGGCGGCTGCAAAAAATTGACTTCAGAAGGTACGAAGCTGATTTTTTTCCTATAGATAGAATTCATTGTTACAATGAAAATCTGATAGGGTTGCCTGGTCAAAGCCGTCAAGTTTAAGAGAAACAACCTCACTTCCGGTCACAATTTAAACGATTTTCGAACCCCAAAAGGTATGAAGATGAAACCGGTGCTAAAATGTAGAGATTAATATGCTCTTTAAAATGGCATAGGGTTGCCTGGTCAAAACCGTCAAGTTTCAGAGGTTGCCTCGATAATAGGGGTCAAATTTAAACCATTTTCGAACCCCAAAAGGTATGAAGATGAAACCGGTGCTAAAATGTAGAGATTAATATGCTCTTTAAAATGGCATAGGGTTGCCTGGTCAAAACCGTCAAGAAACAGAGGTTGCCACGAAAATAGGGGACGTATTTTGCGATTTATTTACCCAAGTAAAAAGTGATTTACCCAAGTGTAAAGATGAAACCGGTGCTAAAATGTAGAGATTAATATGCTCTTTAAAATGGCATAGGGTTGCCTGGTCAAAACCATCAAGTTTCAGAGGTTGCCTAGATAATAGGGGTCAAATTTAAACGATTTTCGAACCCCACCAGTGTAAAAATGAAATCGGTGCTAAAATGTAAGTATTAATATGCTCTTTAAAATGGCATAGGGTTGAATGGTCAAAACCGTCAAGACCCGGAGGTTGCCTCGAAAATAAGGGTCAAAATTAAACGCTTTTCGAACCCCACAAGTGTAAAGAAGAAACCGGTGCTAAAATGTTGAGAATAATATACTTTTTAAAATGGCATAGGGTTGCCTGGTCAAAGCCGTCAAGAAACAGCGGTTGCCATGAAAAAGGGGGGGCGTATTTTACGATTTATTTACCCAAGTAAAAAATGATTTACCCAAGTGTAAAGATGAAACCGATTCTAAAATGTAGAGAATAATATGGTCTTTAAAATGGCATAGGGTTGCCTGGTCAAAACCGCCAAGAAAAGAGGTTGCCATGAAAAGTGTGTGCGTATGGAGGGGGGAGCGAATTTTCGCGGTTTTCTTACCCTAACATATTTAAAAATGAAACCGTTTATAAAATATAGAGAATAATATTCTCTTTTGAGTATCATAGGGTTGCCAGGTGAAAATCTCGAAAAATAGTGGTTGCCTCGAAAGAAAAAAAAAAAAACTAATTTTGAAGGGTTTTTTATACAATGTGAAGAAAAAATATAAAAAGTATTTAAAAAATAAAAAATAAATAAACTGTAATGAAACTGTTCTAAAATTTCCCATAAAAACAACGAATTAATAGTAAAAATTAAAAATCTAGCATGCGGATACGGATAAGAAAATACGACCGCAAAAGTTAACAGAAATGAAGATAATAATGCCCAAGAAACTCATAATAAAAAATTCTGTTAGTATACAAAATAAATAATTAAATAAAATGAAAAAAAAAAAAAAAAAAAAAAAAACCCTCTTATTTCAGATTTGCAGCAAGATTTACAAATTTCAATTTCATAAATTAATTCATTGTTATTAAGAAACGCGAAAAATTTATGAATTTTTTAAAAATGTTTTTCGCATTTGTACCCATAATTAATTTGCGGAAGGTATTATTGATTATTTTAATTAGATATAAAAAAAATTAATTGAGAAAATTTTCTAAAATTGACAAATTCTTAATATAACAAAATCGGCACAACCCAATATTTTCGTAAAAAATTCTACAAAGCAGTCGCTTCAAGGAATTATCGTCTCAATACTTTGACACAATTTGAATATTTTAAGTATTGAAAAATGGGGAAAAAACGAGCTCGTGAGCTGAAATTAGTTTTATACAGATTAGAAAAAGAATGGTCACGCATAATAATTTAATTTTCTTTATGCTTTAAAATCTCTTATATCATTAAACAAATAAAATAAACGAATATTGAAATTCGCTTCCTTTTCTAAGCTGACCGCTATACCTTGACAGGTTTGAAACACAATCGTAAGGAAATTGAAAAGTGTTGTATGTTTTACATTTAGCTAGCAATTTCATCTTTTAAATATTAATCATTTCGTGTTTAACCTTTTTAAAATAGTCTTCATGTGTGTTTCACTTTGTGTTAAACACCTTTAATATTTGCTAGCTTTTTGGAGACTGACCGCTATTTCTTTACGAATTTTACCAGGCAAGCATATGCAATTTTAAAATAACTCCTACGCTGTACATTCTGGAACCAGCTACACCTTTCAAATATTCATATAATTTCATCCTTATTCATTTTCTTTGTTAATGCTATTCGTATTTTTTTACACTTCGTTAAGAAATCTTCAAAACTCGCCTATTTTTTTGTGGTTGACTGCTTTACTTGACAGATTTGACCTATTTTCGAGGCAACCTCTGAGTCTTGACGGTTTTGACCAGGCAACCTTATGCCATTTTAAAGAGCATATTAATATCTATATTTTAGCACCGGTTTCATCTTTACAGTTGGGTAACTCACTTTTTACTTGGGTAAATAAATCGTAAAATACTTCCCCTATTTACGTGGCAACCTCTGTTTCTTGAAGGCTTTGACCATTCAACCCTATGCCATTTTAAAGAGCATATTAATACCTACATTTTAGCACCGATTTCATTTTTACACTGGTGGGGTTCGAAAATCGTTTAAATTTGACCCCTATTATCTAGGCAACCTCTGAAACTTGATGGTTTTGACCAGGCAACCCTATGCCATTTTAAAGAGCATATTAATCTCTACATTTTAGCACCGGTTTCATCTTCATACCTTTTGGGGTTCGAAAATGGTTTAAATTTGACCCCTATTATCGAGGCAACCTCTGAAACTTGACGGTTTTGACCAGGCAACCCTATGCCATTTTAAAGAGCATATTAATCTCTACATTTTAGCACCGGTTTCATCTTCATACCTTTTGGGGTTCGAAAATCGTTTAAATTGTGACCGGAAGTGAGGTTGTTTCTCTTGAACTTGACGGCTTTGACCAGGCAACCCTATCAGATTTTCATTGTAACAATGAATTCTATCTATAGGGAAAAAATCAGCTTCGTACCTTCTCAAGTCAATTCTTTGCAGCCGCCGCTTGGACTATTACTATGGAAATCTACTTGGCATTATTAGGTAAATTGAAAATAATATAAAGAAAAGTCAAAAGAATAATACCGGTGTCAGTAACATAATTAATTTTTTTGTTTTATGTATACATGCTAAGCATATATAAGTTTGTAGTCCATGATCATTATTTTGAATACATTGGACTTCTGTACAACTACAGTAGTTCTGTTTATAAAATACAGTCTTAAAAAAGAGATGTCGTGACATGGAAAATTCAGTTCGGAACCCAATTATATTGTACTACGAAAGTAGAAACGCATTAAAAAAGTAGCACGCATTATCGAAACGTTTGCAGGGAAAAAGCCTTTAAATTTTTAGTAAATGCTAAATTATTAATTATTTATGCAAAATGTTAGCACTCCTGTGCCGCAGATATTGGCTGGGAGTTCTAAGTTCGACACCACCCTACTGCAGTTTTTTTTTTTTTTTTCTTTTCTTTTCTACTTATTTATTTACTAGCGAGCCCGTGCGAAATATTAGCATTTTAATATTATTTTTTTCTTATTTACCTTTAAAATTTCAAACTCATAAATGTTTTAAAAATTTCACCACCTAATTAAAATTTTAATTTACCAGAAGCCTAATTATTAATAAAATCAAATTAATATTGTACAATAGTGAAACTAATATCATTCAAAGAAAGGTTTGTCGTCATGTTGGCGATGACTTTTTATTAATTTTGTTATTAACATTTTTTTTTAAATAAAGAAACAAACAAATAAAATAAAATAAAATTAAATAATTCCTATTTTGATTATATTTTTTATGATTGTGTTTTTTAGTCAATTTATGACACAAAAGTTAATATTCTGTATATATCTTTAAAATATTGCTAGGTTTTAAATGACGCTTGCAAAGATTCTAAAGAAAACACAGTTAAAAATACTTTGTTTTCGTAAAATAATCTCATCAGATAAATGTCGTCATTTTTTCTTATTAGTCCATTGAGCTAAGTTTACGTGCTTATATATTGTCCATGTATAAATAATATTTTTTTTTATCCTCGAGTATCGTATTGTTTCGAGAAAAAATAATTGAAACTGGTCCACGTTAGAGAAATATTATATAGATTATTATTATTTTATTTAAACGTACCTTTTTTTATTCTACTTTATTTTATATTTAAAAAAAAAATTTAATTTGATTTTTAACTTAGAGAAAATTTAAAATATAAAATAATGATTATTACGTATAAAATAATAACATTTATGGCAAGCAAATATATGAAATACATGACACCACCTTTCAATCTTGTTTAGAGTGTTGATGCAATAACGATTCCTTCGAGAACTTCTTTAACACTTTGAGGTGTAAGTCCGGGCGTCAATATGGTTACCGTTCTCATTAAATATTAATTCCTATTACATTTAAATAATCCCTTTATTATGAATAATAAGAATTTGAAGTTTTTAATAAAAAAATATGTATTAAAATACATATCTTTCAAGCATTTTTTTTCCAAAAAATCATGAAAAGTATGAAAAATTCAGTCCAGAGTGAGATCTCATAGTTATCAACATTTTAATTTATTCCGTAATATATTTAAACCTGCTTTTATTTTCGTATCATTCTATTTATAGATTATTTTTCTCTAATATTTAAATACGACAAAATAAGAAAAAATTACCCTCAAAATAAAAGTAGTATGAAATAAAGGCGGGGCTAAAAATAATCCTTAATTAATTAACCCCTTCCTTCTTGTGTCCGTGAAATTGACAGGGTGAGTTTTCGCTTTCTGTTTCACTTGCCAGTGTTGTTTCCGGGCTAGCGTGTTCTATGGTAATGCAATAAAAAAAATTTAAAAACAAACCATTTCTAATACACGGAAATTTTTTATTTGTTATTTTACACTACAGATGGAAGTAGTAGACTATTTAAAATGTAATTGCAGTTAGTAGGTTTATTTTAAACTGTAAGCCCCATCCAATTTTAAATATTTGTAATACTTATTTTGTAATCTTCGTTTAGTTAAGCTTTTGAATACATGTGGTTTTATGCTTTAAGATAAAATAAATTATTTAGTGCAGCTTTTTAATATCTTACTCAGACAGAATCATAATATGACTCGGATTCTAATTTTAGAGTAAATACATCTGAGAGTGATGCGGAAATAAGTGATATTTATAAAATTTCGGATAGCGAATATGTAAACAGTGAGCGTATTATACATACATTGTTGTTGTGTAGGTAAAATTCTTTCTATAAAATTCTATTTTAATGTTTAAAACACATATCTTTGACTTTTTCTACTTACTCGAAAACCAACATTGAGTCATAATAACCCTTATTGTTGGTTTTTCCACAAAAATAAATTTCTATATTTTAAACTAAAAAAAATTCCAAAAATTAAAAATAAATACTTATTGTTCATACACTTTATTTTATACAGGCTTCTTAAATATATAAAAAAAAAAAAAAAAAAAAAAAAAAATAGGTACCTTTTTTTTTTTTTTTTTTTCGTTTTCTTGAAAATTACGAGTTATTTATGGGATTAAAATATTGGCAACTCTGGCTTTTTCAAACAGTGAGACTCCACTCAGCAATTGTTGAACCGCCTTCGTTCCCTCCAAATTTGCCTTAGTAATTCACTCCTAATCATACTTATGTGAATTAATTTGGTGTAGAAAAAGAACAGATCTAAAAGTTTTAATACATTAACAATACTTAACAGATATTTATTAGTTAATATTGTTTTCACAAAACTTTGCATAATAATGAAACACGTAACAAAGAATATTTCTTTTAACTTTAAGTGAAAAATTTTCTAGAGACACAGAATAAAGAGTTAGGAAATTCCGGTTAATTTATGTAACAGCAAAGAAAATATTTTCGTTTAAATATCAGGATTCTTACTTCACGCCCTTTTTTCAGTTCAAACCCAGGAATAAAAAATTTTCCACTTTTACGCCTTCACTTATTTTATACATAAATTTATGTAATATTTTTAGTAATGTGTGTTAATTAAATACTATAGAGATCACTGAAAAAAAAAAAAAATATATATATATATATATATATATATAGGTAGCAATGAAAGGCGGAAATTTTGTATCATTGAACGTGACCTGGAGAAAGGGTGGAGAGCACAAACTCTGAATATTAATTAATATACTTTTTCTTAGGCATTACTTATCAGTTGATGTTGATATCGCCAGGATTGGACACTGTCACAAGAAATAACCTATATTATCGTTAGTTTAACAGGACATCGACAGTTAAGGTGTAAAACATTTGTTTATCTGATAATGGTATTAGTTCTGCGCCAATGTTCTACCCCTCACATTGTCGGAAAAAAAAAAAAAAAAAAAAAAAAAAAAAGACTATGTATAATAATAAAACACGTAAAACGCAATATGTCTTCCCACTATTAATTACATAAATGAAGAACGAAATTTTTTTCTTAAGGCACAGAATAAAGACTTAGTAATTGCTCATAACATATTTAACACTTTCGTGACCGCATGATCTTTTTGATAGCAAGCTCCTCCTGTGGACCTTCCCAAAATATGATATTTCAGAGCAAAATTTTCTGTATTTACAATTATATTACAAATGGATATACAGTATAATTATATTCTTTCTAATCAAAGAATTTCTATGCATAGTATATTGAATGTAGAAATATGAATTCTGAGTATATATTTAAGAAATAAATAACATACAAATTTCGAAAGAAACTCCCACTGGTGGAGTTACACATTTTCAAATAACGTGAATCTACGTCAGCGGTCTCGAAAGTGTTAACAGCAGAGGAAACATTTTATTTTAAAATATTAATCAACATCTCGGTTTTTCCTTCAGCATTGTACAAAGTAAAATTGGTGATACACTCTCAGGTTTACAAATTAAAAGTGGTTATTTAAAATAAACATACAGGATAGCCATAATTAAACTGACAGTGTTTGCAGAGTTCTGTAGAGTTATTTAACTACGCGATTGGCGCCAAATTTTATAGGATGATTTAACAAGACGAGGATTGAACGATTGCACTAAAAAAATATTATTTCCAAAAGTCACCGTTAGGGGAATATATGGCGCTGTGTAAAAGAAATGAGAGTTCAAAAAAACGCAGTATCAGTATTGAAATAAAACTGTCCTTTTTTTAGTACATTAAGCAATTTAATTCAAATTCGGTGTGGTAAGAATTTTTTAAGAGAAAGTAAGATACTTTAGATTATAGAGCTATCAGTCAGCCTTCTTTTCTTTTCTTTTTTAAATAATATACAGAATTTTAAACGAAAATTATTCACACTTTCAGTTATATTGAAAAATCACTTTTGAAACAGTACATTGCAATTGGAATACACGTATATTAAATCACTCATGAGATATGAACATTTTTATGAAAAAAGTTTTCGCTGCATAGGCGCGAAAAATAGAAAAAACTTTATTGCATAGGTTAAAAGTTGGATATAATGGGCAACTTTTACCAAAAGTTTCTTTGATCAGAGTAAAAATTAAGCAAATTGTAGTTAGCAAAGAAGAGACATAGATTTACACTGTTTTAGAAGGGTTGAAATTCCACAGTGTATCTAAATTTCAGTGTTGCCAGATGTACGGATTTCTCCCTACAGTGGGGATTTTCAGCTCTGCTTTTGGCGTAGGAGGGGGGGGGAATGTTAAAGTTCTGTTTTGTAGGGATTTTTCTATTATCTAATGAAAATTTTAAAATTATTTTTAAAAACACAAAATTTTTAAACTTATCTGTAAATTTTTTACAGATGTTGCTTACAATACCTTGTTCCTCATACATTATTTTATTACAGACTGATGCGAAGTGAAACATCTCATAACTCAGTGTTGCCAACATTTATAATTTATTCCAGTGTATTAGTACCACCTTCTTTTGGTACTTCTACTATGTTTTATAAGAGTCGTTTTCTTCCTATTTAATCTTACTTACATACTGGGGAAAATTACTCCAGAAATTAAGTAAGGGAGAAAAAACGGCATTACTATGATTGCTCCGTCATAAATTATAATAGTCGGAAAATTTGCATATTTTTAATATGTCCTCCCTTTTATTATTATTACTATTATTATTCCGAAATGGTAAATTTATTATATAATTTTAATAAAAAATATAACATTTATTTAATATTTTGATATAATTAACATCAAAATTTTAAAATAAATTGGACAATAAGTCAAGTACATGTTAAAATTAAATTTCCTCGAAATGCCAATTGTTTTCATCAGCAATTGTCAAGTTATTTGTATACACCCACCTCTCAAATAAAATATATTGTGCAGTACAAAATCTTAATCGTAAATATTATACTGATCTAAAGGTGTATTTTATTTTGTTTTACGTCAGAATGCATTGTCTTTCGTTTTCCTTTCTGTAAATTAACCTTTTTATTTTTCTTTGATGTGCTCACACCACCCATTTCGTATAGCCACGCACCCTGCCTAAGGAGTCGGATTAAGGTTCCTAACAAGTCGATATTTGCTGAACATTGATTATTTATTACGAAATTAAATTTATTGTGTAAGTTTGATGTGAAAATATGTCAAAGGAGGTTAGTTGTTTGATTTAATAGAATACAGAGCTAGCAGTATTAAATTTAAACAAATTATAGAAACATTGTCCATTTTATTTACTGTGTTTTCACGAGTATACATATATTAAATATTTGTTTTTATTTGTCCGTTTGTTTCAACAATTAACTTAAGTGCATATTAATAAGAATGGATCCTTTTTTTTTTTTTTAATGCTAGAAAATATTAAAATTTTTATGATTTTGTATAATTTCTATTGATAGTTTTAGAATCGTAGGGTTTTTTTGTAGAGAAAAAAATATTGACATAGAGATAATTTAAAATCTCATTACGTGACACACACTACACTAATTTTTGACGGCGCTGCTCGCTACCCCAACGGGCGCGGACAACACTACAAGAATTCTCAGGTAGAGATATATATCTAATTCACAATTTAAAATATTATAAAAAAAAAATTCAATAAAACTGCACTGGTGTCAACAATATAATTTAAATGTTTTAGGTATAAATTTAAAGCAGGTCTTATTTCGTAGTCATAGTGGTCATTATTTTGAATACAGTAGCTATACAACTAGAGTCTACTGTATTCCTATTCATTAAATACAGTGTTAGAAATTTCGAACGAGCTTGAACACAATTACATTACACTATGAAGGTAGCAACGTACTAAAGCAGTAGCGTGCATTTGCCAAACGCTTTTAGGGAAAAGCCTTTAAATTTTCAGTAACTGCTTAAGTGTTAATTATTTGTTCAAATGCCTCCTGTGGCGTATTGGTAGCATACACAGATACTAGCAGGAGGTTCTAAGTTCGACGCTACCCAACTGAAACATTTCTTCCTTTTCTTTTCTTTTCATTTATTTATTATTAATATATATATATTTTTTCTAAATCTGAACATATGATATCTTTTCTAATTCCATTTTATTTTATATTTAAAAAAAATTCTAAAATTCATTTTTAAAAGTATAAAAAATTAAAAAAATTAAAAATGCAAAATAATGATTATTACGTATAAAATAATGATTTTTTGGCAAGCAAATATTTCAAGTACATGACACCACCTTCCAATTTTGTTTACATTGTTGATTCACTAACGATTTCTTCCAGAACGTCTTTAACAATTTGAGGTCTCAGCTCGGGCGTCAGTAGAGTTGCCATTCTCATTAAATATTAATTCTTAGTACATACATTTAAGTACTCGCTTTATTATGTATAAAAAGAGTTTGAAGTTTATAATAAAAAAATACATATTTAATTACATTGCTTCCAAATAATTTTTTTCTTTTCTTTTTGCATGAAATCATGAAAAGTGCGAAAAATTCAGTCCAGAGTGAAATATCTGCATAATTACCAAAATTTAAATCCTTGCAGAGTATTTTTAGCCCCGTCTTTATTTCGCACCACAATATTTATAGAATATTTTTCTCTAATATTTAATTACGATAAAAAAAAAAATAAAAAAAAATTACCCTTAAAATAAAAGGGGTGTGATATGAAGATAGGGCTAAAGGTACTCCGGAATAAATTGAATTATTTGCACTCCGGCTTTATCAAAAAGTGTGACTCCGCCCATCAAGTAATGAACCCTCCCTCTACAAATTTGCCTTAGTAATTCACTTTTAATCATAGTTATATGAATTAATTAGTGGTAAAAAAAGACCAGGCCTCTTTTTCACACCAATAAAATTTTAAAGTAGTATTCTCCAAATGCAATTACGATTTAATAAGAAGAAAAATATTCTAAAAAGATACTGTTGTGAAAAAGAAGGCGTGGCTAACAATACTACGGAATATTAATTAGTATGTTGGTAAGTATGACTATACCTTTCTTAACTGATATTTATTAGTTGATTTTGCTCTCACAAAACTTTGTATAATAAGGAAACACAAAACAAACAGTATTACTTTCGACTTTATATGATAAATTTTTAAGAGACACAGAATAAAGAGTTAGGAAATCGCGGTAAATTTATGTAACAGCAAAGAAAATAATTTTATTTTATACATATCAGGATTCTTACTCCCCGCCCGTTTTCCAGTTCACTCCCAGGGATTAAAACATTTCCATTTTTAGGCCTCCAGTTATTTTATGCAAAAATTCTTGTGATATTTTTAGTAATGTGTTGTAATTAAATAGTATACAGATCATTGTAAAAAAAAAAAAAAATTATGGGTAGTAATAAAAAGGCGAAATTTTTTTAGCATTGAAAGTGTCCTGGAAAAAGGGCGGAGAGTAAGAACTCTGAATAATAATGAATATACTTTTTTCTTAGGCATTATTTGATATTGCAGGGATGGAACACTGGCGCAGAACTCTTATCAGAATTTCTTTAAGAAATTTCTTAAAGAAATAACCTGCCATATGGTTAGTTTAACAGGGCGTCGACAGTTAAGAAGCAAAAATTTCTTTCTTTGATAGTGGTATGAGTTCTGCACAAGTGTTCTACTATTGATATTGTTGGGAAAGAACGTATATATAACAATAAAACATGCGAAAAACACAAATGTCTTTACACTATCAATTTCCGTAAATGAAATCACACTTTCAACAAAAATGTTTCTAGTGGCATGAGAAAAAAGACTTAGTAAATTGTGCATAATGTATTTAACAGCAAAGAAAATATATTACTAAAATATATATTAACACTTTCGTGACCGCTGACGTAGATTCACGTCATTTGAAAATTTGTAACTTTGCCAGTGGGCGTTTCTTTTGCAATTTGTATGCCATTTATTTCTTAAAAATATACCCAATATTCAAGTTTGTACAACCAATATACCGAGCATATAAATACTTTGATTAGAAAGAGTATAATTATAATGTATATTCATTTGTAATATGAATCTGAATATACAAAATTTTGTTCTGAAATATTTTAATTTGGAAGAATAACGCCCACAGGAGGAACTTACTGTCAAAAAGCCAAAAATGCGGTCGTGAAAGTGTTAATCAACATAGTTTTTTTCATGAGCATTGTACAAAGTAAAATTAATGATGCCAAGATTTAAATAACAAAATTGCTAATAGTCTTTTTTACATTTTGATCTATTTTACATAGTATTTTAATTTTGTCTGTTTTTATTTCTACATTGGTTAATATTTATTTATTTATCCATAAAGCTGCGGTCGAAAGATTTTAAAGATGGATGATTGTAAAACTTAATTGTCTGTTTAATTTAATCCTAAATTTAAAAGTTAATAAACAGCATTTATTTTTTTATTTAAAAAAGTACGTAATATAGTTACATTTTTCTACTTATCACATTTAAATTTTTTTGTTGTTTTAAAATTTTACAAAATTTTAGAATTATGTAAAGATTTTAAAATAATAATTATTATTATTACCATTTTAAACATGATAAAAAAAATAATAAACTGATAATATTTTTAGACAAATATGTTGTTAAAAAACAAAGTTACTGTTAGGCATACTTGCAAACATCCTCAAAAATATTCCGTAATGTTGTTAGTCCCGCCCTTTTTTTCACACCAGTAAATTTTTAGAGTAATATTCACTAAATGCAATTACGATTAACTTAACCCTTAACGCTCGGCATATTTTCCTATTTTGAACAGTAAGACACGCCTGTTGGCGTTCCTTTGAAACGTCACCCGTATAGTTTCCAACTTATTACCTTTTGACAACCGAAAAATTGTAATAATTTGTTTTATTTTACTTCATCATTAAATAAAATAAATCTTTCTGTTAAAATTTTCCGGTAGCCGAAAGGTAGCCTATAAATACAAGTTTTAGAAAAATATCACTTCATTTGCAGAGGAACACCTTATGGCGTGGCTCGATTTTTTAATGTGTCCTCAAAAGGGACATACGAGCGAAAAGGGTTAAATGTTTTTAAATATGCCAGATAAAATCCTACAAATTTTGTTCTCCCTAATCGATGCGGTAAATGCCGGCGGCAGTTGTTTATTGCGGTCGCCACATAAAAAGTTAAATATTAACACGCAAAATTGTATTTCAAGTAGAACATTAATTAAAATAAATTGTAAAGGTTTGTTTTTCTATTGATCTGTGATCACAATCTCTCGGCTGAATTTAGGCTGAATCTCTAAGGTGAATTTAGAAAATTAATTATTTTTTCAAGAAAACCTCGAACGTTGTTAAAAAAATAATTTTATAAAGAAATTCAAAATTTTTTCGTGTTTTTGACTTTTACTTTCAGTGAATATAAAGATAATAGAAGAAATTCTTTAAACGCCAATATGAAATAAAATTTTACTAGAACTCGAAATTGGAGTGAGCTGTATATTTAAAACACCTTTTTTTCGATGATTCTTCTTCTTTTTATTCAAAATTAAACATAGATCATAATTCATATATATATATTGATATGTATATTAACACTTTCGCGACCGCTTACGTGAATTCACGTCATTTGAAAATTTTTAACTCCACCAGTGGGAGATTCTTTAGGTTACATAGATTGCATTATTTCTGGACAATATACCAAGTATTCACATTTGTGCAATCTATGCAATATGGATACAGATACTTTGATTAGAGAGAGCGAAATTGTAACGAATGTTCATTTATATTATAAATTTGAATACAATACAGAAAATATTCATTTAAACTATTGTAATGTAATGTAAAAGAGTAACACCCACAGGCTGAGCTTACTCTCAAAAAGACAAAAACATGCGGTCGCGAATGTGTTAATATGGATTTATTTATAGATTTCATACTTAAAACACTCTTTTAAAAGCAGAAATATTAATGGAGAATGGTTGAGTGATTTCCATTTTCTATATATAAAAAAAAAAAAAAAAAAAAAAAAAGTTACTGCCGCTGGCGTCAAATTTCCAAGGAATATACTAAAGTCACCAAAGGGGTCATATACTAAAGTTTTAACGTAAAATGGTCCAGATATTACAAATTTCAATTTGACATTGAATATCAGGATTTCTATAATAACATTTTGTTTGCTTTTGCATTGTGTTACGCGCTATTAATATCAGAATTGCCAAAGTTTTAATTTATTCCGGAATATTTTTATCCCCTCCCTTAAATCATACCACTTTAATTTTGAGAGTAATTTTTTCTTATTTCATCACTTGTTATATATTGGAGAAAATTGTTCTATAAATAAAATTGTGCGAAATAAAGGCGGGGCTAAAAATGCTCCGGAATAAATTAATTGCTGGTCCGAGCCCACCCTCAGTATATGTATATATATATATATATTTATATATATATATATATAGAAAGAAAAATTAAATGCGTTTTTGGTAAGGTAAGACTTATATTAAAGTAAGTCATAATTATTTAACATTATCAGCATAACATTTTGACAGTTTATAACTGTATGAAAATTTTAGAGAAATATGTAAACTTTGAGCTGAACTGATTCTTTGAGCTGAACTGATTCAAATAACTCAAGATAAAAAAATAAATAAATTAGGATAAAAAATAGTTGTTTCCAGTAAATAAAATGACGTTCCGGCGAGTTTTAATACGTACGCTTCATCCGAACATAATTCAGATTCAGGTATAGCGTTATGCACTCGTTTTTATAAAGCTGCATATTTATAGGATGATTTGCACCAAAATTATTGTGTGGTAGCTTTTTATTTTATTTATTTACTTTTTTCTGATTAATCTTCATAATATTTAAAACCATGTTTATATTTCCCATAAATACGTTGTAATTTTGAAAATCGTATTAATCCTAAAAGCAGCGGCAATAAACTGTTCTTTTCTTTAAACAAGTTAGAGCATTTTTAAACACTTCTTTTTAAAGAAGGCTTTTACGTAAAACTAAAAGACTAAATATTAGACGAGAACGCCAAGCTTGGTGACGTGCCCTTAGCGATAGTGCCCTTAGCGTAACGTTCCCCTAGCGTAAGGTGCTGTAATTAAGGAAGAGGAATAGAAAGGTAAAGAAAATAGAAAGGAATAGAAAGGTGCTGTAATTAAGGAAAAGGAATTTGTGCCCTTAGCACAAATAAAAATTATCCAAATTTTCGACTATTTCGATGAACAATGGTTGGGCAATCTCAGAATTTCTCCATATTTATGGAATACATATGAGCAAAGTCATCGCATCTATAATCCTGGGAAAGCTGGCATTGCAGGTTAACACTGCATTGATATTAAAAGAATCTTACATTTATTTGCTTATAAATAAACTCCTGAAACACGATGCAGAATATGCAGATTACATCATAAAATACGCAAAAGTGGGTGGTCAACCGGATGTAAGAGGAAAAAAAAATCTATATTTATTTCGATGAAAAAATAAAAATCATATTCAGTAAATATTAAGAAAAGGGATGCGTATGAAAGTGTTTGAAAGCACTTACATACACACAGAAGTAACAATGAGATGATAACTGACAGTCGAATATTTTTTTTTAATTGCATATCAATATTAACAAAGGAGCAAAAAATATTCTTTCAATTATTTAATGTTATAATAATATCACAACGACGAATATTCTTGCAGTTTTATTATGCACTACTCCAATTTTTTTTCTTTATGTTACCCATTTATAAGGTAGAGTAAAATTTGACAATAAAATTCTCTCTAAATCTATTTTAGATTATTTCAAAAGTAGATTGAACTTTTTTACCTTACCTTATTAGTTTTCCGACGTAATCTACAATCTATCTTTACAGTATTGAAATGCAGGGTAATAAAAAGTTGAATGAGTGATACACCAGATTATTTAATTGTATGAATGTGACAACAAAACATATTCTTTCAAATTTTAAATGCCCCTATTTTGCGATAGTTTAGGTTTGAAACCAAATAGGCAATCATAAGTCAGGATATAGCGTGAAGGAAAGGTGAAAAGTTCCTTTTTTAAATTTCTTTACTATTTTTAAATTATTACAGATTTACGCTGATGGCACTTACACTCAAAGCACGCTATCGAGGGGGATAACATTTACGCTAAGGACACGGGTTTGTAGATTTACGCTAAAGGCGTACCTGCCAACCATCTCATTAATAAGCGTAAAATTGTTAACGCACCTTTAAAAAACGCCCCTTTTTCTACACCACTTTATTTTTAGAATAATTCTCTCCAAATGTCGTTACGATTGAATAAACGTAAAGTTATTCTGAAAAATCACTGGTGTGAAAACTAAAGACGAGTACTAAAAAGTTTACGCTTCAAATGATGTGGTTGACAGGTATGACTAAAGGCACTGCTGCTAAGGTCACGAGCTTTAAGTTGCAACCATTGCAAAAATATCATGTGTTACTGCAAGCTGTTCCATTGTTTTAGTATTTGATGGCGACCAGTAAAGAGCATAACAGGAAAAGCATCGTCTTTCATATAATTGTAGAAAATTGAATAGAAGAATATGAAGTTTATAGTTAACATTCTTTCTTTTTTCCAATTAAAAAAGCATTTAATGTGGTTATCTTTTCAGTGTTGATGTATTTTAACTTAAAATACATGAACACTGAAAACATAACTACATTATTATTATTTTTTTTTTTTTACTTTCCGAACACTATAGTGAGGAAAGTATTGTAATCATGTCAAAAATCCGAATTCGAGATTTTGATGTTTCTATACGTTTCGAGGTTCAATGAGTCCGTTTTCACTATTTTTACGATGATGTATGTATGTGTGTGTGTATGTGTGTATGTGTGTATGTGTGTATGTTTGTGAACACGCTAGCGTCTAAAGGCTTTGTTCGATTAACCTGAAAGTTGGTACGTATATTGTAAGTCACCATAGTACGAACCCTATAGATTTTGGTGAATCTAGCACTTATAGTTTTTTTACAGGGACACAAAGAAAAATTCTTTATCATTATGGCCTATGGGACCAAAATCTTAAAAGTGCGATAGCATCTAAACGCCTTATTCAATTGAGCAAAAATTTTATACCCATATTATAGGTCACAGATACTCAATCTGTATAGATTTTGGAGAATCTAGCACTTATAGTTTTTTTACAGGGACACAAAGAAAAATTCTTTATCATTAAGGCCAATGGGGCCAAATTTTTAAAAGTGTGATAGCGTCTAAACGCCTTATTAATCTGAGCAAAAAAATTGTACACATGTTATAGGTCGCATTTGCACCAACTGTATAGATTTTGGTGAATCTAGCACTACAGTTTTTTTACAGGGACACAAAGAAAAATTCTTTATCATTATGGCCTATGAGACCAAATTTTTAAAAGTGCGATAGCATCTAAACGCCTTATTCAATTGAGCTGAAAATTTGTATGAATATTATAAATCACTGTTGCACTAACTATAAGCATTTTGGTGAATCTAGCATCTATAGATTTTTACAGGGACAAAACGAAAAATTCTTTATCATTATGATCTAAGGGCTCAAAGTTCAGTAGCGTTAAATAAAACCTCGTGTGATATATGGAGAAAAAAACACTCTATTATGGTTTTCTCTCTTTTGTTTGTTTAGCAATTCCTCTTTCTTTATTTTATCTACAAAACTGTTAGTTACTCAATGTTCGGAAAGTCGAGTGGAGTCACTCCAGATTTTTTTTTTTTTTTATTGAGGAAAAAATATTTCTTTGTTAACAGAAATGGAAATACAATTTCTAATAAATTTTAGAATAAAACATTTCTTCAGTATTAATGAAACTGATTATTTATATTGATATATGATGGTAAATAATTCAAACATATTAAAATAATACTTACCAATAAAATGTAAACATGTATTTTACATAAAAATACAATAAATATATAAATAATAAAAATATTTTTAAACTACAGAAATAATATCTATAACTGATTATTTTTAATTTTGTTACTCTTTATGCCCCAAATTATGGAAAAAAAAAAAAAATATATATCTATATATATACATTATATTAAAACTTTTTTTTTTTTTTCACTTATTTAATAGAGGCTCTTTAGACGATATAAAAAGCTGAAACAAGATTTTGTTTTTCTTTTGTTAATTAGAGCTAATTAATTGCATCGGTACTTTAAAGTACTATCATGACACTACAACTAAAAAAGTTTCACAACTTAGCATACATTTTAATCATGATATGATATCTCCTTCAATATACAGATACTTTCAAAAATTAAATGTTATTTTTTTATTTAATTTTGTCGAAACTAAAAAGAAAGAAAGAAAGAAGAAAAAAGAAACAGTTTTTTTTTTTTTTTTTTTTTTTTTTTTTTTTTCTATTTAAGCTTAAGAAAATTTTACACATTTCACAATTCGAGTAAAGTCTACTCTGTATTTTTTTCTTTGCAGAAACTTCACAACGTCCTCTGTAGCTATCAGAAATGGGCCAGTTGCATCCTCTATTCTCCAGACAAATATCTTTTGATACTGACTAATTTGATTCGTTTCTTTTATTCTTTGCAGAGTTGGTGGATGGTGGTGATCAGAGCCTGATTAAGGGGGAAGCACACATTATCTCCGCTCTCACCGGAATATTTTTACAATTATTTTTTACTTCATGTCATAGAAATTCCACGCTTTGACGAGGAAATATTTTTTATAAAAAAAAGAACGGTGTAAAACAGTCCAATTTACTCACCGTTATTAGACACCAGAATTCTTTTACTAATTTCTAATGAGAATTTTGTGTTTATTATAGGAGGAAAGTATTTGTTAAAAAATAACAGTGTAAGTATAAATAATGTGTGCTTCCCCCTTAATCAGGCTCTGGTGGTGTTGTCCACCAACTCAGCCTATGCTTTCGCTTCTGTTCTCCCTGGAAAACGTGAGATCTTGAGTGACACATCGCTTGTATCGTAAGACAGACATCTTTTTTCGCATTTCTGTAAACGAAATATAAGAATTAACGAGACACATATCTACCATACCAAAAGAAATTCTATGTCACCACTATTTTTATTTTTCATCACCATCATAAAATTGGCATAGTATGTTTTCCTTGTCTATACCGTCCCATGTGTTCATTGCAGTTATAAACAATGGAAGGTGCAAAAACATGTATGTTTTTCTCATTTTCTGTTTCCTTTTAAAAATGCAGACTTTATAGCCATGGTAATTTGACAGCAAATGAACAGATCTATTTATCCATCCATTTAAAATAGGAAATGCCTTGATATGTTATACAATAATCAAAGATATCACGATTTAGTTTATTGTCCTCAAGTAATGTGGGAAGATTAGGTCGATTTCTTTGGACAGTGCGTGAATATTTTGCGAAAGTAAATATTGTAACTGTTCTACAGAGAAAAAAATAATTGTCCATCAGAGCTGCCAACCTAATCCGGCAAATTGTTAGTACCGCCCATTTTTCTACACCACTTAATTTTTAGAGTAATTCTCTTCAAATATATTTACGATGAATTAAGAAAACAAATACTCTAAACATTAAGTGGTGTAGAAAAATGGGCGGTACTATGAATTTGCCGGATTAGGTTGGCAGCTCTGGTCCATTGTTACAATGTAATTATTGCCAGCCAATTTTTCTGTTAGTATTTGTACACTTTTACCCAAACAAAATTTTTATCATTATTTTGCGACATATTTTCTTTACTGTAATATACATTGAATTCATAAATATAACCGGACATGTCAGCTCTGCGCCACTATTTATACCATCTTTTTATAGGCTTCTTTGGATTGCATAGTTTTAGGGACGAGCGTCCCTTGAAAATTATCATACTTTTATCGAGAGATTATGGTTGTATTGGTAAACGAAGCTTCAGAAAATAGGAGTTCAATCTCGTTATTAATGGACTTTGAACAATTTATATGAACTGTCCCGAGGAATTGCAGAATTATCATTAATATGGATATTTACAAATATCACATAAAATGTATAGCGTGACATGATTTGTGGTACTATTCCAACCGAGTAATCTACACCAATTGTTCAGCAATTAGGTACTCGAGGAAGTCTCTGATAACTAAATAAGAATTCTAGTCCCAGAAATCCACATAGCTCTTTTTCAGTGATTGATAAAATTGTTAAAAGGAAACTTGGAGATGGATTATTAAAATCAATAAAAATTATGACGTCATAAAGGCCGAAGAGAACAAAATACGGGAAGCATACAGCTGTTTCGGTAGCCTTTAGCGTACCGTCTTCAGTGCACTGAAGACGGTACGCTAAAGGCTACGTTAAATTTCTATTCTACAGTTACCTATTAGCAGGACAAATGTCACTCTTTTTTATTTCCATTGGATGTCTGTTGCATATCCAATAAATCTGTAAAAATCTAATAATTGGACTTGTTAGATCTAATAGATATTAGAAATATCTAAATCTTGTTTTAATCTAACATCTATTAGACATAGTAAAGGCACATCTAAATTTCTTCTATATTTAAACATCTAATGGATATCTACAAGAAGTACTGGATATCCAGGACTTTTAAAGGGCATTCTTTAGATATTTTGTACCTTATATGGATCATTAGATGTAATTTAGATGTCTAATGGATATTAGTGGCTATATAGGTGTTGTCTGAAGGAAGATTTTCGAAAAGGGCCCATGCCTTTTTTGTTGTTAATTCCTTTCGTCTATTTATATTAAAAGAAAAATGAACAAAATTGTAGTTGAGTTCATACTTGCCAACCATCTCATTAATAACCGTACAACTGTTAACGCACCTTGAAAAAATTCCCCATTTTTTCACTTCACTTTGTTTTTACAGTAATTCTCTCCAAATGTTCTTGCGATTAAATAAGAATAAAATTACTCTAAAAAATGACTGGTGTGAAAAAAAGGGAGGGTACTAAAAATTGTACGGTTCATAATGAGATGGCTGGCAGGTCTGTGACTTTGAATAAACACCATAAAATGCAAAAACCCCACAATTGTTGTTTCGGGTCGAAAGAAAACACGACCCTTCATCAGACGAACAAAGTTGTCAGGATTGCTGCAGAACAAAGCGGCAACGCACTGCAGCACTGTTGTCTACTTTGTTTGTCTAACTGAGGACATAGATGCCAACATTTTAATTTATGACGGAATACTTTTAGCCCCGCTTTCATTTCATACCATTTATTTTATAAGAGTAATTTATCCTATTTTATCGAATTTAATTTTTCTGTAAATAAAGTGGTGCGAAATAAAGGCGGTGCTAAAAATACTCCGGGATAAATTAAAATTTTGGCATCTATGCTAAAGGTCCAAAGTCTAAATTTATTCGGAAATGTTGTTAGTCCCACGCTTTTTCCACGCTTTAATATTTTTAGAAAAAATTTCTTCATTATATAACTACGATTAAATATGAAGAAAATTACTCTAAAATGATTATGGTGGGGAAAAAAGGGTAGGGCTAAGAACATTCCTGAATAAATTTAAAAACTTGGCATCTATGCATACATTTCACTTTTGAGCAGATTTGTTTGAAGAAATAGAGCAACGCATATCATTCACCACAACAGAAGCATTTGAGATCTAATGGCGGACAAAAATCCCATCTAAAGTTTTTCATTTTTCATGGAACTCCTTTTGCTATCTACCGGCAGTTAAAAGCAATATTAAGTATTGATACTATAAAGTACCGTTAGTAAAATATGAATGATTAGTTTTCTGTAACAGGTGGTACTTTAAAGTATCGACGTGGTATGGGTTTTAAACACTAATGTAATAGTAGTTTGTATTAAAATTTTTATATACTTTCCGGGAATTCTTTGGCTTGACTTAGCGCTATATTAATTACAGGATGATAAATACAAGTATTTTACTGTTTCTTTCTTTAATTATGTTTGAAAGCAAGGATTAAGCTAAAATTTTGATTAAAAAAAAGAGTAAAAATGGAGAAATTGTTGCGAATTCTGTTGAAATATCAGCTGAAAATTTCTTTGTTTACGTTCAGAGCCTGATTAAGGGGGAAGCACACATTATTTTTCCTTACACCGTTATTTTTTAACAAATACTTTCCTCCTATAATAAACACAGAATTCTCATTAAAAATTACTTTAAAAGAATTCTGGTGTCTAATAACGGTGCGTAAATTGGATTGTTTTACACCGTTCATTTTTTATAGAAAATATTTCCTCGTCAAAGCGTGGAATTTCTATGACATGAAGTAAAAAATAATTGTAAAAATATTCCGGTGATAGCGGAAATAATATGTGCTTCCCCCTTAATCAGGCTCTGTTTACGTTAAAAAATCAGTTGCGGATTACAGGTAGTTGAATATAAACATGCGTGTTGCATTATCATATTTGCCTGTGAATTTGGTAAAATACGGGTAGCTTACAAATAAGTGCTGATTCACTAGAAAATTAAAAATTATCCATATTTTACGACAGTTTCATTGAACAAATTCTGGATAATCCCAGCGTTTCTCTAGATTTATGGAATACATACGGGCAAAAACAAGGCACTAATAAACCTGTGGAAAAATATTATTCTAGGTTGAACAGTGCACTAAAAATGAAAACTTCCACGTGAAGGTGAAAGACATTCTTCCATGTAACTCCTTTGCCGCTTTCGGAGTTTCACAAGGTTCAAAAATTAGCTCCAAACTTTTTAATCTATATATATTAACGATATGCCCCGTTACTCCCATACCTCTAAGGCTATTTTTGCAGACGATACCTGTATTTTTGCATCTAGCATCAACAGACGTTATACAATTTCGGCAGTCTCCCGTTACCTTAAAATTCTGGTTAAATGGTTCTGTAAATGGAGAACAGCACAGGGATGGAACACAGGCGCAGAATTCATACCAGTATCAAAGTAAGAAAATTTTCTACTCCTTAAATCAACGATATTATAGTTAGAGAAATTTCTTAAACAGATTCCGGTATGAAATCTGCGCCCGTGTTCCATCCCTGACAGCACTTAATATCAGCAAATCGGAAGCTATTCTTTTCTCACGTGGAAGAAATGCAATTACACCTGCCACTAGAGATAAATATCAAATCAGCCTTAGTGCCACCCTCCAACCATAGTCTAATCACTGTAAATACTTGGAGTTATTCTTGACCAAGAAGGCCTTACATTTCCAAAACACATTATCACTACACGTGAAAAATTTCGTGCTGCTAAATGTAAATTAATACCCCTTTTAGCCCTAAATAGTAAATTAAACTTTAAATATAAATTGCTTTTATACACGTCCTACTTAAGACCCATTTTAACGTACGTTTGTATGATGTGGTCATATGTTGCAAAATTCCATATCACGTTATTCATTAGGGCACAAAATGCAACCATTTAGCAAATACTTGATATGCCTTGGTACGTTAGAAATATTCATATTTACAAAGAAATAGAAACTCCTAAACATAATGATTTTATCCAAGACTTAAATAAAGTAAAGAATTAATTCTTCAAAGCAATAATTAATTCAAATTTCTCAAAGCAATAATTAATTCTTCATTTATGATAATTAATTCTCCAATGGAAAATGAAAATAGCCTCATTGGTCCCTTGGTTCTTAGAGGCCCTGTTTAGGGCCAGTGTTTGAAGGTTGGTAAGATCAATCGATCGCTAATTCATCGATGGATTCAGTTAAAGCTATTCAGAGAGACTCTGATAATGCTAAATACGAATTCAGAGATGATTATTCACGGACATCGATCTACTGAATATGATCTTCAGAGCTAAAAAATATTATCAAATCAAAGGAGAAATGCTAGACCGTCTCTCGAACAATGATTTTGAAAATTTCATGAATTTTATGTTGGACATCTGTGTTACTGACTCAGGGCAATCAACTTTTGGTGTTATCAAAAACTTTACTGTCTCCGAAATTCGCTCAGTAATTACTGACATCCCTGACTTTCACAATGGGTGCGGAACTATTGAATCTATAGACTGGACGAGGTATGAGGACACTTCGGAGGGGATGGATTCTGCTCAGGTATCAGATGATACTAATAATTATCTAACAAATGCTAACATTCCTCCCCCCCAATATTAATAACACTAAAACGCAAGCTACTAAACGTAAGTTAGAAAGCAATAGCCCCAAAACCAAAAATAGCAAGCTAGTTTCCTTATTTAATATTCCAATTCATCACAAATTTGAAAACTTTGATGAAAAAGTTCTTTTAGATTAATTGGTGCCACTAGACAGCGTCATGAAAATCGCTCCTAAAACTAACAAAGAAAGAAAAATAAATTTCTTTGCAAAAAAGCAGATTTATTACCGTAAAATGTGATAATAAGATATAATTACTGAAAAATCCACAGGTCATTGTAACTTGTAGATTTTCTTAAAATCTTTCCAGAAAATCCTGAAGCTCATGATATCAGAGTTTCTAAACTGGACGAAATGAGGACTCAGTATTGCCGGAAAAATGATAGGGCTTCTGAGCCCTAAAGTTGTTAACCAGAGACTTCTCCTCGAAACAACCAAATTAGATATTGAGGATGCGCGCACTGAGCTTAATTTTGAAGTACTTAAAATTAATCGTTTGATCAGTTTCAAAACCAAACATCCTCTTCCCTTGTACAAATCCACTTCTCTAATACCGATCTTCTATTCTTTAACCTGCTTTGTGTAATTGTTCCCGCATTGTTTTTGAAGAAAGTAATTTATTACATATATATTTTTTTTAATCTTTTAAACGTTCTGAACATGATACAAATCGATTTTTTAAACATTTGCTTTTTAATTTGCTGTGATCTTGCTTGGATGAGCAACATGGCCGCCTAAAGCCAAATATCCAGTTTAAACGGCCAAAATATTTTATATTTTGCTAAAACCCATTTTACCAATATTTCGTTAATATTTAATTATTTTGTCATTTCATGTATTAAAATATTTTTTTTTTTTTCATTCAAAAATTAATACTTTTTGGGATATTGTTAACTGCCTTATTCTTTCAATTTTTGAAATAATTTGTAAAATTACAGTTTTTTTGACAATTGGTTTATGTTTTTAACGTTGGTCTCAATGCTAAAGTGTATGTGGAGAACAACATAATACAATCTATTCGTAAATTTGCTTTTTAAACGATAAAACAGGCCGCTGTAGAAGGTGCAAAAAGAAAATATCCAAGTGCGACTTTATTTTTTATTTATTTATTTATTTATTTATTTATTTTTTTTTTTTTTTTGCCGCTTAGTGTGTGTGTGTATATATATATATATGTAAGTTGTAGAAAATTATAAATATTTCAAATAGAAAACTGTGACTATATCACCTACATTTTATTTATTTATTTATTATTTTTTTATCCCAAAAATTTAATAATTATTGTTTATTAAATATTTTAAATTAGCAAGCGACGCCCGCTTCGCTGGTTTCTATTTTTAAATGAATCCCTATAATTAATTAATTCTCAAAATTGCATTAATTTTTATCATGTGAAAGAAAGAGAAAAACAAATCTGATCAGGAAAAATGTTGCATCGGGTTCCCATTGCCTTTGGCAGCGCATGCCATTTGTACACTGCGAGCGCTCATTTATATTCGGCACTCTTAATGAATCACTATATTATCGAAAGGGAAAAAATATAAAATATATAAAAAAAATTTCACTCATCGGTGGGATAATCGGTCCGGAATCCCATTCCCTGCGGCAGTGTATACCTGCGCGCACGGCGCGATTTTTCCAGCGCCCGCTGTTCCCACACCTCTCAATAATTCTATGCTTTCAAAAATATCCTCAATCTATTTATTGGCCTTAAAACTTAATAATATTAATTTTCAACGCTCTAACTCTTATTTCTATTATTTAGCCTCTTCGCCCCCCCCTCCCGTCTATCTTAATATTTTTACAAATTCGAAAATATCCGCAGTCGATTTTAATTTTACAAATTCGGAAATATCCACAATCGATTTGTAGGTATCGAAAACCTCTATGTACCAATTTTGAACGATCTAACTCTATTTTAAATTTTTTGCCCTCCCTTCCCCGCCCTCCTAATAACTTTACACGTTCGAAAATATCCCCATTCGACTTGCAGGCCTCTAAAACCTATCTTTAACAATTTTGAACGGCCTAACTGTATTTCTCTTTGTTTTTGCCACATAGCCCCCCCTTAACTCCCCCTTCCTTCCCGCACCTCCTAATAATTTTACACTTTCGAAAATATCCCCATTCGACTTGCAGGCCTCTAAAACCTATCTCTACCAATTTTGAACGGCCTAACTGTTTTTCTATTTGTTTTTGCCTCATAGCCCCCCCCCCCCTTGCTGCCCCACCTGGGGGCTGAATTTCTAAAATTCCAGAAATTGGTTTTTAGATATTTGTATTAGCTATATTTTAGAGCAAAAATTTCACATATATCTAGTTTTGGGTTTGAGATATATAGGATTATGCGAAATCACGTTTTACACATGTGAAATCACGTTTTGACCCCCACCCGCCTTGGGGACCGAATTTCGAAAATTCCAAAAATTGGTTTTTAGACATTTGTATTAGCTATATTTTAAAGCAAAAGTTTTACGGATACCTGCTTTTTTTTTGTTGTTGTTGTTTGTTTGTTTGTTTGAGATATGAAGGATTTTGTGAATTCACGTTCTGCCCCCCCCCTCCCCCCTTAGGGGGGCGAATTTTGTAAGTTCGCTTCTTAGGGGATGCCTACGTCATAGAAAGAACATTGTCACAAAATTTCATGGTTCTAAGTCCAGTAGTTTGGTCTGGGCGATGATGAATCACCCCCTCACTCAGTCAGGAAGAACGATTTTATATACATATATAGTGGATTTAATTATTCAAAAGATTAATTTTTTAAACGTCCATCCTCCCAATTGTTCAACATCAAATTTAACAGCAAAATAAGTAAATAAATAAAATAAATAAAAAAATATACAAGCAAAACCCTAAATAACAAATATAAAAATAAAGAAAAACAGACAAAAGATTTAAATAATTAAAAAATAAGCAAGCTGTAAAACAAGTGTAAAATAGTTAGCAGGTGTACTTAAATCTTGGTTGAGCTTCCTGATTTGGTTTTAATGTGTATAAATTACGTAACCGCTTTTAGATTAATATTAGAGAGCAACTTGAATTTTATTCAGTGCACAGAAGGATAAAAAAAAAAAAAAAAAGTCTTTGTCGAAGAAGAACGTATGCTGATTAAAAGTCATTTTTTTTTAAAGTTGGACACTTTTGATAGTTGACATCTTCAATTTTTCCGAAACTTTCAGGATGTGTTAGTAGTACTGTGATAAGAAAAAGTGAATTTTAATTTTTTCTGAATTTGATTTGTTCGACCTACAGAGGGGTCAAAGTCTGAGGCCGTAAATAAAGTGCTAAATTTACCAAAATCTATACAGTTGGTGCAACTGTGACCTATAACATGTGTACAAATTTTTTGCTCAGATTAATAAGGCGTTTAGACACTATCACACTTTTAAAAATTTGGCCTCATAGGCCATAATGATAAATAATTTTTCTTTGTATCCCTGTAAAAAAAACCATAACTTCTAGATTCTCTAAAATCTATACAGATTGAGTATCTGTGACCTATAATATGTGTATGATTTTTTACTCAATTGAAGGAGGCGCACTTTTTAAATTTTGGTCCCATATGCCATAATGATAAAGAATTTTTCTGTGAGTCCCTGTAAAAAAACTATAAGGGCAAGATTCATGAAAATTAATAAAGTTTGTGCTACGGTGACTTCCAGCATGCGTACCAACTTGCAGCTCTTTCGAGCAAAGCGTTTAGACGCTAGCGTGTTCACTCACACACATACACACATACATATATCATCGCAAAAATACTGAAAACGGACTCAGGGGACCTCGAAACGTATAGAAATATCAAAATCTCAAATTCGTATTTTTGACATGAATGCAATACTTTCCTCATGTGTTCGGAAAGTAAATAGTGTTCGGAAATAAAAATTACATAAAGGAGACAGGGGCAAGTTGAAGTACGGAGTAAGTTGAAACATGGAAACAAAAAATACAATTTTTAAGTTCTTATTCATTGCCAATAAAGGGAAGTACAGACACAGAAAACCTACTTTACAATGTAAAAAAAGATGTGTATGTAAACATCTGTCGATTTTATGAGGATAAAACTGTTTTCGAGTACTGTTTTTTACTGTGAGTAAAAATTCAAATTTTTAAGTGATGTTGCATTTTATGTAACAAAAATTGGTGAATGTTTCTGATTGATTCAGCGTTTATAGTGTATAGGTGCAGCTTGCTAATCATATGATTTGAAACGCCCACGAGCATAAGTACTGGTATCTTAACATCTCGTGAAGTGAAAATTGTGGGCAGGGGCCAGCTGAAACAAATATAGGGGAAGCTACTTGAAACACCTGTTTCAATTAGTCTCATGCGCAATTTTTATTATTATTATTATTATTATTATTATTATTATTTTGTATACAGTCTTTTTTTCATCACCCTATATATGTTTTACATAATATAACAATATGCACATTTCAGATGTATCTTAGGTTATTACTTTCCAAACACTATAGTGAGGAAAGTATTGTAATCAGTCAAATATCCGAATTTGAGATTTTGATGTTTCTATACGTTTCGAGGTTCCCTGAGTCCGTCTTCACTCTTTTTACGATGATATATGTATGTATGTGTGTGTGTATTTGTGTGAGTGAACACGCTAGCGTCTAAACGCTTTGCTCGAATGAGCTGTAAGTTGGTAGTCACCGTAGCAAGAACCCTATCGATTTTGATGAATCTAGCACTTATAGTTTTTTTACAGGGACACAAAGAAAACTTGTTTATCATTATGGCCTATGGGACCAAAATCTTAAAAGTGCGATAGCATCTAAACGCTTTATTCAATTGAGCAAAACATTTATACACATATTATAGGTCACAGATACTCAGTCAGTATAGAATTTGGAGAATCTAGCACTTATAGTGTTTTTACAGGGACACAAAGAAAAATTCTTTAACTTTAGGGCCTATTGGACCAAATTTTTAAAAGTGCGATAGCATCTAAACGCCTGATTCAATTGTGCTGAAAATGTATATGAATATTATAAATCACTGTTGCACTAACTATAAGCATTTTGGCGAATCTAGCATTTATAGGCTTTATCTACAAAACTGTTAATAACTCAATGTTCGGAAAGTCGAGTGGAGTCACTCCAGATTTTTTAATTTTATATTTATTTTATATTTATTTTGATGCTGACCTCTGTAATGTAAAATGGGAAGTTTTAAACAAGCATTAATGTATTACACAATTGGGTCTCAAGTGTTTTGTACTACATAGAACAGGTACATTTTGGCGATATAAAATAGACTATATCTAAATAAATCTTACAAGCCCCATAGGTTTGTAACCTGGGTCTAAAACTAGACCATCTAGGGTATAATTAAAACTCTCTCTCATAGTTATTGACTCATGGCTTATAGAGTAATTTACCATCAAATTTCACCTTTTTTTGAAATTTTTCAACTTTGAGACCGTTTATCTACTAAAGCTAAGAGTGACCCATGCAATTTTAAATATTTTTAAGTTCTGTACTAAGGTGTGCAATTAACCCCAGAATTATTTTTATGGGGCACTCATGGCTTTATCAGATATTCAGACTGAAAACATGGAAAAAATCAACGAAAACTGCACTTTTGAATGACCCTGGCCTTTAAAGCCATGAATGACCCACCAAACTGTTTATGCTAAAATGTACTTAGTATCAAGTAGTATCCGTATTTAAAAAAATTGACAAGGGTCACGCATGCCTTTAGGAGTAAAATGATATTAAAATGACACCCTTTATTTACGGCCTCAGACTTTGACCCCCTCTGTAGGTCGAACAAATCAAATTCAGAAAAAATTAAATTTCACTTTTTCTTATCACAGTACTACTAACACATCCTGAAAGTTTCGGTAAAATTGAAGATGTCAACTATCACACCTCCATAGACTTCGTCCAGCTTAAAAAAAAAAAAATCTGGAGTGACTCCACTCGACTTTCCGAACATTGAGTAACTAACAGTTTTGTAGATAAAATAAAGAAAGAGGAGTTGCTAAACAAACAAAAAAGAGAAAACCATAACAGAGTGTTTGAGTATTTTTCTCCATATATCACACGAGGTTTTATTTAACGCTACTGAACTTTGAGCCCTTAGATCATAATGATAAAGAATTTTTCGTTGTGTCCCTGTAAAAATCTATAAATGCTAGATTCACCAAAATGCTTATAGTTAGTGCAACAGTGATTTATAATATTCATACAAATTTTCAGCTCAATTGAATAAGGCGTTTAGATGCTATCGCTAGTCTCATAGGCCATAAAGATAAAGAATTTTTCTTTGTGTCCCTGTAAAAACTGTAAGTGCTAGATTCACCAAAATATATACAGTTGGTTCAAATGTGACCTATAACATGTGTACAAATTCTTTGCTGAGATTAATAAGGCGTTTAGACGCTATCACACTTTTAAAAATTTGGCAAAGAATTTTTCTTTGTGTCCCTGTAAAAAAACTATAAGTGCTAGATTCTCCAAAATCTATACAGATTGAGTATCTGTGACCTATAATATGTGTATAAAGTTTTTGCTCAATTGAATAAGGCGTTTAGATGCTATCGCACTTTTAAGATTTTGGTCCCTTGGCCATAATGATAAAGAATTTTTCCTTGTGTCCCTGTAAAAAAACTATAAGTGCTAGATTCACCAAAATCTATAGGGTTCGTACTATGGTGACTTACAATATACGTACCAACTTTCAGCTTATTCGAACAAAGCGTTTAGACGCTAGCGTGTTCATTCACAGACATACACAAATACATACACACATACACACACACATACATACACACATACATACACACACACATACATATATCATCGTAAAAATAGTGAAAACGGACTCGTTGGACCTCGAAACGTATAGAAACATCAAAATCTCGAATTCGGATTTTTGACATGATTACAATACTTTCCTCACTATAGTGTTCAGAAAGTAAAAATGGCTCTTAACATTTAAAATCTACATTTAAATTTCATATATTTGGAATACTTGTAATGCTGGAATGTTTGGAATGTTTGTATTTTTTGCTTGTAATAATTTAATGGCATCGGAATCCTATACTATAATTTTTCAAGAAGATTGGAGAAGTAATTATTTCATTTTAGATAGTAATTATATTGCAATTAAAATCACCATTTCTCGTAATATCTGTTAATTTTTTGTAAAAAATAAAATTAAAAAAAAAAAAGTATTGTTTTAAATATACCAAAATGAAATAAAATATTTATATAAATAATTAAAATTAGTTTCTTTAGTTTTACCTTATTTTATAGTTAAAACAAAACTGAAATTTATTTTTTAAGTTGAAATTTATTGTATTTTAAATTATAAATATTACAAATAGAAAAATGTATTTATTTTATATTCAAGAAAATTAAATAATCTTTTTATTAAAATTTTTAATTTTTAATTGAATTATAAAATAAAGTAAAAATAAATCAAATTTTAGATTACATAAAAAATTAAAGAAAAAAAATGTCTCGTAGGTAGCATCGGACCTTGGTCGTCTGGGTAACAGCCTTGTGCTCTGCTAAGCACCAACTGAAGCTCTGTCTCGCTTGCGAAATAAATTAACTTACATTAACATAACTTTAATTTATATTAACTTATATTACTTTAAACGCTTTTTTTCTTGAAATTGTCTAGCTGGAGCGCGGTACTGCTTTAACATATTGTTACCTTCATAGTGTGCTACAATTCTGCGCAATTTCTTCCAGATCTGAATTTTCCATGTCTTGACCACTCCTAGTAAGTCGATAGTGGAAATTATTAGTTTGTAAATATTTTTGCATGTCTTAAGTTGAAAGTCAGTTCATTTAGTCTTTTTTTAGAGAAGAGGAAAAAAAAAAAAAAATATCAAGATAAAAATAATTCCTAATAATTTGGCAACACTGTTTTACGTGTTGCCAAAAAGAGGAAAGAAATACACAAATATATCTTTAAAGGTAAAAAAAAGGAAAAGAAAAGAAAAAAGAAAGAATGATTTTTTTTTAATTATTTAATTATTTAATTATTATTATTATTATTATTATTATTATTCAATCCTGTATATTGCTTACATTTTGCATTATCTCTCATTACTTTCTAAATGTGATCGAAATTGCAATGAAGGAAATTCAATATATATACATTAAAGAAAAGAATACGAAAAAAAAAAAAATAAATAAATAAATAAATAATGAAAAAAAAAAGAGTTCCATTCTTTTTTTATTTATTTATTTTTTTTTTTTTTTCTGCGTAATGGTAAGTGAACACAGCAAGTGATATATTTTTCACTTTATCTAAAATACGTTATACCTAATAAATAATTCATGAACAAGAAAAAAAAAAGAATGTTTCAAATAAAAACGCAATGCAGCAATATTCCTTTCATCCGTATTTGCATATAAAATACCTTCTTATTATTTATAACCTTTTCCATGCAACATTATGGAATTTTCAATTTTTATATATTTATGTGAAACGTTCATCTTGTTTGATATTAGGTGTGAATTATGCTAATGATTAAGCAAAAAGGAATTAATATATATATCGTTAGTGGGAGCCCTCTGTTGAAACTCAAAACGGTTTTGGGTTCCGTCTGTGCGTTTATTTGTCTGTTTAACTGTCGCGCGATAACGGCTGCAAAAATCCCGCTATTGACTTGAAATTTCGAACATATGTTCATGAGCCCACTGGAATTAGCTGTATAGTTTTAGGTGTGTATTACATTTGTAGTTCGTGTACAGAAACACGCCAAAGTTTTTCTTATCATTACGACCTATGGGAAGAATTTGTATGCACCACGATAGCCACCGCAAAAATCAAGCTATTGACTTGCAATTTGGTACACATATTTATGAGCCACACATAAGTTTAGCTGTATAATTTTGGGTGTGTATTCCATCTGTAGTTCGTATGCAGGGACACGCAATTTTTTTTTTTTTTTCTTATGATTACGGCTTATGGGAAGAATTTGTATGTACCGCAACAGCGCCCTAAAAGTCCTCCGATTGACTTGCAAATTGGCACATATATTCAGGCTCTGTATAGAAATAGCCATATAATCTTTTATTTCTATATTTTTTATGGATTGTGTACAGGGATACATCAAAATTCGTATCATTACAGCATATGGAGTGAATTTCGTTTAAAGGCATTTTGATATCTTTACATTACTATCAACAAAATGAAATTAGCGTACATTACTTAGATGCTTAAACTTATGTTTTCTGCAGAAAATATGTGCCCTTAGGCTTTCTATACAGGACCATACAAAAGTGTTCTGACAATGTAACTTAATCAGCCAAATTATTCCAAATTTCGAGCAAATATTCATGAAAACGTATAATAGGCTGAATAGTTTTTACTGGTGTATACAATGTTTACGGTTCGTTTACGGTGACACACAAAAGAATTTCGTGACATTAGAGTCTATGAGCAAATTTTTATTTAAGCGCACTTTACTGCGTTTATGCTGTATTCAACATAATGGAATTAACATACATTATAATGATGCTTAAAATAATATTTTCTCTAGAAAAAGGATATGTATAGATTAAATAATTGATTTACGGGACCCCACAAAAGAATTCCGATGACGGACTGTAATCATCCAAATGATGTCAAATTAGGTTGAAATAATAATGAGTTATATATAATTAAATAGGTATATTCTTTTTAGTGTATATAATTACTTTGGCTCCTTTCCTGGGATACATAAAAGATTTTCGTACTATTACGGTCTATAGTCAGTATTTCTTGAAAGTGTATTTTACCATGCTTACACGTAGTTAAATATAATGGAATTTTATTAGAATTTTAAAACAAAGTTTTTCAGCGGAGAAGTGTAGGCATAGAATTGGTAATTCATTCACAGGGTTATACAAAATAATTCCGAAATGTTATGCAATATTTTTGCATGAAATTTGGTACAAGTATTTATGAACTACAGGGAATTAATACAAGACAATCAGTTATTAGGAATACATATATATTCATATAACATATATATATATACACAATTAGTTACAGAAAGAAAGGTACAACGGGGTGTTGAGGAGGGGGGGTCGGCAGCACCCCCCCCAGAAACGTTTCTATTTATGTAGGAAATCAATCGAATATTGATTCGATTGATTACAATAGTATATTAAAACAAAAACACCGATATCTTTTTTTTCAAGATTAACAAATTAGATTCACATGAAATGCAATGCATTTGAATATTTACAAAAATGAGTAAAAGAAGAAAAAAATGATTGTGTAATTTGTGGGGTTATTCAAAACTAGCGTACAAGTAAATAACTCTACATACAAGCTAGAATTATTTGAACTTGCCACCAAAAATGTGTGAAAAGGAGGAATAAAAAAATGTGTGTTTAAGTGAGAAAATTTTGTACAATGTAAAATCCTAAGAGTGGTGTCATGTAACAGCACGCAGAATTTCAATTACCTAGAGTAGCAGTACCACTAAAGGGAAATTTTTAACAAAATCTAAATAAAGACTGAGACTACAAGAAGTAAAATAACACAAGTGTATCTAACCGGTATTGAAAACACAAGTGAGGCACACAATTACATGCAAATTATAATTAATGAAGAAAGGGATGGAACACGGGCGCAGAATTCATACCGGAATCAGTTTACGAAATTTCTCTACCTATAATATCGTTGATTTAAGAAGTAGAAAAATTTCTTGCATTGATAGTGGTATGAATTCTGCGCCCGTGTTCCATCCCTGTAAGAAGATGTAAATGCTAAAAAGTAAAGACAAAAAAGAAAAAAAAAAAAAAAAAAAGCAAAATAAAATAAATTTTAAGTTGTATAAATAATATTTTGAAATCGCATGTATGATAGATTTCTTGTTTCTTTTTTTTTTTTTTTAACGGAAGGAGAAAAATATATGTGTAATGTAAAAATGTGTACATTATTACAATGCGTAAAAAATTCCTAATGATATTCAATTCACTAGAAATGTGGAAACGCGATTTACTCATGTCTAAGCAATGATTTTTTTTTTTAATCATTCTAAATATGTAACCTATTAAACTTTCTCGCTTTTTTAAAAACATGGAAACGAATGGTGCATAACAAAGAAGCAGCTAAACTTCTCCAGCAGTAGTCATCTGATGTGGTTCATTGCTATTCCTCGCAAAACTTATACTGTAGGTTTGTCCTGACCTACAGCTGACATCCTGCACTTGGTATCAGTAAGACTACTATATAACAGGTTGAATCATTCGCCGCCATTTGTCCGTCAAGTCCGTCATTGCTAAACCTAAGATTACTAAATAATAGTCTTATATAGCCTCACATAATAGTTTTATATTGTAGTCCGTCATTGCTAAATCTAAGACAACTATATAATAGTCATACATAGTCTCATATAATAGTGTTATATGCTAGTTTTAGGTTTAGCAATGACGGACTTGACGTACAAATGGCAGCGAATGATTCAGCCTGTTATATAGTAGTCTTAGGTATCAGTTGCAGATTGCCACACGTAACTGAAGCAGTGGAACAATTACAGCAGAGGGCAGTTTTGAAAACCTATTGTAAAATAGCCGGTGCCCTAGAAGTGGCATAAATACAGCTGGCTCAAGCAGGCTACCAGCATATGCATACTTGCCAACATCCTAATTAATATTCTGTAGTGTTGTTTGTCCCGCTTTTTCTTTTTTTTTTTTCTCATAAGTAAATTTTTTGAATAATATTCTACAAATGCAATTACGACTAAATAAGAAGAAAAATGCTCTAAAAAGATACTGGTGTGAAAAAGAAGGCGGGGCTAACAATACTACGGAATAAATGAGTATGTTGGCAAGTATGCATATGGCAAACAACATTCGCCGCATTGTGGCCACAATACATCGAAACAAGGAGGGGATATTATTGCCAGTAACATTAGAACTACAACACTGGAATCAGATAGCACTTACTACGGTTGATACTTCGGAGGGTTTTGCTTTTCTTGGCTATTTTGTTAAGAAAAGATTATTGTCTATTTTAAAAGATTTAACGACGCTTCGTTCTCATCAAATTATCTTGCAACATAAAGTATTCGTCTTCACCTCACTGTTAATAGGATACCAAAGCGATGGAGTCATAGTCATTTCTACCAAGAAAAGTCAAAATTGTAGTTTCATGTCTTTGATTGATTAAGTAGTG
The DNA here is from genome assembly GCA_963930645.1 of Salticus scenicus. NCBI lineage: Eukaryota > Metazoa > Arthropoda > Arachnida > Araneae > Salticidae > Salticus > Salticus scenicus. The sequence goes on along the minus strand of OZ005659.1, from coordinate 25,505,164 downwards.
ATTCCTAGATTCTCGCCAGTTCTTAGCGCATTCTTAGTAAGACTGAATCTCATCCAACAGATTATTTCAAAAAAGAAAGTTGCGCATGAATGCAAGTTATTATTTTAAACAATATCAAAATAAAAAATTAATTGTGATTATCTGTTTTAGTGGATCTCGGTACTTATATGTTTTTAACTTCATGCATATGTGACATACATTTAAAAAAAAATAATGCATAATTTTAGTTCAAATTAATTTCTACAAGAGCAAAGTGTGACTGCGTCAAGATTCAGTTTGTATAATAATATCAAATATAGGTATAATTTCTAATGTAGGTATTCTAACATAGTTACTGTGAAGTTTTAAAACATCAACTACATACGCATATATGCATGCATTCTTCCATGCGAATTCGTAATTTTGAATAGGGTAAGTGCTCCAGTGATTGACAATTTTAGAGCAATCTCTGATTTTTTAATTTTCTAGTGATCAGAAATATTTTTAGAAATCTTAAGTTAATACATGGCATAAAAGACATTCAGAACCACATACATTTTAAAATATATGCATTTGATAGCAATTATTATTATCTTTTTTTTTTTTTTTTTATGAACTTTTGTTTGACACTCACTCAATGTTCCAGTAAATGACGCTGCCAGTTTTCCATTTTATCAGTAATTGGCACCCTATGTTCCAGTGTTTGACACTGCTAGTTATTCATTTTACCAGTTATTAGCACCCCATGCTCCAGTATTTGACATAAAATGTTAAAATTCTTATATGCAAAATATATGATTTTATTATTTTTCTTATTTATTAATTATTTCGGGATAGATGCCAATCACTGGAGCACCTACCCTATTCTAAAATTATATTTCCCCCTAAAAATTATAAACGGTTAAAAAACAAAATTCCTATTTAAAGAATTTATTTATTTATTTTTTAACAGCTAAATTACTGTTCAAATTAACAGAAAAAAAAAAAAAAAATCATTTGTAATTCTTGATTTTTAAATCTACTAAAATAAAGATATTTTTATTTTTTTTATAAGATTCTAATACTGTCTTAAAACACTGCAACAACTTTTAAGCAAATCGTTTTTTAACACATTTTGTTAAGTAGAAAATTCAAGATAAGTTTTTTGTAAATAAATAAAAGTGATTTTACAATTTTTTTGTAATTAATAAATTTATATGAAAAGTGTGTATATAAATTATTCACGTAGTATATAATTTTGAAAATGGTAATTGTATATGTATTACATAATACTTTTCTATAATTACATATGTATAATGTAATTCGTCAGATTTTATGTACAGTAAAGACACAAGTGCTGTTAGAAAGGAAAACTTTCACTACATTTTATTTTATCTTATAAAAATGCTTTTAAATGTTTTTTTACAAAAATCCTAATGTTCTAATAAAAATCTTAATTTTTTAATGCTTCCGATACATATATTTTAACTGCTTATATATGTTGCGATTTGCTAAAAAAAAAAAAAAAATATATATAAGATAAGATAAGAAAACAAGGGAGGAATGAGATTTTGTCACTATTCTAACCAGGAAACCACCCTTTGCTGTTATAATAATAATAATAATAATAATAAAATTCAAACAAGTATCAATCGAAAGAGCATATATAAACATGTTTTTGACGCATAAAACAATTGCCCTTGTCAGCTTGTTTGCGAGTTATTATTTCTGAAATTTCGCTAATGATCGGTGCTACTATGCCTGAATCGTTAAAACCACGCCTTTCTGAAATAATAAATAATATCGAAAACAAGCAATAATGGAAAGAGCATTGACAAACGTGTCGTTTGATGCATAAAACAATTTCTCTTTGATATACATTCTATCGAGAGAAAATGTATAAAAATTCACTAATGCAGTATCTAAAATTGATAAAAGTCAATGTTTGACAGATTTTTATCGGGACTCCTCCCACCCCTTTCTCGTTACTACATTTTAACCCAAATTTAAGTATAGATTTCACGAGAACGTGCCCGCGAGGGAAATAGTTTATGCGTCGAATCAAGCTACGTTATGCTGTTTCGAATGAACGTCATTTAATTGATTTCTAATATTACAATATAGGGATGATTTCTTGGTAAGGATAAGTATACGCAGAACTCGAAGTTTCCGCCCTTTTTTGAGTGCACTGACAGAAATAAGAAATGTCTGCTTTTTTTTTTTTTAACCTCTATTTTTAAACAGTAATCTGTATCCTAACAATCGCGATCCATGACTAAAAAAGACAGTAAATATTTCTGTATAAAATTAGTGGTAGCAAGAAAGGAGAAAATTTTTCATTTATAAAAGTGTTCTGAAAGAAAGGCGGAGACTTCGATTTCCGGTATAGTATCAAATTTTCAATACTGTATCCAACTCTAAGTTTGAAAATTAAACACTGACCGTAATGTTAGCAAATACATACATGTCCAGCAATGCTAGAACAAGAGAATACTATTAGGATTTAAAGAAAGTTCTTAAAAATGAAGTTATAATGTGAGACAAAGCATAAATTAGTACCCATAATTAACACAGTAAAGCAAGATTTTTTTTTTTTTCCTCGCCAAAAAACTAATTTGAAAAACAGAAAAAGCAAGAGTAACTGCAGCTAAAGTCATAGCGAACAACGAAATAAAAAATTAAAAGAATTAAAAGATATTAAATTTAATAGATATGTATAACTTGATTTTGAATATTTTGGAGCTTGAAAGCATGAGGGAGAAAAAGAAGGGTTAAGAAAATCATAAATTAAATTATCTCTCAGAAAGGAATGAACAGAACTAATGGATTTGAACAAGAATACAAATAACAAAAAAGAAAATAATAATAACGAAAAAAAAAAAAAAAAAAAAAAAAAACAGCGTTTATAAAACATGGAGACACAATTTACTAAAAATAAGAACGTTAAGGATAACATTAAAAACACTCAAAGTAATATTAGGGATAGGTAGGATGTTTTATATTTGTTAAAAGATAAAGAATAATGATGAAATTTGTATAATAAATGGATGCCATAATTTGTTCCACAGTACTTTTATCCCGCCTTTATTTAGCACCACTTTATTTATAGAATAATTCTCTGCAATATATATATATATATATATATATGATTATGATAAAACAATAAATAATCGTCTTTAAAAAAAAAAAAAAAAAGTGATATAAAATTAAGGCGAAATTAAATATACTGCAGAATAAATTGAAATGTTGCCAATAATATTTACTATAATTTGCAGAATAGTGATTCAAAATATATATAGTAATTTATATGAATTGCTACCAGAATATTCTACAGATATAATTTTAAGTATATATATATTTGATAGTAATATTTGATTTCATTTAACAATATTGCCATAAGTTAAAAGACTTTTGTCTTGAATTTCTGTTCGAGACGAAAGACATTACGTTACAACAATTTTAAATTGATAGTTTGGAATAATATTGAAAGCGGGGAAAAGGAGGTGTTTCTATATGTCATTAAGATTAAAGGCTTTAATTTTGTTATTCATTATACATATTACATTTAAAAATCAGTGAATTTATGGACTTATTAGAATTCATTAACATTTCTCTTATTCCAATACAGTCGTCCCCACTTATCGGGTAACGGATAATCGAATACCCGGCTTATAACAACACCTGCTCGATTTATACATTAATCGAGCAGGTGTTGCTTATAAGAATACAAAGTTATAGAACCAATTTTTTTCCAATAGAAGTAATGTTAAATTTCCTCGTTTAAAGAAATATTTTTTACAACGCCACCCCGCTTAATCGCATAAACACTCAAAGTTTCTTAAATAAAATTCCTCTATTTCTGGGCAAATTTTTCCTCTCTTTCTCAAAAAAAAAAAAAAAAAAAAAAAAAACGTTATTCTTTTAAAAACCTTGCATAACTAAGGCATGCTCTTTAAACATGAGACGGCATTCCTGCCGAGGTGATAAAAATTGTTTTGCAAAAACCAAATTTATAAAATCAGCAACTGATAAGAAAATTAGAAATTAAAATACAAATTATCTCCGGGAATTAGAAATCACAAATTTTGAAAGTTTTCAAAAGAACTTGATGAACTCATAGATGTGGATAAATATAGAGAAACAGAAAGAGATAAAGAGTTTGATCTTTCAATAAAACTTTTAAATGAAAGTGATAAAGAGCAAGCGAACGGCAAAAGAAGTTGCAAAATCCTTTAACATTATTCATCGTCATTTTGAGTCTCACAGAAGCGATTATAATCTATTTATTTGCTTTAAAAAAGAAATCGAAAAATGTTTAGTAAAGTCTATGTTAAAATAATCAATCATAACTGCTTTTTTTTTTTTTTTTTTTTTTTTTTTTTTTTTTTGTTAAAAGTAAAATTGTAAGTGCACTTTATTTTATACTAGCAGGCAACGCCCGCTTCGCTGGTCCCTATTTTTAAATGAATCACTATAATTACTGAATTCTCAAAATTGCATTAATTTTTATCACGTGAAAAAAAACAGAAAAAAATCTTATTAGGAAAAATGTCGCACCGGGTTCTCACTGCTTTCGGAAAAAATTCCCAAAATGCTCTAACTCTTACTTCTATTATTTTCCCCCTTCGCCCCCCCCGACCCTTCTATCCTAATAATTTAAAAAATTCGAAAATATCCGCAATCGATTTGTAGGTATCGAAAACCTCTATATACCAATTTTTAATTCTCTAACTCTATTCTATTTTTTTGCCCCTCCGCTCCCCCTCCTTCCCGGCCTTCCTAATAACTTTACACTTTCGAAAATATCCCCATTCGACTTGCTGGCCTCTAAAACCTATCTGTATCAATTTTGAACGGCCTAACTGTATTTCTATTTGTTTTTGCCCACACGTCCCCCCTTCCCGCCCCTCCTAATAATTTTACAAATTCGAAAATATCCGCAATCGATTTGTAAGTATCGAAAACCTCTATATACCAATTTTGAACGATCTAACTCTATTTTTATTTTTTTGCCCCCTCCCCCTTCTCGCCCCTCCTAATAACGTTACACTTTCGAAAATATCCCCATTCGACTTGCAGGCCTTTAAAAACCTATCTGTACCAATTTTGAACGGCCTAACTGTATTTCTATTTGTTTTTGCCCATAGCCCCCCCCAACTGCCCCCCTTCCCACCCCTTCTAATAATTTTACAAATTCGAAAGTATCCGCAATCGATTTGTAAGTATCGAAAACCCCTATGTACCAATTTTGAACGATCTGACACTATTTTTATTTTTTTGCCCCCCCCCTCCCCTCCCCTACAAAAAAAAATCGAAAAAAATAAAAAAATGAGTTTTTGCAAATATTTTCAAGAAGACGCTTGGAGGTTTTTTTTTTTTTTTTTACTCGAAAATCTTTTACTCGAAAATCCATATTTTTCTAAATTTGCCTCCGAAAATCATTTATACCCCCTTCTCCCGTTAAAAATCCCAAATTCCAAAATCGCAGGAAATGATTTTTTCGTATTCAAGTCTAGTCTCCCTATCTGCAATTTCTTCACTGTGAAGTTATTTGGAGCCGAGTTATACTTATAAATGTGTTTTTCCTTATGCGCCTCCGAAAATCATTTATACCCCCTTCCCCCCTTAAAAATCCAAAATTCCAAAATCGCAGAAAACGATTTTTTCTTTTTCAAGTCTAGTCTCTCCCGCTGCAATTTCTTCACCGTGAAGCAATTTGGAGCCGAGTTGTGCTTATAAAGGTGGTTTTTGCTTTCTGCACCTTCGAAAATCATTTTCAGCCCCCTCTCCCCCCTTAAAAATCCAAAATTCCAAAATCGCAGAAAACGATTTTTTTTTACTTAAGTCTAGTCTCCCCATCTGCAATTTTTTCTTCGTGAAGTAATTTGGAGCCGAGTTATGCTTATAAAGGTGTTTTTGCCTCCTGCGCCTCCGAAAATCATTTTCACCCCTTTTCCCCCTTAAAAATCCAAAAATCCAAAATCGCAGAAAATGATTTTTTTGTATTCAAGTCTAGTCTCCCCATCTGCAATATCTTCCTCGTGAAGCAATTTGGAGCCGAGTTATGCATATAAAGGTGTTTTTGTCTTCAGCAACTCCGAAAATCACTTTCACCCCGTTCCCCCCTTAAAAATCAAAAATTCCAAAATCGCAGAAAATGATTTTTTCGTATTTAAGCCTAGTCTCCCCATCTGCAATTTCTTCCCTGTGAAGTAATTTGGTGCCGAGTTGTACTTATAAATGTATTTTTGCCTTATACGCCCCCGAAAATCTCATTTTTAACCCCTACCCCCCTTAAAATTCCAAAATTCCAAAATCGCAGAAAAAGGTTTTTTTGTATTCAAGTCTAGTCTCCCCAATTGCAATTTCTTCATCGTGAAGCATTTTGGAATTCGCAAAATCCCGTCTTATTTCGCAAAATCCCGTCTTAGTGAGCGTCAGGGTCCTAAAATCAACCTGCTCACCAAAAATTGTGACTCTATCTCCCGTAGGATCGCCGCAACCGTGTTGAGTCAGTGAATCAGTGAGTTTACTCTTTTATATATATAGATTTATTCCAGCATTAATTGCATTTATAAATTACAATAATATTGAAACTTAGTAAGAGTTTTGTTAAATATTCTAATAAGAAAGAGGTATCTTTTCATGTAAGCATAAAACCATTATATACATGCAATTGCGTTTCTAGTCTTCCCCGCATAACTGAATACCCCGCTTAATCGAATTAATATAGTCGGAACGGTAGATATTCGTTTAAGCGGGGCCGACTGTAGTTTAAATCTTGATTATGTAATCTTAGGAAAGCCAGCTTTCATTTTTCCAAGGATAAAAGAGTTGCTCTTTTTGCCAATGTTTTTTCAAAAAAATTTTTATCTTAAAAAAATCACATAATTCTAAAAATATGATAAAAATTTCTGCAGAAAAATACTGGTGGCAGAAAAAGCGGAACTCTTTCATCTGTGTTTGTTAGTGAATTCTGTTGAGTAAAGGTAAAAATATTCACACAAATACCATCACATACAAATGGGAAATTTAAAATTTAGACAAGAGAAGGGGGGGGGGGAGCAGTTTTCTGTTTTAAGTCCGTCGAAAAAATTTTAAAGCAAATTATTTTCTCTATCTGTTAAGCTATAATTGAGAATCATTTTCTTCGAAAATACTAATTTTATTCCATTACTTCAAATAATACATAATAATAAAAGACATAGTTTGAGGAAATCTAATTATTCAAAGATTTTATTACATATACAGTCAAACTCCGATATAACGCCCCCCGAAATACCGCCAAACCCGTTTAACCGCCACAAGTATGTGTGAACAAATCTTCTGAATAGGAACTACAATGTAAAGTATCCGTTATAACGCCAGCTCGATGTAGCACCAACTTACATTTCCTAAAAAATTATAACTTTTTGTGAAAATTCGTATTTTTTATTTTATTTTTATTTATTTTTTTCAGTCAAGCGCTATGTTATTGGCGCTCTTACCGCAGCCGATTACGCCATATAAACCTCCTCGCTGTGATAGATTGAAATGAGGAGGAATAAAATTTTATTGAGAAATAAGACAAAGGTTCTTCTAATTTAATGCGTATTTATTCAAACTGTTACGTCAGCGAAAACTTTCTGTCTTTTTTTTCTTTATTATTATTATTATTATTATTCTTTTATTTCAAAATGTCAAAAAGAGTTTTTTTTGAATTTCTGAAAAACGGCAACTTTGTGAATATACAGAGATGAATCCAAATGCATCTCAACAAAGCATATCTAGTCATTTTACTCTCTTGTGGAAAAATCCTATTCGTAGACGTTGTATTGGTGATATATTATGACAACGGGAAAAATGGTTTAATCTTAACAATCCTCGGTCAAATATAAAAAACAGAAATCAGCTAAATATGAAAAATTAGAAGATGCTCTTTACATGTGAATATTTTAGATGAGCGCGTAAAAGGCTACTGTAACTGGAGACGTTAATCATTAATTCTTTCAAAGTGCATTACTGGAAATACCATATCAAGCACATTATTGACCGTATCAGTAAAAATTATTTTTCTGGTCTCTCCCTAAAGGCCAGTTTCGACTTGGGCTCAAGATCAATGCTCAAAACGTCATTAATCACGCTTCCGACACAAAGAGCCAAATGTCTTGTCATCAGTTGTAGCCCTTTCTTATCAGATCGCGCAGTTAACTCAAAGGAAAGCATGCAAAATTGACAAAGATATCTGCCTCCCGGCCCCTCAATTATCTCAGCAGGGGGTTAGAAACAGCCCGTCCGAAGGCAGTGAGCTAGAGTGAGCTAGCCTAACCACATCAAAGGATTCTGAATGGAAAGCGCCCAGTGAGCGCAAATGGAAACCGGACTTAAAAGATGCTATTCGGATTATGAAAAGAACGTGGGATGAAGTTTCTATGCGGAGACTGTAGTTAACTTCTGGAGCCATACTGGCTTTGTGAAAAATCAATTAATAAACTAAACACTGCAGAAATTAAAGATTTACAACATAATATTAAACAATTTAACTAGCATGCAGCATCCTCTCACTGCAGTTGAATATATTAATGTAGACAAAAATGTTCAAGCATTTGAAGAAAAGAGTCAAAAGGAAATTGCTGGGCTGATAACAAATAACAACCCAAATTCCGATTCATCTGAAGAGGAAATTCAAATTAAAGAAGAAGAAATTAAATCTTATGGAGCAAAAGACTGCATTAAAACTAAGGATCTTATTTAGAAAAAAATTCAACCGATAAAAATATGATTGATAATCTTTTAATTTTAGAAAAAGACACTGAGAACATTTCTGTAACAACAACAACAACAACAACAACAACAACAAAAAAAAAAAAAAAAAAAAAAAAGCTATTTTAAAATATTTTTCTCATTCTTAAATACAAATACTACGTAGATCGAAATAAAATTCTAGTTATCACATATTCAGTGCTATGATACCCAATTTTTTTTTATACTTGCAATATAAGGAAGTAAGTGAATATTTAAATTTATTTCATGTATACAGTTAGGATTATAATTCAATATAGCGCCAAATCCGTTATAACGCCATATTATTATACGTACCGATGCTGGCACTAAATCGGGGTTTGACAGTATATTAAAACAAAAACACCGATATCTTTTTTTACAAGATTAACAAATTAGTTAGATTCACATGAAATGCAATGCATTTGAATATTTGCAAAAATGAGTAAAAGAAGAAAAAAATGATTGTGTAATTTGTGGGGTTATTCAAAACTAGCGTACAAGTAAATAACTCTACATACAAGCTAGAATTATTTGAACTCGCCACCAAAAATGTGTGAAAAGGAGGAATAAAAAAATGTGTGTTTAAGTGAGAAAATTTTGTACAATGTAAAATCCTAAGAGTGGTGTCATGTAACAGCACGCAGAATTTCAATTACCTAGAGTAGCAGTACCACTAAAGGAAAGTTTTTAACAAAATCTAAAGAAAGACTACAAGAAGTAAAATAACACAAGTGTATCTAACCGGTATTGAAAACCCAAGTGAGGCACACAATTACATGCAAATTGTAATTAATGAAGATGTAAATGCTAAAAAGTGAAGACAAAAAAAAAAAAAAAGAAATTAAACTTCAAGCTGTATAAATAACATTTTGAAATTGCATGTATGATAGATTTCTTGTTTCTTTGTTTTATTTAATGGAAGGAGAAAAATATATGTGTAATGTAAAAATGTGTACATTATTACAATGCGTAAAAAATTCCTAATGATATTCAATTTACTAGAAATGTGGAAACGTGATTTACTCATGTCTAAGCAATGATTTTTTTTATCATTCTAAATATGTAACCTATTAAACTTTCCCGCTTTTTTAAAAACATGAAAACGAATGTTGCATAACAAAGAAACAGCTAAATTTCTCCAGCAGTAGTCATCTGATATGGTTCATTGCTATTCCTCGCAAAACTTATACTGTGGGTTTGTTCTGACCTACAGCTGGCATCCTGCACTTGGTATCAGTGGCAGATTGCCACACGTAACTGAAGCAGTGGACCAATTACAGCAGAGGGCAGTTCTGAAAAACCTATTGTAAAATAGCCGGTGCCCTAGAAGTGGCATAAATACAGCTGGCTCAAGCAGGCTACGAGCATATGCATACTTGCCAACATCCTAATTAATATTCTGTAGTGTTGTTTGTCCCGCTTTTTTTTTTTTTTTTTCACACAAGTAAATTTTTTGAATAATATTCTACAAATGCAATTACGACTAAATAAGAAGAAAAATGCTCTAAAAAGATACTGGTGTGAAAAAGAAGGCGGGGCTAACAATATTACGGAATAAATGAGTATGTTGGCAAGTATGCATATGGCAAACAACATTCGCCTCATTGTGGCCACAATACATCGAAACAAGGAGGGGATATTATTGCCAGTAACATTAGAACTACAACACTGGAATCAGATAGCACTTACTACGGTTGATACTTCGGAGGGTTTTGCTTTTCTTGGCTATTTTGTTAAGAAAAGATTATTGTCTATTTTAAAAGATTTAACGACGCTTCGTTCTCATCAAATTATCTTGCAACATAAAGTATTCGTCTTCACGTCACTGTTAATAGGATACCAAAGCATTTCTACCAAGAAAAGTCAAAATTGTAGTTTCATGTCTTTGATTGATTAAGTAGTGATTCCTAGATTCTCGCCAGTTCTTAGCGCATTCTTAGTAAGACTGAATCTCATCCAACAGATTATTTAAAAAAAGAAAGTTGCGCATGAATGCAAGTTATTATTTTAAACAATATCAAAATAAAAAATTAATTGTGATTATCTGTTTTAGTGGATCTCGGTACTTATATGTTTTTAACTTCATGCATATGTGACATACATTTAAAAAAAAATAATGTATAATTTTAGTTCAAATTAATTTCTACAAGAGCAAAGTGTGACTGCGTCAAGATTCAGTTTGTATAATAATATCAAATATAGGTATAATTTCTAATGTAGGTATTCTAGCATAGTTACTGTGAAGTTTTAAAACATCAACTACATACGCATATATGCATGCATTCTTCCATGCGAATTCGTAATTTTGAATAGGGTAAGTGCTCCAGTGATTGACAATTTTAGAGCAATCTCTGATTTTTTAATTTTCTAGTGATCAGAAAATATTTTTAGAAATCTTAAGTTAATACATGGCATAAAAGACATTCAGAACCACATACATGTTAAAATATATGCATTTGATAGCAATTATTATTAACTTTTTTTTTTTTTTTTTTTTTTTTATGAACTTTTGTTTGACACTCACTCAATGTTCCAGTAATTGACGCTGCCAGTTTTCCATTTTATCAGTAATTGGCACCCTATGTCCCAGTGTTTGACACTGCTAGTTATTCATTTTACCAGTTATTAGCACCCCATGCTCCAGTATTTGACATAAAATGTTAAAATTCTTATATGCAAAATATATGATTTTATTATTTTTATTATTTATTAATTATTTCGGGATAGATGCCAATCACTGGAGCACCTACCCTATTCTAAAATTATATTTCCCCCTAAAAATTATAAACGGTTAAAAAACAAAATTCCTATTTAAAGAATTTATTTATTTATTTATTTATTTTTTAACAGCTAAATTACTGTTCATATTAACAGAAAAAAAAAAAAAATCATTTGTAATTCTTGATTTTTAAATCTACTAAAATAAAGATTTTTTTAATTTTTTTATAAGATTCTAATACTGTCTTAAAACACTGCAACAACTTTTAAGCAAATCGTTTTTTAACACATTTTGTTAAGTAGAAAATTCAAGATAAGTTTTTTGTAAATAAATAAAAGTGATTTTACAATTTTTTTGTAATTAATAAATTTATATGAAAAGTGTGTATATAAATTATTCACGTAGTATATAATTTTGAAAATGGTAATTGTATATGTATTACATAATACTTTTCTATAATTACATATGTATAATGTAATTCGTCAGATTTTATGTACAGTAAAGACACAAGTGCTGTTAGAAAGGAAAACTTTCACTACATTTTATTTTATCTTATAAAAATGCTTTTAAATGTTTTTTTACAAAAATCCTAATGTTCTAATAAAAATCTTAATTTTTTAATGCTTCCGATACATATATTTTAACTGCTTATATATGTTGCGATTTGCTAAAAAAAAAAAAAAAAAAAAAGATAAGATAAGATAAGAAAACAAGGGAGGAATGAGATTTTGTCACTATTCTAACCAGGAAACCACCCTTTGCTGTTATAATAATAATAATAATAATAATAAAATTCAAACAAGCATCAATCGAAAGAGCATATATAAACATGTTTTTGACGCATAAAACAATTGCCCTTGTCAGCTTGTTTGCGAGTTATTATTTCTGAAATTTCGCTAATGATCGGTGCTACCATGCCTGAATCATTAAAACCACGCCTTTCTGAAATAATAAATAATATCGAAAACAAGCAATAATGGAAAGAGCATTGACAAACGTGTCGTTTGATGCATAAAACAATTTCCCTTTGATATACATTCTATCGAGAGAAAATGTATAAAAATTCACTAATGCAGTATCTAAAATTGATAAAAGTCAATGTTTGACAGATTTTTATCGGGACTCCTCCCACCCCTTTCTCGTTACTACATTTTAACCCAAATTTAAGTATAGATTTCACGAGAACGTGCCCGCGAGGGAAATAGTTTATGCGTCGAATCAAGCTACGTTATGCTCTTTCGAATGAACGTCATTTAATTGATTTCTAATATTACACTATAGGGATGATTTCTTGGTAAGGATAAGTATACGCAGAACTCGAAGTTTCCGCCCTTTTTTGAGTGCACTGACAGAAATCAGAAATGTCTGCTTTTTTTTTTTTTACCTCTATTTTTAAACAGTAATCTGTATCCTAACAATCGCGATCCATGACTAAAAAAGACAGTAAATATTTCTGTATAAAATTAGTGGTAGCAAGAAAGGCGAAAAATTTTTCATTTATAAAAGTGTTCTGAAAGAAAGGCGGAGACTTCGAATTCCGGTATAGTATCAAATTTTCAATACTGTATCCAACTCTAAGTTTGAAAATTAAACACTGACCGTAATGTTAGCAAATACATACATGTCCAGCAATGCTAGAACAAGAGAATACTATTAGGATATAAAGAAAGTTCTTAAAAATGAAGTTATAATGTGAGACAAAGCATAAATTAGTACCCATAATTAACACAGTAAAGCAAGATTTTTTTTTTTTTTTCCTCGCCAAAAAACTAATTTGAAAAACAGAAAAAGCAAGAGTAACTGCAGCTAAAGTCATAGCGTACAACGAAATAAAAAATTAAAAGAATTAAAAGATATTAAATTTAATAGATATGTATAACTTGATTTTGAATATTTTGGAGCTTGAAAGCATGAGGGAGAAAAAGAAGGGTTAAGAAAATCAGAAATTAAATTATCTCTCAGAAAGGAATGAACAGAACTAATGGATTTGAACAAGAATACAAAAAACAAAAAAGAAAATAATAATAACGACAAAAAAAAAAAAAAAAAAAAAAAAAAAAAAAAAAAAAAACAGCGTTTATAAAACATGGAGACACAATTTACTAAAAAATAAGAACGTTAAGGATAACATTAAAAACACTCAAAGTAATATTAGGGATAGGTAGGATGTTTTATATTTGTTAAAAGATAAAGAATAATGATGAAATTGGTATAATAAATGGATGCCATAATTTGTTCCACAGTACTTTTATCCCGCCTTTATTTAGCACCACTTTATTTATAGAATAATTCTCTGCAATATATATATATATATATATATATATATATATAATTATGATAAAACAATAAATAATCGTCTTTAAAAAAAAAAAAAAAAGTGATATAAAATTAAGGCGAAATTAAATATACTGCAGAATAAATTGAAATGTTGCCAATAATATTTACTATAATTTGCAGAATAGTGATTCAAAATATATATAGTAATTTATATGAATTGCTACCAGAATATTCTACAGATATAATTTTAAGTATATATATATTTGATAGTAATATTTGATTTAACAATATTGTTATACTTTAAAAGACTCTTATCATGAATTTCTGTTCGAGACGAAAGACATTACGTTACAACAGTTTTAAATTGATAGTTTGGAATAATATTGAAAGCGGGGAAAAGGAGGTGTTTCTATATGTCATTAAGATAAAAAGGCTCTAATTTTGTTATACATATTACATTTAAAAATCAGTGAATTTATGGACTTATTTGAATTCATTAACATTTCTCTTATTCCAATACAGTCGTCCCCACTTATCGGGTAACGGATAATCGAATACCCGGCTTATAACAACACCTGCTCGATTTATACATTAATCGAGCAGGTGTTGCTTATAAGAATACAAAGTTATAGAACCAATTTTTTTCCAATAGAAGTAATGTTAAATTTCCTCGTTTAAAGAAATATTTTTTACAACGCCACCCCGCTTAATCGCATAAACACTCAAAGTTTCTTAAATAAAATTCCTCTATTTATGGGCAAATTTTTCCTCTCTTTCTCAAAAAAAAAAACAAAAAAAAAACGTTCTTCTTTTAAAAACCTTGCATAACTAAGGCATGCTCTTTAAACATGAGACGGCATTCCTGCCGAGGTGATAAAAATTGTTTTGTAAAAACCAAATTTATAAAATCAGCAACTGATAAGAAAATTAGAAATTAAAATACAAATTATCTCCGGGAATTAGAAATCACAAATTTTGAAAGTTTTCAAAAGAACTTGATGAACTCATAGATGTGGATAAATATGGAGAAACAGAAAGAGATGAAGAGTTTGATCTTTCAATAAAACTTTTAAATGAAAGTGATAAAGAAGAGCAAGCGAACGGCAAAAGAAGTTGCAAAATCCTTTAACATTATTCATCGTCATTTTGAGTCTCACAGAAGCGATTATAATCTATTTATTTGCTTTAAAAAAGAAATCGAAAAATGTTTAGTAAAGTCTATGTTAAAATAATCAATCATAACTGCTTTTTTTTTTTTTTTTTTTTTTTTTTTTGTTAAAAGTAAAATTGTAAGTGCACTTTATTTTATACTAGCAGGCAACGCCCGCTTCGCTGGTCCTTATTTTTAAATGAATCACTATAATTACTGAATTCTCAAAATTGCATTAATTTTTATCACGTGAAAAAAAAACAGAAAAAAAATCTTATTAGGAAAAATGTCGCACCGGGTTCTCACTGCCTTCGGAAAAAATTCCCAAAATGCTCTAACTCTTACTTCTATTATTTTCCCCCTTCCCCCCCCTCCCTTCTATCCTAATAATTTAAAAAATTCGAAAATATCCGCAATCGATTTGTAGGTATCGAAAACCTCTATATACCAATTTTGAATTCTCTAACTCTATTCTATTTTTTTGCCCCTCCGCTCCCCCTCCTTCCCGGCCTTCCTAATAACTTTACACTTTCGAAAATATCCCCATTCGACTTGCTGGCCTCTAAAACCTATCTGTATCAATTTTGAACGGCCTAACTGTATTTCTATTTGTTTTTGCCCACACGCCCCCCCTTCCCGCCCCTCCTAATAATTTTACAAATTCGAAAATATCCGCAATCGATTTGTAAGTATCGAAAACCTCTATATACCAATTTTGAACGATCTAACTCTATTTTTATTTTTTTGCCCCCCCCTCTCCCCTCCCCCTTCTCGCCCCTCCTAATAACTTTACACTTTCGAAAATATCCCCATTCGACTTGCAGGCCTTTAAAACCTATCTGTACCAATTTTGAACGGCCTAACTGTATTTCTATTTGTTTTTGCCCATAGCCCCCCCCCCATACTGCCCCCCTTCCCACCCCTTCTAATAATTTTACAAATTCGAAAGTATCCGCAATCGATTTGTAAGTAACGAAAACCCCTATGTACCAATTTTGAACGATCTGACACTATTTTTATTTTTTTGCCCCCCCCCCCTCCCCTCCCCTAAAAAAAAAAATCGAAAAAAATAAAAAAATGAGTTTTTGCAAATATTTTCAAGAAGACGCTTGGAGGTTTTTTTTTTTTTTTTTTTTTTTTTACATCTTTTACTCGAAAATCCATATTTTTCTAAATTTGCCTCCGAAAATCATTTATACCCCCTTCTCCCGTTAAAAATCCCAAATTCCAAAATCGCAGGAAATGATTTTTTCGTATTCAAGTCTAGTCTCCCTATCTGCAATTTCTTCACTGTGAAGTTATTTGGAGCCGAGTTATACTTATAAATGTGTTTTTCCTTATGCGCCTCCGAAAATCATTTATACCCCCTTCCCCCCTTAAAAATCCAAAATTCCAAAATCGCAGAAAATGATTTTTTCGTTTTCAAGTCTAGTCTCTCCCGCTGCAATTTCTTCACCGTGAAGCAATTTGGAGCCGAGTTGTGCTTATAAAGGTGGTTTTTGCTTTCTGCACCTTCGAAAATCATTTTCAGCCCCCTCTCCCCCCTTAAAAATCCAAAATTCCAAAATCGCAGAAAATTATTTTTTTTTACTTAAGTCTAGTCTCCCCATCTGCAATTTTTTCTTCGTGAAGTAATTTGGAGCCGAGTTATGCTTATAAAGGTGTTTTTGCCTCCTGCGCCTCCGAAAATCATTTTCACCCCTTTTCCCCCTTAAAAATCCAAAAATCCAAAATCGCCGAAAATGATTTTTTTGTATTCAAGTCTAGTCTCCCCATCTGCAATATCTTCCTCGTGAAGCAATTTGGAGCCGAGTTATGCATATAAAGGTGTTTTTGTCTTCAGCAACTCCGAAAATCACTTTCACCCCGTTCCCCCCTTAAAAATCAAAAATTCCAAAATCGCAGAAAATGATTTTTTCGTATTTGAGCCTAGTCTCCCCATCTGCAATTTCTTCCCTGTGAAGTAATTTGGTGCCGAGTTGTACTTATAAATGTATTTTTGCCTTATACGCCCCCGAAAATCTCATTTTTAACCCCTACCCCCCTTAAAATTCCAAAATTCCAAAATCGCAGAAAAAGGTTTTTTTGTATTCAAGTCTAGTCTCCCCAATTGCAATTTCTTCATCGTGAAGCATTTTGGAATTCGCAAAATCCCGTCTTATTTCGCAAAATCCCGTCTTAGTGAGCGTCAGGGTCCTAAAATCAACCTGCTCACCAAAAATTGTGACTCTATCTCCCGTAGGATCGCCGCAACCGTGTTGAGTCAGTGAATCAGTGAGTTTACTCTTTTATATATATAGATTTATTCCAGCACTAATTGCATTTAAAAATTACAATAATATTGAAGCTTAGTAAGAGTTTTGTTAAATATTCTAATAAGAAAGAGGTATCTTTTCATGTAAGCATAAAACCATTATATACATGCAATTGCGTTTCTAGTCTTCCCCGCATAACTGAATACCCCGCTTAATCGAATTAATATAGTCGGAACGGTAGATATTCGTTTAAGCGGTGCCGACTGTAGTTTAAATCTTGATTATGTAATCTTAGGAAAGCCAGCTTTCATTTATCCAAGGATAAAAGAGTTGCTCTTTTTGCCAATGTTTTTTCAAAAAAATTTTTACCTTAAAAAAATCACATAATTCTAAAAATATGATAAAAATTTCTGCAGAAAAATACTGATGGCAGAAAAAGCGGAACTCTTTCATCTGTGTTTGTTAGTGAATTCTGTTGAGTAAAGGTAAAAATATTCACACAAATATCATCACATACAAATGGGAAATTTAAAATTTAGACAAGAGAAGAGGGGGGGGGGAAAGCAGTTTTCTGTTTTAAGTCCGTCGAAAAAATTTTAAAGCAAATTATTTTCTCTATCTGTTAAGCTATAATTGAGAATCATTTTCTTCGAAAATACTAATTTTATTCCATTACTTCAAATAATACATTATAATAAAAGACATAGTTTGAGGAAATCTAATTATTCAAAGATTTTATTACATATATATTCTTTAGTTGTTTGCATTAGTTATTCTAATTAATCCTATAGGCGGAGCTAAACAACTAGGAGAAAAGAAATATATATATGTAGTCACTGCACGGGTAGGCGTTGTTACTTTTTTGGATAACACTATTTTTATAAAACAATCTCCGTATTATTCAACGGAAGACAACTATTGGAATCTATTAAATTTTCCTATTAAAGTGTTATTTAAAAAAGCGACCGTGTCAACCCCTGTGACTAACACTAAATGCATTAATTAACTGTATGCCGTTATTGATAAATTAAAATTTTAAAAATTTTAAAAATGAATTCAGTCTTAACCGAGTTACTAGTACTTACTTAAACCTTTGCTTACAGTCATAAAATAACACAATTATCATAAATCGAAATAAAATTTTACAAAGTTTCTGTTTTTGTACGTCATTAAAAGAAATCGCTATTAATGGTAATAAACATAGAAGATTCTCGCATATTATGGTGTTTATTCAAAGTTTTGTACTTAATACATTCAAACGCCCCAGTCCTGTGGCGTTTTTTTTTATAATAGAAGATCATAGATTTGAGATTCAAATATATTACCAAAGTTTTTTATTATACATTTAATGATTTATATTTTTTGAAAGCGCATTTTAAAATTATCTTTTACTAGCAGGCTTTGCCCGCTTCGCTGGTCACTATTTTTAAATGAATCACTATAATTACTGAATTCTCAAAATTGCATTAATTTTTATCACGTGAAAAAAAAAAAAAAAAAAAAAAAGCGAAACAAAATCTGATTAGGAAAAATGTCGCACCGGGTTCTCACTGCCTTCCGAAAAAATTCCCAAAATGCTCTAACTCTTATTTCCCCCTTCGACCCCCCCCCCTCCCGTCTATCCTAATAATTTTACAAATTCAAAAATATCCGCAATCGATTTGTAAATATCAAAAACCTCTATGCACCAGTTTTGAACGATCTATCTCTATTTTTATTTTTTTGCCCCACCACTCTCCCCCTTCCCAATAATTTTAAAAATTCGAAAATATCCGCAATCGATTTGTAAGTATCGAAAACCTCTATGTACCAATTTTGAATGATCTAACTCTATTTTATTTTGTTTGCCCCTCCGCCCCCCTTCCGTCCGTCCTAATAACGTAACACTTTCGAAAATATCCCCATTCGACTTGCAGGCATCTAAAACCAATCTGTACCAATTTTGAACGGCCTAACTGCATTTCTATTTGTTTTTGCCTATAGCCCCCCCTTACCGCCCCTCCTAATAATTTTACAAATTCAAAAATATCCGCATTCGATTTTAAGTATCGAAAACCATTTCTGTACCAATTTTGAACGATCTAACTCTATTTTTATTTTTTTGCCCCCCCCCTTCTCACCCCTCCTAATAACTTTACACTTTCGAAAATATCCCCATTCGACTTGCAGGCCTTTAAAACCTATCTGTACCAATTTTGAATGCCCTAACTGTATTTCTATTTGTTTTTGCCCATAGCCACCCCCCTCCCGCCCCTCCTAATAATTTTACAAATTCGAAAATATCCGCAATCGATTTGTAAGTATCGAAAACCTCTATATACCAAATTTGAACGATCTAACTCTATTTTTATTTTTTTGCCCCCCCCCCTCTCCCTTCCCCCCTTCTCTCCCCTCCTAATAACTTTACACTTTCGAAAATATCCCCATTCGACTTGCAGGCTATTGAAACCTATCTTTATCAATTTTGAAAGGCCTAACTGTATTTCTAATTGTTTTTGCCCCCCCCCCCTTGGGGATCAAATTTCGAAAATTCCAGGAATTGGTTTTTAGACATTTATATTAGCTATATTTTAAAGCAAAAATTTTACGGATATCTGTTTCTTTGTTTGAGCTATGAAGGATATTTTGAATTCACGTTTTGCCCCCTCCCCCCCCCCTCGGGGGCCGAATTTTTTCAATTTTTTTCTTTCCTAAACCCTCCCTGACCTATAAGGAAAAAAACAAAAAAAGAATGATCGAAATTGGTCAAGCCGTTTACAATTTTATAATGGACATACAGACAAACATTCATTTATATATAGAGAGAGAGAGAGATTATAAGAAAAAAAACTTTTTATAAACTGTGTTTTTAAATTTTCTGTTGAATCATAGAACTAACTACATTAGCACTTTATCAATGCGTATGAAATCTTTAAACCGATAGTGACGTCAATTTTTGTGAGATACATAATTTAATTTTTTACAATTTTTTAAAGCTCACGTTTAATTAAATTATTTATTTAATCACGTTTATTTATTTTTATGTCGAAAGAAAATGAACTCGTAAATTTTTTTTGGCAACAGTTAAATTATAGCTAATATTTTAATGGCTATTTATAAGGTATTAGGAGGTTATTATTTTCATATTTTAATTAATAATAAGAAAACTATTCGAATTTTTTCGAATTTTTTTTTCCTAAACCATCCCTGACCTATAAGGAAAAAAACGAAAAAAGAATGATCGAAATCCGTTCAGCCGTTCTCGAGTTTTAGTGAGACTAACGAACAGCAATTCATTTTTATATATATAGATTTAATGTTTAAATAGAGGAAAGCGTTTAAAATAATTGCGTTTAGAAATTTTTATAAAATGTTGAAATGGTACATGACCGGTTCCGCCCACTCCCAAGTCAAGTTTCCACCCATCGTTTATTATTTATCAAGGAACGCGGTAGCGTTCCGCCCCGCCAAGCTAAAACAAACATTAAGAAAAACAAATGAAATTTACAAAGAATGAAAGTCAATGGTGAAACGCTACAAGTGTATATTATGTCGGCATAGCATCTCGGACTTTTCGACTACTTGTATCTCAGCTCCCTGATCCCCAAGACCTATGATATTTGCACAGACCTTAAGACAAAACATATAAATTTGCATTTCGATCCGAATTAAAGGGACTGAGTTATATAACTTTGAAAACCCGAAATTTATCGGTTACATTCCTTTGTTTCTTCTACTTGTTGAGATTGACAGCGATTGAGCCTAGAGTTCTACAGCTAATGAGCTGAAAATTCGTATGGACATTCCTTCTGACCTGTACTAGTGACTTTTGCAATCAAAAAAATTTTTGGTCAACAAAGAGGGCAGTTATTTTCAATTTTGTAATATTAAATCCAAAATTTTCGTGAATTCGTCAAAAGATGGCGATCGTTTCAATGAACTTAATTTTGTCATTTAATAAGACATTAAAATAGTAATCAATAATGTTTTTATTTATTAATTTACTTTTTTTTTTTTTTTTTTTTTTTTTACAAAAATGGATTAAAATAAATTGAAAGAAAATTTTTTCTTAAAAATTTTAAAATATTTACAAGAAATATGTTTATTAATAAGAAAAATAATTGATAAATTTAGATTTCGTAATAAATAAATGCTTAAAGGACGCGCTAAATAGGCTTTTAACAAATGTAAATGTGGCGGATTAATTAAAAGAGCGATTCATTAACTTTTTAAAATTACGGATGATGGAAGAAAACATATAATTAAATTTCAATAATATATTATATAAGAGATATATTATTTATATAAGAGATATATTATCATAGAAAAATTCAAATTCGACGTTTTTGTGTTTCTATGAGTTTTGAAGTCTTCTGAATTCATTTTTCATTTTTTTACCATGTTTTTATTAACTTGGATTCTTGTTTGTTTGTTTGTTTGTTTGTTTGTCCGGTACAAATCTTGGAATCTATTTTTAACTAACTTCCCTACTAGCAAGAAACTTTCACAGTAGTACAGAACCCGGTGACAACACAATACTTCGAAGTCAGATTTTCGTATTGTTTTCTTTTAATTAATAAAATATGAAAATAATAAACTCTTAATAGCAATAAAATAGCCATAAAAATATTAGCTATAATTTAATTGTTGCAATAATAATAATAATAAAAAAGGAATAAAAAAATTATACAGACACGACATTATTTCATTACTTAAAACATGAAAATCTGACATTGACAGATTTTAATTTAGTGCCAGAGGCCTACTGCTAAACTTGTTAATATCGACAAATTCTTCTTCAGTTAATTCGTGACGATCTAAATAAAGTTTTCATTAAATCAAACCAATGTGTTTCAGCTGCAGATACTGTAACAAATAACGTTGGAAGTCCAAACTGTCTTATAGCCGCAAAACAACGTTTTTTCTCTTTTTCCCAATGAGGGGGAGGTGTGCCTTGGGGGGGACTCATGTCAAAGGTGTGCCTTGGGGGGGACTCATGTCAAAGTTGTACCTTGGTGGGGGACTCATGTCAAATTTGGGCCTGGGGGGGAGACTCATGTCAAAGTTGGGCCTTGGGGGGACTCATGTCAAAGTTGTACCTTGGGGGGGACTCATGTCAAAGTTGTGCCTGGGGGGGACTCATGTCAAAGTTGTGCCTTGGGGGGGACTTCATTCAATAAATCCCCATTCAATAAACCGACTGAAATAGGCCCTTAGCACTATTAAGAGAGACGTATAAAAATTCGACAACGCTGGGCCTTGGGGGGACTCATGTCAAAGTTGGACCTTGGGGGGGACTCATGTCAAAGTTGGGCCTGGGGGGGACTCATGTCAAAGTTGGGCCTTGGGGGGACTTCATTCAATAAATCCCCATTCAATAAACCGACTGAAATAGGCCCTTAGCACTATTAAGAGTGACGTATAAAAATTCGACAACGCTGGGCCTTGGGGGGACTCATGTCAAAGTTGGACCTTGGGGGGAGGACTCATGTCAAAGTTGGGCCTGGGGGGGACTCATGTCAAAGTTGTGCCTTGGGGGGACTTCATTCAATAAATCCCCATTCAATAAACCGACTGAAATAGGCCCTTAGCACTATTAAGAGTGACGTATAAAAATTCGACAACGCTGGGCCTTGGGGGGACTCATGTCAAAGTTGTACCTTGGGGGGGGACTCATGTCAAAGTTGGGCCTGGGGGGGACTCATGTCAAAGTTGTGCCTTGGGGGGACTTCATTCAATAAATCCCCATTCAATAAACCGACTGAAATAGGCCCTTAGCACTATTAAGAGTGACGTATAAAAATTCGACAACGCTGGGCCTTGTGGGGACTCATGTCAAAGTTGGACCTTGGGGGGGACTCATGTCAAAGTTGGGCCTGTGGGGGGACTCATGTCAAAGTTGTGCCTTGGGGGGACTTCATTCAATAAATCCCCATTCAATAATCCGACTGAAATAGGCCCTTAGCACTAAATTCGATTGCATTCGAATATGTTATGTATATTATAGATCGCCATCGCATGAAATGCCTGAAAGTGTACGATAGCATCAAAACGCTGCATTCCATTGAATTCAAATTTAGGATGTATATTTTAGGTCACGTACATGTAGTTCAATGAATATAAGATTAATGTGTATATGTAGTTGAGGAGTGAACGCAATAGCGTTTAAATGCTGCATTCAATTAAACTCAGATTTATTATATATATTACGGGTCATTATTATGCGAAATATGGGGAGATTAACGATTATAGGATTAAAATGGATATGTATGTAAGTGAGTAGACACGATAGCGTACAAATACTGAATTTTCTATTGAGCTTAAATTTTGTAGACATGTTTAATTGTCATCGTTGCAAGAAATATTTATAGAATTTTATAAATTTGGAACTTATGGTACTATATCAAGCGATGCAAATTATAATTCCTTTGTATTATCATGAATGCATATTTTTTGAAATTCCTTTTTTAATGCTTAAGTGTTTAAAACAGAAAAAGTGCTATAAAATGTTGCAATAATTGGCTAAAGTATGAGCATTTAAAAAATTATGTGTGCAATAGACTCTTTTAAAGGGAAGAATAAATGAATTTTCACGTATCATGTCCGAGAATAAGAGGCGAAACTTGCAAAAATTCAGGAGCTTTATTAACAGAAAGTTCCAGAAAAATACAGTCTATAAACCAAGTATTAACTTCAATTCCACCAGTAAACACAGCTTACATAACAGCTGTCAACAGCAAATCCACAGTAAAAACTGTATAGCAATAACACATAAAGCAAGTCTCATTCAAAGAGGCTCAGGGCTTCTTCAATGGCAATGCAAGCGTTTGTCGAACTCAACTGCAACTGATCAGGATTTGGCGCGCAGGACTACGTTTTAAACCTCTCGGTCGAGCCTAGAATGTTCGGGAAATTTCCCGTAACTCCTTAACCAATCACAGTAAAGCATCCATCTTTGGTATATCGATAATAAGGATTTTCTCACCAAAAAAGTCGCCAAATTTGGCGCCAAATCCATTACCTGCCTTATCGGAGCTTTTTAATGCGTTTTAAAGGGAAAATTGAGCTATTTTAATGCAAAAAAGAGCTGGAAATGCGGAAAATTGACATTTTGTCAACTCACTAAGCCCCTTTGAAAGAATTTATACAAAAATAAATGCAATTATTTACGATTTCCCAACACATCATTAATTACTAAATGTTCTGAAAGTCGAGTGAAATCAATTCTGATTTTTAATTATGAAATTACAAGAACTGAAAATGACATACTAAGTGGCTTTAAGCAGAGTTTAAAGGAATAGATGCAATTCAAATTCATTAGAATGTGAATATGAAACATACGCATCATATAAATACGTATTCATAAGCATGGGTTCCCTCAGAATTACACACTCACATTATATATACGCATTAAAGAAACATATTGTTGCGCACTCGGGGCTCGTGAACTTTCTGTGAATAAAAGACTAGCCTTGCAGTGGTTTAAAAATTTATTTACAGAAGATAAGAGTTCTGTTAAATCCAGTATCAATTTGAGATTCACCAGAAAACGCAGCTTAAATATTGGAATCGGTGGTTTAGTGAAGACAGAGCCAACCATCACAGCGGTTCCAGACGTGCCCGGGCCACTAATGCTCGAAAAGATCGCTCAATCTTAAAAGCAGCCACTTCCGCACTGCAGTGACGCTATCAGCGATTCAATGTCATCTGTTTATTCTTAGGAATCAGTAATATCAAGGGATATTATTCGGAAACTATTCTGTGACGTTGGGCTCAGGTCTTGACGTCCCTTAAGGTGATTACCACTGACATTTCATACAGACAGTGTCGTCTGCAATGGTGTCGCTCTCAGAGAGGCTGGTCAATGTCCGATTAGAGAATTGTCATCTTCAGCAATAAATTCCGCTTTTCTCATGGTGCTGATGATTGTCGCATACGTGTGTGGAGATGGGAGGGAAGCCAGAAATTCAATTCAGCATTGGTTACTATGCGCCCTACAGCCATAACGCTTGGTGTGATAGTCTAGGAGGTGATTAGCTGGCACAGACATTCACTTTTAGTCGTGCTTCGAGCTACTCTCATTGCTCGTAGATATACATTTATGACATTTTACAGACCGTGGAACTTTCAATGCTATAACGTCGAGAAGGTGCTGTTTACTAGCAAGACGACATCCGGCTACATACTGTACGACTGTCACAACTATGTCTCCAAGGTGTCAATATCCTTGAATGGCCTTTCAGGTCTCCAAACTTATCGACAACTGAGCAGGTTTTGGACATGTTAGACAGACAACTCCAGCTGTCTCCGAATACAGCTGCACTGGGTGAGCAGTTGCAACAGTTGTGGCAAAATCTATTGCAGAGGGACATCGGCCACTTAATTAAATCTATGCCTCACCGGCTTGTATAGCTGCAAGGGATGGCTTTACCATTTACTGATTTTCACTTTCTTTGTATTGCTACTCGTAAATAAAACACTTTTTCCGCCTCAATTTTTGATCATTTGTTTATCTACTCGAACACTAACCTCATGTCACATTTTGCAGCTGCGGCTCAATTTTTTCTAGGTGCATATATTTTTTTGCAACAGACTGTACACTTTAATTATTTCATTTTATCTATGATACATTATACTTAATGAACAACTCCTCTGCAATATTTCTTGCATTATTGGCAATATTCTGCATTTGCTCATATCATCTCTTCTTATTATTCATACATTTTCAGTGAATACTGTTTATTTTTTGATTTTTCAATTTTTATGCGTAATTTAAATTTTTATATCATTTAAAATTAGATGCCAAGTACGGAAAAAATTACATGAAAAATAATTTTTCGTATTAATTAAATTTACAATGAATATCATATTATTACGATATTATCTCTATATATTTAAAAAAAGTAACTGTCGCTGGCGTCAATTTTTTTTTGTCTGCGACAGCAACTTCTCGTGCAGGGCAGGGTTCTCCGCGTCATGAGATATATCAGTGTATTCCGACTGCTACAAGGAAGGCATTTCAGCTGCTTCCAAATTTCTATCATTTTAATTAACGAAGTTATTAAGTAAAAACGCGGATTTATAAAGGTACTCTATTTGCCACCGGAGGGAAAAGTTTCTCTTATGACGCTTTTTTCTGTGTCTCTGACGTCACTTTCCACAGGAAAATTAAAATGTGATCAATGGTGTAAATAAGAAAAATTGAATAATTGGCATCTTTGAGATGCTCGAGAGAAGAAAAAAATATTTAGAATCCGCGTTTGTAATGATCGATAGATGGCGCTCTCTGAACACTGCAGTTGTTAGTAAATATAACAGCCACGTGTAATTATTATTCTTTCTCCACCATTTCATCATGGAAAGTCGATTGCATAATATGAGGATATGCAGTGGTGTGATAATTTCACCTTAGCCCACCAGAGGGCGAGCATTTCATTACAATCGCGGATAGCAAAACATTTAAAAATAACCGATATTTTAAAAATATTATGCAAAATTTAATAAAGATGAAACGAAAATTAGTTTATATTTTTATTTTAGTTTATATTATGGTATAACTTCAGTATATCCCCACAGCTGAATTTGGCGATTTTTCTTTGGCGCCATTTTGAACGATAACGATGTCGTTCTGGACTGTTTGCGATATAATATGGCAGCCTATATGTTGTTTATTTTGGATTTATGATTTTATGTTTTATGATTTAGATTAAGATTTTCTCATTTATGATTTATGATTTTATGATTTAGATTATGATTTTATTATTTAGATTATGATTTATGATTTTTAGATTTATGATTTAACCATAATCGCCAACAAAAAATCGCCAAATATCGTTGTGGGGATATACTGAAGTTGTTTCTTTATTTTAGCGTTAGGCGAAAAAGATTTAGTACTGAATACCATGATTATGTTAAACAATTATTCGTATAGAGTTAGAGACTGAGCGCAGACATTTTTAAAATGGAATTTATGAGATAAAAAAATTATATTAGTTTATATAAAGATTTAGTTTTTTTAACTCAAAACATATTTAATAGGATAGATCTTTACTATGACCAATTTAGCGATTTTTAAAATTTAGAAATGAAGCTCGTACGTTTTTCGCCAAGGAATTCATTTACGCAACCACAATAGCCATTTTAACTCTAGCCATGCCTTCCTATAGAGATAAATTATAAAGTGGTGCAATAATAATGATAATAATAATAAAATTCGCAACCTATTTTTGTTTTTTAAGCATTGATATAAAACTTTGCAGAAAACAGAATTTAATACAACAGGACATTTTTTTTCTGTATAAAGGAATGTAGTAACTGTATTGCTAAAATATTGTAGTTACAGCTAATACAGGACCTCATTGGCTGATTTTAAATTTTTCATTTATTTTGACGATGACTTAAATTATCTATAGCAATTATGCATGTCAAGATTTTCGCGAGAAACGTCTAAGCTACTTCGGTGCCAAATTTAAAATTTCGCCAAGAGGTTAAACTGTACCATTGTTTAAGAATGACTTTTTTCAACTTTATTTTAAATATTTTTCAACTTAATTCACGAGGGAAAAAAAGAAGAAAATTTTTTATTTGGTCTAAATTTACAAAATATCTCCAGGTAAAATATCCGTTTTTCGTTCTGTTCATTATTAGAAAGAAAATGGCTACAGTAGTTTTTCCTGTACCATTAATGTCTTTATAAATTAAATTAAATTAAATTAAATTATCCAATACCATTAAATTTCCTTCTCCACGCTCATTTTTTATTTTATAATTACATATTATATTACATTTTATTACATAATATATATGTAAAAAAAATCAAGGTGTAATCAGTACATATCCAGAAGATGTAGCCAACAAATATTCAGACCAAAATCAACACAAGTTCAGGAGATATCCCCAACAACTATTAAGATGTCATGATCAATACATATCCAGAAGATATCGCCAACAATAATAATTATTCAGCAGATATCGCCAACAAGTATTCAGGATCCATTATCAACACTTATTCAGAAAATATTGTCAACAAATATTCAAAATCCATCCAATTTATGAATGGTGATGGTCTATCTCGAATACTTCAAACTGGCAATTCGTTTTTACAATAGAATCAAGGATGAATTTTTCACATATCAGTAGATTTCAAAAAATGTGATTTTTTTTTTTTTTTTACGATTTAACTTAGTATCGATATAACTTTAGTATATCCCTACAGCTGAATTTAGCTATTTTTCTTTGGCATCATTTTGAACGATAACGATGTCGTTCTGGACTATTTGCGATATAATATGGCAGCCTATATGTTGTTTATTTTGGATTTATGATTTTATGTTTTATAATTTATGATTTAGATTATGATTGTATCATTTATGATTTAGCCATAATCGCCAACAAAAATTCGCCAACTATCGTTATGGGGATACACTAAAGTTGTTCCTTAGTATTTAATACAGTTTAAGAAATTAAATGGTAAAATCAGATATTGACAGGCATCTTGGCAAATTCATGGTGTAATACAATAATTGGCGACAATGCAAAATCGCTATCTGAAAGAAATTGTCCTGTCGTACTACTACTACTAATGAAATTTTAAAAATAATTGCATTAATCGCATAAGATATCTTCAACCTGACTAAATCATATTCTAGAAAAAATGCACTTTAAAAAGTCGCATCTTTAGTGTTGGAAGCACCATTTTAAACCTTGCTGTACGCTGGAAATAAATGCAGAGTATTACATATTGTCCTAAATTAACTAAAAAAAATTCAATAGTAAAAAAAATATAGACATTAGAAAAAATAAGTTCATAATTTCTTTAATCAAGCAATAACACCCAAAAAATTTATCGTCAAACAGTGACAAAAATTTAACAAGTCGGACATATTCTAAAGTTGTAACGCTAAAGGATTTAGGTGTCAAGAATTTCTCTCTGTTCTAAATAATTAGTGCTATGGTTGTTTTTTTTTTTATGTTCTCTCTCAAAATAATGGCAAATTGTTATTAAATTGTCGAATATTATAACAGATTTTTGACATATTACAAACGATATAATATTAAATATTGTGTATTTCAATGCGATACCAAATATGGTGGATTTCTATAATATTGTTCAACTCTCTTGTGTTATGTATTATTAATATTCTAATTCAATGAAAGGCAAAGTTGCGAATAGTCGGGTAGAATCCCGCAGGGATTAATGAGCGAAGAGAGTCGGGGGGAGGCGAAGCCTTCCTCGGGGGTTGGTGAGCGGAGCGAGCAGGGGACAGAGCCCCCTAGTAATGAAAAAAAAATTAGTTGACATGGGTGATACTAATGCCCATACTAATAGGCTACCCATCGTTTAGTTCAATGCATTTTACTTATTCTAGTTTGTAATAATTTGATTAGGGTTAGTTTCATATTTAAGTTTTCGTGTAATTTCATACTATTTCCAATGCAATAATCCCTATATTGCAGATTTATATGAAATATTGCTCTATCCTGATGTATGAAGGGAATCTTAGATTTCCATTAACTTATAAAATTTTCAAATTAATTCTTAGTCAATTATGTACAAACCAATATCATAGATGATATTTTAAAAGTAGTCTGACACTTTTACGGTGAAAATATCTCTCAAAATGGATATTTGCGCGAATTTCTGCCCTATTCTACCAACATTAAGAAATTCGAAAATTTTAAATAACTTTCTAAGTTTTCAAAGTTGAATTTTCATAATTATTCACGTTTATTTGAGCTTCATAACTGATATCTAAATCTTATCTGACATCCTTACAGTAAATATTACTTTAAAATATTTACTTTAATTAAAAATATTATTTATGATACTGGCAAGAGCCCTATTAATTTTCAACATTCTAATTAGAAACACTTCAGAAGTTATTCTTAATTTATGACTTTTTTAACATGGAAGAATAAGGCAAAATTTCACTTAAACGTGCGCGAAAAGAAATATTTTTATCGTAAAAATGTAAGAACAGCTTTTAAATATCAGTTTTGGTGCCAGAAGAAACACCATTGACTATAAACATGCTACTTTGAAAATTTCACATGTTATTGGAAATTTACGAATTTCTTAACACGGCAGAAAAGGGCAAAATTTCGCACAAACATAGGCTTTGAGGAAAATTTTCCCCGTAAAGCTGTCAGACTACTTTTAAAATATCATATAACATACTGACATAATCATCCTTGGCTACGAATTTTTTAATTTGAAATTTCGCAAGATATTTGAAATTTACCACTTACTTAACATAGCAGAATAGTGTAAAATTTCGCATAAACTTCCAGTTTGAGGGATATTTTCATCGCGAAGATGCCAGATCACTTTTAAAATATCATTTAGGATACTCATGGACATTCTCGATAGAATTTTGTAATTTGAAAATTTTGTACGTTATTCGAAATTTACGATTTACTTAACATAGCAGAATAGCGCAAAATTTCGCATAAACGTCCATTTAAAGGAATATTTGCATCATAAACATATCTGACCATTTTTAAAATGACATTTATGATACTTCTTTTCACCGTAAAGATGTCAAATCAGTTATAAAATATCATAAATATTATTTAGAATACTGGCATGAACATCCTCGACTATGAATTTTGTAATTTAAAAACTTCGTAAGATATTAGAAATTTAGGATTTGATTAACATGGCAGAATAGCGCAAAATTTTGAATAATCGTCCATTTTCAAGGATAC
Organism: Salticus scenicus; assembly: GCA_963930645.1. Taxonomy (NCBI): domain Eukaryota; kingdom Metazoa; phylum Arthropoda; class Arachnida; order Araneae; family Salticidae; genus Salticus; species Salticus scenicus. Next base: position 25,474,356 of record OZ005659.1, on the reverse strand, counting down.
TTGCATCATAAATACACAGACCATTTTTAAAATGACATTTATTTTACTTGTTTGAAGATCATTGACGGCAAATAACCTAATTTGAAATTTTCGTATGTTATTCGAAATTTAAGATTTTATGAACATAGCAAAAATGGGCGATATTCCGTACAAATTTGCATTTTGGGGATTGTTGCATTGGTAATAGTTTGGAATTGCATGAAAAATAAACTACGAAACTGTCCCACTAAAATAAATTAATAGATTAGAATAAGGTAAATACGGTGGGTAGCCTGTTGGATGGAGATTTCATTCTATCACTGCGTCGAGCGGATGGTCAAATTAATTTCTCTTAGCATGACTGTAATATTTTCTGTATTAGAAATTTATGAAAACATACATATGATGGGGAACTAAGCATAGTCCACCAATGCCAACTAGTTTTCCTTCTCTGTCCATCGGTGATCAAATACTCTATGGAAGCTTTTTGTTTCCCAACCTTTCTCCATATACAACATAAATGTCAATATTCATTTTAAGCTTGCTGTATGAAATTCTAAAACGTATAGAGTAGAATTGTTTAATATTTCTCATTGATGAACTATTTTTACTCCCCCCCCCCTCCTCCCTTCCCCATCTTCCGCCATTCATCTTTAAATCTCTAGCAAAAAGATCAATGTTGGTAATAAATTTGTTTTATCAGTTCTGGAACCAATCAAACGATATAAGTGCACAATAGTTTTCACATGTTATTTTTCTAACACTGCACAATACTCAATTAGTTGGAACTATTTGTTTTTTTCCTCAGTAAGTTTGAAAATGCTGTGCCATCAAACAAAAATCATGCTAGTTCTTATGCAGATTACATAACTACAGTAACTGAAAATTCAAGATAGGAATTGTATAATGTAGACATCTAATAGAATAGATTATTGTCATTTTCCCATTTTTGCTCAAAATATTGTGTCATTAAATTAGACTGGTAAAAGAGACTTTTGAGGAAAAATCAATTTAGTACATAATGTATACATGTTGATTTTATACTTTAATTTTACGAAATAATGTATTATTGTTTTATTATACAATTTATTCGACCTTCCTGTTTTTGGCGAAATCTTAAAATCTTATGGTTTTTGAGCATGTATCTTCTTATTTTCGTCTGTCTCAGGTTGGCAGGTATGAAACAAATAGATTAACACTCTGACACCCTGGAAACAGACACCATACAGTCGGTAACAAAAGTGCCCGAACACTAGCAAAAATTCCTATGTAAAAAAAGTACACTTCAAACGGTTTTGTTAAACAAATCCTTATCGAATCATTTTCCTACACTGACTAAAAACAGGATTTGACAAGGATTTATTTAACAAAACCGTATGAAGTGTACTTTTTTTTACATAGGAATTTTTGCTAGTGTTCGGACACTTTTGTTACTGACTGTACCGATTTTGCTATTTCTCGGATTTCTCAAACCTCAAAACGTGTAAAAAATAAATAAATAAATAAATAAAAATCGAAGTAAAAATTTGCCCGATAACACAAGTTCTCTATACCTATAGTTTATTGGGGAACTAAAATTAAATAATACACAGGACAAACTAATTTAATTACATTATGACAGATTATAAAAGTTGATTAAAGAAAACTTATAAAAATTACTTTAGATTAATTCTTATGTATTATAATAATTCTATTTTCAAAATTTAGAGTTGCATTGCTTGATTTTCATAAAAAAAAAAGTAAGTAATAATAATTTAAAAAAAAAAAAAAAAAAAAAAAAAAAAAAAAAAAAAGTGTACAAATTTCTATATTTGTCATTTTGTGAAAACTTTATATCACCGTAACATATTCAGAATAAATAAACGATTGAGGATTTCCGCATGGGTAGAATCAGATTACTTAGAACAGAAAAATGGGAAACAATTCTTTAAATAAAACAAAATAAACTCGTCAGCATTAAAAAAAAATAAAAATAAATAAATAATAAAAAAAAAAAATCCTTGGAAATATCCAAAATATAAATTAAACGAGGTTTATTTAGTTACTTATATATTTATTTTCGAATAACGGAAATGTAAATGAAACTAAAAATAATTTTTATGTTGCTAGTTTGGATTATATATTCTGCATCGACACGGAAAAAAGTTATAATTAATTTACAAAGAACGCATGATGTAACAAAAATAATTTGTAAGGAGAGTTTGTTCGTGCTATCGGGAGATTGGTTGTTCGGCGGAAGTTAATGGTACAATTAATTTTTTTGTTGGGGACAGTGTTGATAGATTGGCTTTTTAACCCCTTAACGCGCGGTGTCCTCGCCACGTGGACGCAAAATTTAAGATCCAGCTGCAGAAATTCATCCCGGAAATCAGTGTTGCCAGATAGGAATTTGAAAATTTCCCCAAAATAGATTTTATTTTTCCCCAAAATGACGATTTTTTCAAAATTTTTCCCCAAACACAAATTAAAAAAAAAAAAAAAAAAGATAATAAATTACTTTTTTATCAACAAAGCATGTATAAAACTAGTGTGATGTGGCTACCACAAGACTTTCTTCTGTATACTTTTACACAAAATTCATGCAATACAAATTATTAAATAATTTATTTTCCGCAGATTATTCCGCAGATGATTTTTATCTGACAGAATAATATATCACTAAGTGATGAAAAAAAGTAAAATTTTTGCCAATATCAGAATTTTTTTTTTTTTTTTTTTCGTTCGAACTCTTTGTTTTAAATTATCACCTATCTATGATTCAACCATTCGTTTTAAAAATGATGACGCGATCTTTTGAAAAATACACATATTGAAAATTTACCCGTCACGGAGGATATTCTTCCCAGAGGGGAAGCGATGCTCCCCTTCAACGTTACAGACAATTTCAACGTTACAGACTTTTTCTCTAGTTTACTACTCCTATTATCAATAATTCCTATCAATTTTACAATCACACGTTAAAAACAACTCATTATGTACAGTCACCCAAAAAAAAAACGCCACCCCCCCACCTAATTTCGCCGTAAATTATCGTAGAAACATTTGACTGGTACCGATCGATTTGTAATAACGTCTAGTTTATAACGGTATAGTTAAATTTTGCCTAAGGGGTCGTCTACATATTAAAACTGGCATTAACTTCATTTTCTTCAATGGCAATCCCTATTTTTGACTTCATATTCAGATTTCTGAGATCAAGGCGGTTCGAAAAACATACTTATTTATATACCTTAAATCAATTTTAAATAGAGTTACACGTGAAAATGTATTAGGGGTCCGTCTACACATTTAGAAAATATAAATCACGATCTACCACCCAGTATACATTATTTATTAAGTTTCACACCGGAAAAAAATTTCAGAAATGTTAATTATAAAATAAAAAAAATGACTAATTCACAGAACTTTCTGAGTTAGTTTATAAATTAAAAGATTTTTATTGGTTTCTATTGATTAAACATAAGATAGTTCACTTCATACGAAGAAAATTAAATAGCTTGAATAGATATTAAAATATCTATCAAAAGAAAAAAAAAAGATGAATGGTTTTAAATTTGTTTGAAAATTCAAAATTATTTTAACTCAAGCTGCCGTATAATTGTCTGAAACGGCGGCACTCAACCTGGTTCCCACGGCCGTTTCACAGTGACAATGGGAGTTTGTTCTGATACTGCAGTACTTTCATTTTCTTTAATTGACTTTTTTAAAATATTAAAACAGATTTTTTTATTTTTATTTATTTATTTTTTTAATTAATTATTATTTTTTTTTTTTCATGACATTATTAAAAACTTTTACATAAATCTCCACGATATTCTTTTGCTTTTATATTTTATAATGTGTAACAAATTAATATGTAAAATAATAAATCCTACTACTTAATGGGATGTTCTAAAATTCTACACTTTAACACAGATATCGAAGTGGACGGTGGGCGTAGAAAGGCTGACTATCCTTAATCTAAATCTTCACTTGAAAAGTTCAAAAAATTACATAACTCTTTTTTTTTTTAAAGGAAAAAAGAAGAAGATAAGGAGGAGAAGGAAAGATCAAAACGAATATAAAGCATATTAAACGTTAATACCCTTTAAACACTGGAAAAAGGCGGGGATTTGTATTGTGTGTCATTTGGGAGCTGTAGAGTGCCAGAAAATTACTTTATGTAATAAAACTTTTCATTTAAAGGGTATTTAAAGCAGCATTATATTTAATACATAGACTATTCAGAAAAAAAATACCATTCATCTGGTTCATGAAAAATAAAGAACATTTTCTGGCATTGCTCTATGTATATACATTCTTGTCAACCTATCCCGGAAGATTACTGGTCCCGCCCCTTTCCGTACATTTTTTTCACATCAGTCTTTTTAGAGCTGTGTCAGCCATCGGTGGCTGACACTGAACTTTCCATTTAGGCGAAGTCAGCCGGCAGTGTAAAATATGATATAAAACTACAGAACTTACATAGTTTTAAGTAATTACTGACAATTTATTTAAAATTTACTTCATGGTTTGTTTGTTTTTTTAATAGGATTTTAATAGGATTATATCGTTAAGTTCTAATGGGGTTTATTGAAACTCGATAAACATAACACGCTTCTAAGCAGCACGTGTGGCCTGAATGGGATTTCCATAAGAATTCGCGTGGCGCTCAATGAGTTAATCGTAAATGTATTTGAAGTTAATTACTCTAAAAATTAAATTGTGTACACACAGGGGCGGGAACTAACAATGTTACGGGTTAGGTTGGCAAGTATGCATATATATTTTGCTTGATTTATAAAAATTTATAACACATTTTCTTCTTTTTTTTTAGTATTTTGTGTTTATATCTCTCATTAAAAATAAATACAATATTCATATATAAACATTTCCATACAGTAATGTATATAGACATATTGATTAAAGAAGATTTGTTGATATTATATAATTATTCTTCTATCTGTATAGTATATTAACACAAATATATTTTGTAAATTTCGCAGCATCGAAAAACAGCAACATAGCTTCCATATCAAGGCTTAATGTAAATAGCCACGCCTTTTCACAAATTTTCTAAAACTTTATAATATGCACATTTGTAATTAAATCATTTAAGTTTTGTCTTCAATAATCGATGTAGTAAATGCCATTGTGATTTATGCATCCAGCTTCACATATAGAGTCAAATAGGAATATGCAAATTTGTCTTTTTTTTTAAATAGTGTTTCAGCGAATCAGAGGCGGGGCTTCTTTTCTTTTGAAATTCTTTCACAATCCCTCGCCTACATTGTGATAACTTTACAAAAATATGCCAATTCGTATAATAAACATCGAAATATTGCTTAGGAAACAATAAAAATAACATAAAGGTAAATTAAAATAGTTTTCCGTCAAATTATATACAAGCATTTACTTATAGAGTATACAGATTATAACAAGTGACGGCCCCCTAACAGGAATAAAAAGTGAAATATCACTGTAACTCAAAAAATAATGTTAGGAACGAGCTGTAAATTTGGAAACCCATGTTTTTGATGATGCCCGTTCTATTCGTGCAAAAATTAACATAGGTCATAATTCATAATTTTTTCAAATATGAATTTATTAATAATTTTCATAATTCAAAAAATGTTTTTTTAGCAAAAATTTGCATGGAATATGTTTGGGTTACTTCATTCTAACGAATAAAAAAAACAGAATTTAAATATCATAATTATTTCGGAAGATATGATTTAATGTTTGTCACATTCATTTAACATTAGCACCCCCAAACTTTGACAGCTTATAACTCTATGAAAAATTAAGCGAAATATATAAACTATACCATTTTCCGTGATGATTTGATCCAAATAATTCAAATAAATTATAAAAAATGGGGGTTACCATTGAAAAAAATGAAGTTGATGTCAGTTTTAATATGTAGACGACCCCCTAAGTAAAATCTAACTATAACATTATAAACTAGACGTTATTACAAACTGATTGGTACCAGTCGCATGTTTCTACGATAATTTACGGCAAAATTAGGTGGGGGGGTGGCGTTTGTTTTTTGGGTGACTGTACATTTATATATAATTTTGTCTGACACTGTCATGTTAAAAATTTAGAAGAAAATGGGATCGCAGCGTTACCTGTTCAGCGATTGATCCCCAAATCTAAGCAGCACAAGTTTATGTCAGGGTCCAACTAAATACAACTTTGGTTAAATTTCGTTCGTTGGTTGGTGAAATGCAGCGTCCACAAATTTTGTGATACACACTCATACGCAGACAGACATTTTTTAAAAAGAGTCAAATCGGGCTTGGGACATCCTAAATCGTGAAAATCCATCGAAAACTGAAGTTCGAAAAATTAAAAAATGCATTGTTATCATGGTTTGAGCTATTCTAAAAGTTTCAAATGTCTAGCTAGTCGGGAAGTTATATAATCGTTGAATCATATAAATGATACCGAAGGCAGCGGGGACTCGAAATAATTGGCTAAAAATATTAAAAGCATGCACTGTCATCATGTTCTGAATTATTCTAAACGTTCCAAATGTCTAGCTAGTAGAGAAGTCAGTTAAATAAAATTTCTATTGAATTATATAAATGCTACCGAAGTCAGCAGGCACCCAAAACTATTCGCTATAAGTATTTTTAAAAAATGCATTGTCATCGTGTTCTGAGTTATTCTAAAAGTTTCAAATGTCTAGCTAATCGGGAAGTTAGTTAAAAATATATTGCAAGATTTGTACTGAAGAAACAAACAACATAGCGAGTCAATAAAAACAAGATAAAAATATCAGTATAGTAGCAGCACCCTCAGGGCTATATATGACAGAATCAAATTGGCATGAATTCATATCCTCAGGTCCTTATATGTATACTTTTTAATATTTCCTGTGGTTCGGTAAAATGTTTCGCAAGATACAACTTTCAATATGTTTTGCTAACGTACATATATGCACACGCACACACAGACAGAGACAACGCGTTCAGGACGTATCAAACATGTAAATCAATCACAAATGGAAAGTCCAAAATTTTCACAAATCCAATACCTTTTCTCCATGTATATAGAAAAGAAAAAACTACTATGCTGTAGCCATCACAAAGCTATCTTCTATAACATTCTTACTGTATGTATACAATAGAAGATTAATAAAGTACAATATGAATATTATAGAAGTTGATAGCTATAACTTTCCCATAAATGAAAGAAATTTTAATATACCAGCAATCACCGTGGGTTGATATGCACCAAAATTTATCCAACGTACTTTTTATAACAACTAACTAATATATCAAGTTGAATACATTTATACACTATCGAAGTTAAGGTATACCATTTCTGTAAGCGGAGAAAATATCAGCATAGCATCGCCCTCTTTCATGCAATATGCGCTCAAACTGAATCAGTAAAAAGTTTCATGATATTCATCTTGCATATCTAGTATGCTGCTCTAATTTACTAAAGAAAGTGAGATTTTCCTGAAAATTATGGTTATCTCAGTATAGCAGCACCATCTACAGACACTATATGTCACATATATAATCAGCACCGCCGCATTACATCATGATCCAATTAAATATATAAGGCTTTGTGGAATTAGGATTATTTCTTCATTTGGCGTGTATTTATTTGTAAAGTTAAATAAGTACAAAATTTTACTAATACACAAACACTCTCACAAACAGATACACAGGCAGACAGACAACTTCTAATTATGGTCAAATAGTGCACAGGACATCTGAAAGCCTAAAAATTCATGAAAAAATGGAAGTGTTTTTTTTTTTCAAACCGGTACTTTTTAAGAAGCTTTATGATTTTTCTCCCCAAATTACCCCGCAAAATAAAAATTTTCCCCAAACATTTTCCCCACACTTTCATTCTCCCCAAAATTTCCCTACGGGCAAAAGTTTTCCCCAAAATCGCGAAATATTTCCCCAATCTGGCAACACTGCCGGAAATATTTTAGCAAAAATTCAAGTCTATAACATATCAGAAAAGGCCGGTTTTTTAAACCTTAAAATTTAAAATTTCTTTTAGTTTAATTTAGTTCATGAATTCCGGTGGCAGTACAATTTAAATGTTTCAAATTGTCTTGCGCTGCAAAGGGTTAAAAGCCATATGAATATGTACGAGTGAACGATGATAGGTTTCAGCAGTATTCATTCGCATACTGTTACTATTTAGAGATAATTTATACATATATTGTATCTTATTATCAGCATTTTGTATCTTAATAATTACCTAGAAACAGAAAGTGATTTCAATTACGAAAAATTTTGTTTGTAATATAAAGAAAAAAGTTTATACTAGGTAATGTGTTGTGGTTTAATGTCAACTAAATAATACATTATTTATTAAGTAATTAATTAATCATTAATTTAATAATCGATATTGTTTAGATAAACACAGCGCAATCTATCGGACATTTATTTAAATAAAATGAATTTGAATGTTTTTTTTTTTTTTTTTTGGCCTTTTTCTTCCCCGATTTGGCTTTTTCTGACAATTTAAATCTGGCAACCCTGCTTCAGTGAAAAATTTCCCTTTTCGACAAATGTCTGGGTCTCAGAGGTTAAAAAAAAAAAAAAAAAAAAAGGAAACGAAGTAATAAGGGAAAATATTCACTCAACGAATGAGAGAGATATGAGAATTTATTTTTAGACTAAAAAATCTGAAACATCTCTCTATTCTAACTCCTTTAAGAATGAGATCTAAGTATGTTTTTTCTGAATACATAAAATGACATATTGTTAAATAGCATAGAAAATGAAGCTGTCTTCGAGAAACAGAATCGTTTTGATTTGAGCAGGTGACAAAGCTGTGTATTAAACTATTTCTGCAGAATGCCATGCGCGACTTTCTTTAAACGAATGACAGACCGCTTCAAACTCCTATATGCGTCGTTGTCATATTTGGCTTATTCTGGGGCATTTTTAGCTCCTCCTTTATTTCTCACCACTTAATTTATGTAATATTTTTTTCAATAAATAAGATTAAAAAAAAAGAAATAGGAAGAAAAAAGTAATTTTAAAAAATTAGTAATGCGAAATAAAGGCGGGGCTAAAAATGCTCCGGAATCACTTAACACTTTCGCGACCGCATGTTTCATTCTTTTTGACCGTTGGCCCCGCCTGTAAGCGTTTTTCTTGTATATTACATTAATTTAAATAAATGTTTTCTGTATTCATATTTATAAGTTAAATCGATATACGAGTTTATTACAGTTATACTCTTTTTAATCAAATTTTTTCATCCATAATACACTGATTGTATAAATATAGGTATATAATTAAGCAATGATGTAACACATGTAACCTAAAGAGACGCCCACTGGAGAAGTTACAGATTTTCAAATGACGTGAATTCACGTCAGCGGTCGCGAAAGTGTAATTTATTCCAAAACATTTTTGTTCTGCCTTTATTTCGAACAACATAATTTATGTAACAATTTATTCAATGAATAAGATTTAAAAAAAAAAAAAATAATAATAATAATAATAATAAAAATTAGTTTAAAAAAAAATGTGAAGTGAAATAACGGCTCCGGAATTAATTAACAATTTCGTGACCGCATGTTTTATTCTTTTTGACAGTTAGCTCCGCCTGTGGGCGTTTTTCTTGTATATTACATTATTTTAAATCAATGTTTTCTGTATTCATATTTATAATATAAATGGGTATTCATTACAGTTATACTCTTTTTAATTTAAGTATTTGTAAGCACAATACATTGGTAGTATAAATATTAATATTAGGTGTATAGTTAGCAGTAATGTCACCCATGTAACTTAAAGAAACGCTGTTACAGATTTTCAAATGACGTAAATTCCCGTCAGCGATCGCGAAAGTGCTACTTTATTCCAAAGCATTTTTTGGTCTGCCTTTATTACGCACCATTTTATTTATGTAATAATTTTCTTCAATAGAAAAAAAAATTAGTGTGGAAATAAAGGCAGGGCTAAAAATGCTCCGGAATCACTTAACACTTTCGCTACCGCATGTTTTATTCTTTTGACAGTTAGCTCTTCTTGTGAGCGTTATTCTTCCGTACTGCATTATGTTAATTGTTTTCTATATTCATATTTATAAGTTAAATGGGTATACATTACAGTTATACTCTTTCTTTTCAAATTATTTGCATGCATAATTTATTGAATGTATAAATATTAATATTAGGTGTATAGTTAAGCAATAATGTAATCCGTGTAACCTAAAGAAACGCCCACTGGTAAAGTTACAAATTTTCAAATGACGCGAATTCCCATCAGCGGTCGCGGAAGTGTTAATTTATTCCAAAACATTTTTAGTTCTTTCTTTTTTTCACACCACTTTACTTATATAATAATTTTCTTCAATAAGTAAGATTAAAAAAAAAAAAAAAGTTAAAAAAATTAGTTATGTGAAATAAAGGCGGTGCTAAAAATGCTCCAGAATTCACACTTTCGCGATCGCATGTTTTATTGTTTTTGACAGTTAGCTCCGCCTGTGGGCGTTTTTCTTGCATATTTGAAATCAATATTTTCTGTATTCATATTTATAATAAAAATGGATATTTATTACAGTTATACTCTTTCTAATCGAAGTATTTATTAACGCCTGTGGGCGTTTTTTTTTTTTTTTTTTTTTTTTTTTTTTTTTTGTGTATTACATTATTTTAAATCAATGTTTTCTGCGTTCATATCTATAATCTAAATGGTTATACACTACAGTTATACTCTTTTTAATCAAAGTAGTTGTATCTATAATACATTGATTGTATAATTATTAATATTAGGTGTAAAGTTCAGCAATAATATAAACCATAAATCCTATAGATTGCGTTGTGGAGATTAAGGCCGATTGACTTCACTGGGGTCCTAAGCCTCGTGTAACCTAAACAAACGTTTACTGGCAGAAAAACAGATTTTAAAAAAAAGTGAATTCCAGTCAGCGATCGCGAAAGTGTTAACTTATTCCAAAACAGTTTTAGTGCTGCCTTTATTTCACAGCACTTCTTTTAACCCGTTAGTAGTCGCTATAAACAGCGCCATCTATTACAGATTGGGCACTTTTAATTTAACTGTCACCAATAATTTTAAGAAGTGATGTGACCGACGCTTCTTCGATTTTATTCACATTTTATGTATATCAAATGCCACTTCTAAAAATTTTTGTGGCTGTTGAATAACAAAATCTGACAACACTAAAAGATGGGTGGCATATCGTCTAACTAGCGACTACTAACGGGTTAAATAATAATTTGTTCTTCAGTAAATAATATAAGCAAAAAAAAAAAATTTAAAAAATGTGGTATGAATTTAATGCGAGTTTAAAAATTTTCCGGCATTCAATTAATAAGCAACCAAAACAATAGACTACCGATTATTGTTATTAATAATTTCAATTTTTCATTTATCCGGGAATATCCTGTGAAAACTTTAGCACCTCGGGTAAGCATTTTTATGATGCATTATTATTATTGTTAGTTTGAAAATATAAAGTATTTCAGTTTTCTTTTCTATTAAATTATTGCTTAAATTGAGTTGCATATCGTGTTTCATTTGCATTTATTTATTAATTTATTCTTTTCTCTCTCTCTCTCTCTTTTTTTTATATACGTATTCCAAAATAATAAATTTAGGTGTGAAAGTGAATCGAAAGATAAAAAAATATATACATATAAATATTAATTTAAATTGCAATCATCTTAAATTTTTCATTTTACAGAATAAAATTTAGTAAAGTAATTATTTGAATTTTCCGGCAAGTTTCATCAGTGTGAATCTTTATTTCAAAAGAATAAATGAATTACTCATGATGATTTTGCTAATTTTAGAGTTAACTAGGGATGCTATTAAAATTAGACTTTTGTTTATAATAATCATGGCTCTTGTTTTTCATTTTCTTTTTATTTATTTATTTTTTGAAAGGCGGGTCATACATTAAAGTAAATTCCCATTAGGTTTATTCTTTATTTCTCTCTCTCTCTCTCGTTTTTTTTTTTTTTTTTTTTTTTTTTTTTTTTCGAAATTGGCTAGTTGTTGAACTCTGGACTTATCTTAAAGATTTATTAGAATTTGTTTGACAACATGATCACACTTTACATGCTTGCCAACCATCTCATTATGAAGCGTAGTACTTTTAGTCGTCGCCTTTTTTGTACACCAGTAATTTTTTAGAGTAATTTCATTCTTATTTAATCGTAACACTGTTTGGAGAGAATTGCTCTAAATATAAAGTGGTGTGGGAAAAGGGGCGTATTTTCAAGAGGCGTTAACAAGTCTACGCTTATTAATGAGATAGTTGGCAGTCCTGTCACACATCTTATTTCAAAAGCGCGGCCACTGGAAATCACGACTTCACTTGAAAAATTGTCACTGCGATTATTTTCAAATTAACCAGTCATTTCGAATAAAGTGGAGTGATAGACTAATTTTACAAATATCGTGGATTATTTCAATATCCAAACTGAGCCCTTGTTTTGTTTGAATTTATGGCGGCATGAAAATTTCACATAAAAAGGTATTTATGGATTAATTTGCTTAAAACTCTGTATATGGATGCTCCAAGCAATGTCTCATTCATGTTCCTTAAAATTTTCGCGACCGCTGAAGTGAATTCACGTCATTAGAAATCTCTAACTCCGCCAGTGGTTGTTTCTACATGTTACGCAGGTTATATTATTTCTTAAGAATATACCCAATATTCATATTTGTATCTCGAGGCACTATGGATACAAATACTTTGATTAGAAAGAGTATCACTATAATGTATAATCATTTATATTATAAATATAAATACAGAAAACATTGATTTATAGTAATGTAATATACAAGAATAACGCCCACCGGCGGAGCTTTCTGTAAGAAAGACAAAAACATGTGGTCATGAATGTGTTAACTAACTTGATCGATCATATAATTTTAAAATAGCAGCCGCTTATGAAAAAAAAAAAGTAATCAATCTACTCTTCCGTGTGAGATCGAAGGACATGTTTCAGCGATTTATATTAGAAGTATATTTTTAGAAATTTAAAGAGCAAATTTCGAAACGGAATGAGTTAATTGAAATATAAAATTTCTGAACTTTATAAGCGTATACACACGGATAAATTTTAAGTAAATTTTATCTTTTGTAGCTAAAACTGTTTTTGCGTAATTGCCGATTACATTTTTGGGAGGATATTTATTTCGCCATTTTTTCCACATTTTCAACGCTTGCAACTCGAGATTTTGTTTTAAAGACAATTGATGTCGTTTTATAATTTTTTTTTTTTTTTTTTTTTTTTTTTTTGCCCTATTAAAATATTTTCCTGGTTTTTTTCATGTAGCTTTTTTAAAAACTTCAAAAGTGACAGATATTATAAGATTTTTAAATTTTTTATTCTATTTGAAATAACTAGAAAACTGACATGCTAAAGAGTTTATATTTATTTTCATGCTAAACCTGAGCTCTTTTATTTACCCTCCTGTCCTGAGTTTGCAGTAAAGAATTATGCATTATATGTTTGAAAGACTTTTTAAGATAATTTTTATTCTGAAAAATTGATGCAGATGCATATTCTCTTTTTAAGTGAATGCATTTTTCTACCAGGATGAAAAAGTTTATTGATAGCATTAGGTTTAGTTTTGGGATTTTAAAAAGCAATACAAAAAAGTCTTGAAAAATTATTAATGGATTAACTTTTATTAATAAAATTACATCATTCTATTACATTAATTTATAAAAATAAATATTAATATTCAATTGTTAAATATGTATACGAAATGAATACTAATACTATAATTCACATACAAATTTATATTTTATTTGAAAATATGAACTCATGATATAACAGAGGACCTTACATCTGTCATTCAATCGTTGAATTATTTTTATCAGATAACTGATTTGAGAAAATCTGTTTTTACCTGAACTGTATTCAAAAGAATATTTTCATAGTTAAAATCGGCTATACTAAATAAATATTTATATATCAACACCAGTAATTCGTTCATGAATATACTTTATATGATTTATCTCGCAGTCTGTTTTAGCATAACATCTTCAAAGACACCTCTTGCCATGCGGATACGCCCATAAGGTAGAATCTGCAGAAATTCAGTGTTGTGAGGATTTTCATGCTCGCCGGAGATTCGTTGCGGAAGTATACGGTACAAGTGTTTTAGGTTATGTGGGTAGGGTTGCTAGATAAGCTTTTAGAAAGCCAAATATAACATTTCTGGACTTTTTTTGTTGTCATATTGTAGAACTTTTTTAAATTGTTATTCAGTTTTAAGCATCACTGGTTTTATTAAGTACTTTTAATGACTTATTCATTTTTTAGTTAAATCCTCTGGTGTGTCACATACACGACTTTCTCTTACCCTGGAATATAATACTATAAATATAGGTGTCAGATTAAGAATTAAGATAACAAGTACTGTTATGTAAACCTGTGTTAACACTTTAAGATTCACAACTTAATTTATTTTAAAAATTACTAAACTAATTTTAAAAATGACATTTAGACACATAGCTGATCATAAACATTTAAAAAATTAGCATTGTTCCTTTTCGAGAAATTTTCGGTTTGAAACATCTGTAAGTAAACCTTATTAAATTCAAATAATATTTAATTTAATTAATAAATCACTTTATGAGTAAACATTATTGACAACAAAAACTCGTAAAATTTGCATAGATCCCAACATTTCAGTCTATTCCGGAGTATTTTAACCCTTTGCGGCGCAAGGTAATTCGGATTATTTAAATTATACTGCAACCGGAATTTACGATCACAATTTAAGTAAAAGAAATTTTAAATTTTCAAGTTTAAAAAAGGGCAATTATTCTGCTATGTTTTAAATGTAAACTTTAGCTAAAAAATTTCCGCGATGAGTTTTTGCACTTTAGAATTAAAATTAGGTGTTCCATCAGCGGGAACACTCCGGCTGAAAGGGTTAAACAATTCAAATTAGGCTTCGGAAGAGTTTTATATGACAATTAGTTCTGCGTGATGGGGGCTACCACCCCACTCAACCACCCGTTTCACTAATGCACCTATATTTATATAGAATAAAATTCGGTTATTAAAGAATAATTTCTTAAAATTATTATTAAAAATTATGTTTTATGATAATGCAGACGATTTCCATATCAGAAAAGTAGTATAACACTAAATATACATAAAAAAAAAAAAAAAAATCTGGTGTGTCGTTCACACGACTTTCTCTTACCCTGAAATTTAATGCTATAAATACAGGTTGGAGATTAAGAGGTAAGATAGCGATGTTATGTAAACCTATGTTAAACATTTCAAATTAGGCTTCGGAAGAGTGTTATATGATAATTAATTCTGTGTGAGGGGGGCTACCGCCCCCCTAAACTCCCCGTTTCATTAATGCACCTACATTTATATAGAATTTAATTCGGTTATTAAAAAATAATTCTCTTTTTAAAAAATAATTTATTAAAATTATTAATTAAAAAAATTATCTTGTATGATAATGCAGACAATTTCCATATTAGAGAAGTAGTATAACACCAAATATCCAAAAAAAGTCCATTTTATTCTCAATATTTAAAAAAAAAAAAAAAAAAAAAAAGTACGATTTTTTTTTTTTTTTCGTTAAAAGTAAAAAAAAAAATCGATAACTTTGTTTTAAATTATCGCAGATCGATGGTTCAACCATTCGTTTTAAAGGTATTGGCGAGCTCTTTTGAAAGATACCCATCATGAAAATTTACTCCCCTCTAGGGGGGGGGGACTTCCCCCCAGGGATGAGGCGAGGCTCCTACATACACAATTTTTTTTTCCCAGTTAACTATCTCTATTGCAAAAAATATATATTCGTTTCATTTGGTTTAGTGCAGTATATAGACGTTAAACTCTACTTTCCTGCAATTTCCTCCATAGACGTAATGTATTAGAATTTTCTTGATTGTCCCTGTACACGAACCATTTGCTTGATCTTAACGAAAAGCTTACTGTAGCATCCCTATATGATACACATTTAGAATACCAAGTTTTAACTTCCTGCCATGATTTGTTTTTGAGATATGCTGATAACAGACAGACACACAGACCATTTTCTAAAAACATGATTTTCGTATTCAGGGGACCTCAAAACGTGTAAATATAACAAAATCTCGCGTTCGAAAATTTGACCCAAAAGCAATACTTTCTCTACCTTATGGGTAAGAGAAAGTAAAAATTGAATTTATTCTCAATATTACATTAAAGAAAAAGAAATTTTTTTTTTTTTTTTTTTTTTTTTTTTTTTTTTGTTAGAAATGAAAAAAAAATGATAACTTTATTTTAAATTATCGCAGATCGATGTTTCAACCATTCATTTGAAAGGTATTGGCGAGCTCTTTTGAAAGATACTAATCATGAAAATTTACTCCCTTCGAGGGGGGACTTCCCCCTTACGGGGGGAAGCGAGGATCCTAAACACACACAAATTTTTTTCCCTATTTTTTTCTCTATTACAAAAAATATACATTAGTTTCATTATCTTTAGGGCAGTCTATAGATGCTAAACTCTACTTACCTGCAATTTCCCCCATAGACGTAATGTATTTGAATATTTTTGAGTGTCCCTGTACACGAACCATTTGCTTAATCTCAACAAAAAGCTTACTGTAGCATCCCTATATGATACACATTGATAAACCGAGTTTGGAATTTCTGCTACTATTTTTTCTTGAGATATGTTGATAACAGACAGACAGACCCACAGACCATTCGCTAAAAACATAATTTTCGTATTCAGGGGACCTTAGAACATGTAAATATAACAAAAACTCACGGTCGAAAATATGACCCTAAAACAATACTTTCTCCACCCTATGGGTAAGAAAAAGTAAAAAGAGAAATAGTGACATGGAATATGGATTCTTAGAGGAAGGGTTGCAGTACGGGAGAGATGTAAAACAGCCGCCAGAATTGCTATCGTAACGCTTACCGACACTTTTTTAACCCTTACTCACCATGTTTTCAGAATTCTTTTCGAATAGCATTTACTGTTTCAAAGCGGATGACCGAGTGATTGGGAGAAAGAAAATTGCAGGAATAAATTCTGCATATTTAGAATTAAGCAGTATTACCAGAATTTCATTTTAAGGTAAACGTATTAAATCATGAAGAAAGAAAAGAAGTATGTTATGTAATGTAAAAAATAAATAAATAATAATAATAATCATGAAATATTTAAGGCAAGCATATTTAAGAATTGTGGTTACTGAAAGTAAAATATAATCAAAAGTCCAATTTTTAAGTTTTTTTTTTTTTTTTAATGATATCTTCTCTCATAATATTAATAAGTTCGAGTGAACGACGATAGGTTTCAGCAGTTGTCATTCGTATACTGTTATTTAGATTTGATATATCTATATATATATTGTATCATATTATCAGTATTTGTACCTTAATAGTGATTATCAGCATTTTCTGTCTTAATAGTTACCTAGAAACAGAAAGTGATTTCAGTTGCCAAAAATTTCGTTTGTAATATAAAGAAAAAAGTGTATACTAGGTAATGTGCTGTGGTAATTAATGTCAACTAAACATTATTTATTAAATAATTAATTAATCATTAATTTAATAATGCTATTGTTTAGATAAACACAGCGCGACCTATCGGTCATTTATTTAAATAAAATAAATTTAGCAGTTTTTTTTTTTTTTTTTTTCGTTTCTTTGGCCTTTTTCTTCCCGATTTGGCTTTTTGTGACAATTTAAATCTGGCAACTCTGCTCCGGGACAAATATCCCTTTGCGAGAAATTATGGGTCTCAGAGGGGGGGGGGAGGGAAACGAAGTAATAAGGGAAAAAATTCCCTCAACGAATGAGAGAGATATGAGAATTTTCTTTTAGACTAATAAATCTGATATCTCTCTCTATTCTAACTTCTTTAAGAATAAGATCTAAATACGTTTTTTCTGAATACATAAAATGACATCTTCTTAAATAACATAGAAAATTTAGCGGTCTTTCAGGAACAGAATGGTTTTGATTTGAGCAGGTCAAAAAGCTGCGTATTAACCTATTCGTGTAGAATGCCATGCGGGACTTCTTTTTCCTCTCGCTTTCAAACCTAAACAAATGACAGACCGCTTCAATCTCCTATATGCGTCGTTGTCGTATTTTGATTTATTCCGGGTCATTTTTGTAATTTTCTTCAATAAATAAGATTTAAAAAAAAAAAAAAAAAAAAAAAAAAAAAAAAAAGGAAAGAAAGAAATAAAGTAATTTAAAAAAATTAGTACTGTGAAATAAAGGCTGAGGTAAAAAATGCTCGGGAATTACCGTAATTTTCTGCGTATAATCCGCAGATAAAATGTGTCATTCCTCCACCAGAATTTTTATTTAACACAGAAATCTATATTATTTTGAGGAAACAGCTCGTTCAAATAGAACCTCGTTTGCTAATTAAAATTTCTGGTGCAGAACTGACTTACCTGACCTGCGGATTATACGCAGAAAATTACGGTACTAAATAGTTTCGCGACCGCATATTTTATTCTTTTTGACAGTTGGCCGCGCTTGTAAGCGTTCTTCTTGAGCATTACATTTATTTAAATAAATGTTTTCTGTAGTCATATTTATAAGTTAAATCGATATACATTACGGTTGTACTCGTTTTAACCAAATTTTTGGATCCATAAAACACTGATTGTATAAATATAGGTGTATAATGAGGCTATAATGCAACACATGTAACCTAAAGGTACGTCCACTGCAGGAATTACAGATTTTCAATTGACGTGAATTCATGTCAGCGGTCGCGAAAGTGTTAATTTATTCCAAAACACTTTTGTTCTGCCTTTATTTCGAATCATTTAATTTATGTAATACTTTCTTCAAAGAATAAGATAAAATAATAATAATAATAATAATAAATAAATAAATAAATAAATAAAAATTAGTTTAAAAAATATTAGTGATGTGAAATAATGGCAGGAAAAAATGCTCCGGAATTCGTTAACACTTTCGTGACAGCATGTTTTATTCTTTTTGGCAGTTAGCTCTACCTGTGGGCGTTTTTCTTGCATATTTGAAATCAATATTTTCTGTATTCATATTTATAATAAAAATGGATATTTATTACAGTTATACTCTTTCTAATCGAAGTATTTATATCCATAATACATTGATTGTATAAATATTAATATTAGGTGTATAGTTAAGCAATGATGGTAAACCATGTAACCTAAAGAAACGCCCACTGGCGGAATTACAGATTTTCAAATGTCGTGAATTCACGTCAGCGGTCATGAAAGAGTTAATTTATTCCAAAACATCTTTAGTTCTGCCTTTATTTCGCGCCACTTTATTTAAGTAATAATTTTCTTCATTAAATAAGCTAACAAAAAAAAAAAAAAAAAAAAAAAAAAAAGGTAAAAAGAAATTAGTGATGCGAAATAAAGACGGAGCTAAAAATACTCCGGAATTAATTAACACTTTCTGGACAGCATATTTTATTCTTTTTGACAGGTAGCTCCGCCTGTGGACGTTTTTCTTGTACATTACACTATCTTAAACCAATGATTTCTGTATTCATAATTATAATATAAATGGATATGCATTACAGTTATACTTTTTTTAATCAAAGTATTTGTATGCACAATAGTACATTGATTGTATAAATATATATATTAGGTGTATAGTTAAGCAATAATGTAACCAATGTAACCTAAAGAAACACCCACTGGCGGAGTTACAGATTTTCAAATGATGTAAATTTACGTCAGCGGCCGAGAAAGTGCTAATTTATTCCGAAGCATTTTTAGTTCTGGCTTTATTTCGCACCACTTTATTTATGTAATAATTTTCTTCAATAATAATAAAAAAAAATAGTGATGTGAAAAAAAGGTGGGGCTAAAAATGCACCAGAATTACTTAACACTTTCTCTACCGCATGTTTTATTCTTTTTGACAGTTGGCCCCGCCTGTAAGCGTTTTTCTTCTATATTACATTAATTTAAATAAATGTTTTCTGTATTCATATTTATAATTTAAATCGATATACATTACAGTTATACTCTTTCTAATCAAATTATTTGTATCCATAATACACTGATTGTATAAATATAGGTGTATAATTAAGCAATAATGAAACACATGTAACCTAAAGATACGCCCACTGCAGGAGTTACAGATTTTCAAATGATGTGAATTCATGTCTGCGGTCGCGAAAGTGTTATATTATTCCAATTGTTCTGCCTTTATTTCGGACCATTTTATTTAATAATTTTCTTCAAAAAATATGATTTAAAAAAAAAAAAAAGTTTAAAAGATTTGTAATGTGAAATAAAGGCGGTGCTAAAAACGCTCCGGAATTAACACTTTCGCGATCGCATGTTTTATAGTTTTTGACAGTTAGCTGCGCCTGTGGGCGTTTTTCTTGCATATTGCAGTATTTTAAATGAATGTTTTCTGTATTCATATTTATGATATAAATGGATGTGCATTACAGTTGTACTCTCTCTAATCAAATTATATGTATCCATAATACATTGATTGTATAAATATTAATATTAGGTGTATAATTAAGCAATAATGTAATCCATGTAACCCAAAGAAACGCCCAGTGGCAAAGTTACAGACTTTAAAATGAAGAGAATTCACGTCAGCGGTCGTGATATTGTTAATTTATTTCAAAACATTTTTAGTTCAGCCTTTATTTTGCGGACTTTATTTATGTAATACTTTTTTTCAATAAATAAGATTAAATAATAATAATAATAATAATAATAATAATAATAGTTTAAAAAAAAGTGTGATGTGAAATAAAGGCTGGGCGAAAAATGCTCCGGCATTAATTAACACTTTCACAATCGCTTGTTTTATTCTTTGTGACAGTTACCTGCGCCTGTGGGCTTTTTCTTTGTATATTACATTATTTTAAATCAATGTTTTCTGCGTTCATATTTATGATATAAATGGTTATACACTACAGTTATACTCTTTCTAATCAAAGTATTTGTATCCATAATACATTGTTTGTATAATTATTGATATTAGGTGTAAAGTTCCGCAATAATATAAACCATGTAACCTATAGATTGGGTTGTGGAGATTAAGACCGATTGAAAACAAACGTTTACTGGCGGAAAAACAGATTTACAAATGAAGTGAATTCACGTCAGCGATCGCGAAAGTGTTAATTTACTCGAAAACAGTTTTATTTCTGCCTTTATTTCACACTACTTTATTTAAATAATAATTTTCTTCAATAAATAAGATAAGAAAAATATATTTAAAAGAAATGTGGTATAAATATAATGCGGGTTTAAAAATTCTCCGGAATTCAATTAATAAGCATCCAAAACAATAGACTGTCGATTATTGTTGTTATTGTATTTTCAATTTTTCATTTATCCGGGAATATCCTGTGAAAACTTTATCAGTACGAGTAAGCATTTTTATGATGCATTATTATTATTGTTAGTTTGAAAATATAAAGTATTTCAGTGTTCTTTTCTATTAAATTATTGCTTAAATTGAGTTGCATACCGTATTTCATTTGCATTCATTTATTAATTTATTCTTTTCTTTCTCTCTCTCTTTTTTTTTTACGTATTCGAAAATAATAAATTTAGGTGTGAAAGTGAATGGAAAGATAAATAAATATATACATATAAATATTAATTTAAATTGCAATCATCTTAATTTTTTCATTTTACAGAATAAAATTTAGTAAAGTAATTATTTGAATTTTCCGGCAACTATTTTACGAATCCACACAGCACATACGTCCAAATTTTGTTCATTTCTCGTCTCGTACGTCCAAAACACGTCTTTCCAGAGAGCTGACATCCCATTTTTGTCACATGCTCACATAAATTCAACCATCATGTTGAAAGTATGTGTCGTGAGTAACCAAATTTGGACATAAATTATTAGAAAAATATTTTGGACGTAATGTGTTCCACAATTGAGCAAATTCATCCCAATGAATTGTCCTTTTACGTTAAATTCAACAAGCTATGCAGCGTACTTTTTACCAAAATGGGACGAGCAACTGGGCATGCGCATTCATGCTAACAACCAACCATTCCACTTTTCCTCTCGTCCGTGACTTCGCTTTCGCTCACCGCCCGCCATGTTATCTTTCATTATGTGAAAATGCGAAAGAATTGCGTTGTTTAATTAATGTTGTGATTGTAGATTTCGACGAAATCGTCACATTTGAAAACCTTCTGAGGGCGCAGATGCTGTATTGTCCACCGTCGCCAAGCTTGTGACTACGATTTTACATTCTGCTTCTGTAGAGAATACGATTTGAAAATAATTGTCATGTAAGTATCTAAAATCATTTAATTTTATTTTCATTTCTGATATTTGACTGTAATGTAATAATGCATATTATCCCTGAAAAAGTTTATTATTTGTAAAATTTAATTTCATGGGTGGTTTTAGTTTTAGTTTGTTGTGTAATCATTTCTTATCCATTGATTTATAGTTCCATAAATATTATTACATGGCCAAATTGACCTTTCTTTTATTTTAAGCAGAAATGAAAATATCTGTACAAGTATTTTATTGTAAACTTAATCGGAATTTCCATCGCTTTTTAACCATTCAAGCATGCCTTTATCAGTTGATTAACTTTAATAAACAATGCAAAAATGTGTTCATGGAAGCTTAAATTTATTTTAAAACTGTTGTAGTTTTATTTAACTCTCTCAAATAAAATATAAAAATAAAAATAAAAATAAAAAAATAAGATTGATTTCATTAATGAAAGTTGTTATTTAAGTATGAGAAATTCAGTAATTCCGAAGTTAACTTATGTCAATAACAACTGTAAATTTTTCTAACGAACTATAGAAAATGAGAATAAACAAAGATTTCTCATGAACTGCTTGTACTGGTTTAGATTTTCTTATCTAGAATGTGTATACTCTTTAACTTATTTTTCACGGCTAATTTTTTTTTCCTAAATGTTGTAAATATTATATATTTATATATATTAAATTTTATATATGTGCAATTTACAATTAGAAGCCAAACCATTAATTTCTCTTTCTCTGTTTTGAATCTCTTATCTACAATATGTATACTCTTTAATTTATTAAATTTAGTTATGTTTTTCTCAAGAGTAATTTTTTTCCTAAATGTTGTAAATATTATACATTTATATATATTAAATATTATATATGTGCAATTTACAATTAGAAGAGAAGCCAATCCATTAATTTCTCATTCTCTCACTTTTTATTTAATGATTTTAAATTGGTATTTTTAGTCTTCTGCTACTTATGTATTAATACCAATAGCAAAAACAGTGCAGCTAACACTGCAGGTTAATTTAACAATTCATAAATGAGATATGCTTAGTAATTTTTTCCTAAATGTTGTAAATGTTATATATTTATATATATTAAACATTATATAAGTGCAATTTACAATTAGAAGAGAAGCCAAACCCAGGGCCTGATTAAGGGGGAAGCTCGCTCTTGACACATTATTTATACATACACCGTTATTTTTTAACAAATACTTTCCTGCTGTAATAAACAGAAACTTTTCATTACAAATTATTTTAAAAGAATTCTGGTGTCTAATAATGGTGAGTAAATTGGATTGTTTTACTCCGTTCATTTTTTATAAAATAAAAATTCCTCGTCAAAGCGAGGAATTTCTATGACATGAAGTAAAAAATAATTGTAAAAATATTCCGGTATGAGCGAGCTTCCCCCTTAATCAGGCCCTGGCCAAACCATTAATTTCTCATTCTCTCACTTTTTATTTAATGATTTTAAATTGGTATTTTTAGTCTTCTGCTATTTATGTGTTAATACCAATAGCAAAAACAGTGCAGCTTACACTGCAGGTTAATTTAACAATCTATAAATGAGATATGCTTAGTAATAATAAATCAATGCCGTAGCTAAAGAGTTATACTTTCTTCTTTGTAAATGCAAATTTTACACATTTTATGAATTATATTATTTTTTTTTATCATACCAGACCTGATCCCAGATTCTCTGATTGCAGAATTTTGTTTTATTGTAGATAGATAAAAATTTCTTCCTGTGCACAGGTGTATAAGTATATTTATATAAAGTTTAAAATTACAGTTAACATTATATAAACTATGAAAACTATAACTTCGTATTGATGGTATTTTTTGATTAGGCTTAATTTTTGTTTTTAAAAATTAGATTTTTCTTGGAGGCAGGGTTGTTGATTTTTTTTCAAAAAAATATCGTTTATTTTTATTTAAATCGGATTTGTTTGAATTAAATCAAGATTTATTTGATTTTAATGATTTTTATTATGTATTCATACATTATTGTACAACATTTGTTTTTTATTATGTGTATGTGTGTGTATATATATGCACAATATCCACACTATCAATCTTTTTACTTAAGTTATAAAAATATAAATAATATTCTTTTTCTATAGAAAAAATCCATGTTTGCATTTATTACCAACATTTTTATTCAATATAGTATATTCATAATAAGAAGTAATTTTATAACAATCATAAATGCGGTAGTATGAGCCACTTAACTTCAGACTTTGACTTTGTAGCTACAATAATGTATTGAAATAAAGAAAAATTTTACTCACGGTATTGAACACAAAATAATTTTGGAAAAGGATAATTTAATAGGAAATATGGCATAAAACTGAAGCAATGTATTAAGAGAAAGAAAACTTTACTCATAGTTTCTAATCAAAAAAAAAAAAAAAAAAAAGAATTAGGGAAGATTAAAAAGGAAAAAAAAAAAAAAAAAGATGATATCCTAAAAAATTTTTACTTAGATTTACCAAATATCATTTGAATCAAGAAAAATTTTTCACACTTTACCCATTAACAAAATTCATATTTCATTACCATTTTGATACTTTCACTTATTTTTTTATCTTTTTTTTTTTTTTTTTTTTTTTTTTTTTTTTTTACATTTAGTGGGTACTATTCATTAAAACAAGCAGTGACAGCAGCCTCGAGTTGTATTTAACTGATTATATGTAGTTAAATTAAAATGTTATTATTTTTTAAAAACTTTTTGGAGCCTTCAGGGCTTTTAAAACAGTACAATGTAAACTATGCTATTATTTTTTAAATATCATATGAGCCAATCCTAAATGACATAAACCGGTATGAGAGCTAAATAAACAAGGAAATATTTTCTTTTTGAAATATCAACCGCTAGGTGGGCAAAGGCGAACTAGAATATGTATATAATATTAATCAATGAATTATACACTAATTAAATATTTACAATTCATACACCAGTCATATGGCTCTACTTGTATAAATAATTAACCCATTAACGTCCAGCGTCCTCATTTGGGGACAGCTAATAAAATGGCATGTATATTTTTGGGGGGTTTGTTTGAATGATTTCTGCTTTTTAGTGACAGTTTATAGCATCACTCCGAATGATCCCAGAGAGTTGTGTGTGTCTACTATTAATTACTATTTCGTAATTCGGATAGTTATTTTATGATTTTTCATTTGTCGCACATATATTTGCTTTTTGCGCAGATATATTAACTTAAATCAAGTTGAATAATATATATTATAATACTTAACTTTAGAGGTCTTTGTCAGCACATAATAGAAAATTAATCTGTTATCTCAAAGTTTTTTTTATCTAGAAGATTTTTCGCTAGAACACTAAATGTACTCAAATGAGGATAGGTTGTTAATTTAAAACTATTAGAAGAGTTTTTTAAATTTATAATATTTCATTCTCAGTTGTCCATATTAGTTTAAAATTGAAATATTCATCAAAATATATTTTTCAAAATTATTTCAGGCATTAACGGGTTAAAATATAATAAGTTATTAAAATATATAATAAAATTTATAAATAATTAAGAAAGTTAAGATATAACTTATTTTTGTGTTTATTTATGCTGCTTTGTAGAGATGAATCTAAGTCAAGAAATGAGAAATATTAGCTCGTCTAATGAAATATTTTGTTATATTTTATGAATTGTATTTTTAAATTTACATAAGAAATAATTAAATATCTCATTTTTTAAAGTTAGATTATCAATTACATTCCATTAAAGCCAATAACTTTGATATTTAAAATAAATGATTTAAATCATGATTTAAATCAGCGATTTAAATCAATTGATTTAAATCACTATCACCCTGCTTGGAGGTAATTATTAAATGTAAAATATTACTCATGATATGGTGTTTTTTTTTTTTTTTTCCTTACAGTTGGAATGTAAACTCTGAAATGTTTTTTTTTTCTTCCTGTATACAATATTTATAAGCTATTTATTATTATTATTATTATTATTTTTAAATTTTGGCCTTTTGTATTTTTCTTCCCAGATTATTTATTTAAGAAGTTAATGAAGAATATGTAAGGAATCCAGCTTTGGCCTGCAGTTTCCTAGCAACCCTTCAGTTTTAATTTAGTTTGCAAATTAATAAGTAAGATACTACTTTCTGCATAATTATAACTCACTACTATTCATTTTTAATTCATGATTCTCAGTGTTGTCTTGAAAATGACATTTTGGGCTCTCTTTATATTGGTGGCTAATAACAATACATTATAACTGAACATTTATTTCTTTTATTGATGAATTTCAACGGTCAATCAGATAATCAGCTTTATAATATAACAGATTGTTTTTAGCCATTCACATAGAGATAGATCAAAATGTTTTATTTATTTAATATTATAATTAGCCTTACTTTTGTACATATCTGCTTTCCTTCTGTGCTCTTTCCTACATTTTTTTTTTTTTTTAATCTGATAAATAATCATTCTCTTATTTTGAACTATAACAATCATTGAAAGACAGAGTTTTTTTTTTTTTTTTTTTTTTTTTTTTTAAATCAAGATTTATTTGATTTTAATGATTTTTTAAAACTACTCATACATTATTGTACAACATTTGTATTTTATTCTGTGTATTTTTATGTAAATATTTACACTATCAATCATTTTACTTAAATTGTAAAAATATAAGTAATATTCTATTTCGATAGAAAAAATCCATGTAGGCATGTATTACCAATATTTTTATTCAAATTAGTATCATTATAATATAAGAAATAATCTTATTACAGTCACAAATGCAGTAGTACGAACCACTCAACCTGAGACTTTGTAGTACAATAATGTATTGAAATAAAGAAAGTGTGGTCGACTTTGGTAATTCTCGATCAATGTGTTTCTAGGTTAATTAATGTTCACCCACCTTATAATAGTATGCTTAAACAAAAATTAAAAAGTATTGTTAACAATTCATGGGCATTGTAGTTTAATGTACAAAATAAACAAAGTCGCCATCTTTGCTGAAAATTAATAAATAAAAATATATTTTAACTGCTACAAAAGTTCTTTGAAAAAAGATTGTTTGTGAAAATCACACATTTTACTTAGATTCTTAGTGACACAGCATTTCTTTTTCTTTCTTTTTTTTTTTTGATATTATTATTATTATTATTAATGTTATTTTACAACTATATATAATATAAGCTTTTAAATTACGTTAATAATGTTTCTGTAATTTAGTATACTGGTTATACAACTATATTGATTTATACAACAGATTCTTTTTCTTACATATGTTTAAAATTATTTTACACATATATATCAATGTACACGTATGTAGTGTGCATCTATAATATATATTCATTAATGTTCATCAAAAAATCATAATATGCATTTTGCTTAAAATTAAAACCGGTTTTGTTACAGGTTTCATATCAAAATCAAAACAATCTTTCAAGCTATTTCAAAATTTTGTAATAAGCATGACTAATTATCGAGATTACTAAGTATTGTACTGAATGCTAATAAATAAAATTGTATTGTATTGTACATACTTGTGATTTAAATTATACAGTTATATAAAAAGTTATTTATTTTTAACTGACTGTTAACTTCAATACATTAAATCAAAGAAAAGTTCAAATGAAAGCCAACTATTTTATCTTTATTTCATAGTAAAAATAAACTGTAATAATAAATGGTTTTATTTATTAAGGATATAATAAAAAACTAAATGTTTAAATTAAAATATATAATAAAACTGAAATATTTTTAATTGGTAATTGCAATACTTAACTATAAATCAAAGAAAAGTTCATATCAAAAACGTAGTATTTTATCTTTATTTCATAGTAAAAAATAAACTGTAATAATAATAAATGGTTTTATTTATTAAGGATATAATAAAAATGAATGGTTGAAATAAAATATATAATAAAATTAGGACAGTAATGCTATATACTTAATGCTTTTAAATGTTATAAAGTGTTTTGTCAATAAGTTTGGATGTAATTTCAAAACAAATAAAAATAGTAAATTAACTATGCTTATTAAAAAAAAAAAATTTATATAATATATAATTAAAATCAGGTTTATGTTAAAAATGATATAATTTGAAGTCCAAATTAATCAATATAGCTATCATTTGAACAAAAAATGTCCTGATCCGTAATTGCCCTGGGGTCGGGGTGTGATCGATATTTACTCGGTTGCTGGGGGCAATTACTGATCAATGAATTTTTTCAATTAAACAAAGTTTTAAAACATTTTAATCAAAATCTATATTTTGTTGAATAAACACATGGATTAGCTTTAACAATGCTAAATTTGGTTAACATCAATTGTGATATTTTTAGAGTTATTTAGACGTCTGTGTTTTTTGATCGGGAATTACCCTCGCCCACCCTAAAATCTTATCCATGCTATGGAACGGATAAAATAATTTTGGAAAAGGGTAGTTTATTAGGGAAAATGACACCATAACTGAAACAATGTATTAAGAGGAAACTTTTACTCACACTTCCCAAACAAAATAAATAGGATATCCTAAAAAACTTACATTTAGGCTAAACTAATATAATTTGAATCAATAAATTTTTTTCACACTATACCCATTAGCAAAATTCACATTTTCATTACCATCTTAATACTTTCACTTATTCTTTTAACTTTTCTATATTGAGTCGGGACAATTCATTAAACAAGCAGTGACAGCTGCCTTGAACTGTATGTAACTGATTATATGTAATTAAATTTAATGGTTATGGAGTTTATAAAAAAAGAATTGGAGGCTTCAGCAGGGACCGATTTATTCCTGCGGAGGCCCAGGGCATTCATGTTTAATGGGCCCTTCCTTCTGAAACTTTAATATTTATAATCTTCTATTCTATTAATCTATACAGAGAAAATATTTTAAAGGTAAATATTTTTTTCTGCACATGATTATACAGTTTGCCAAATTATTAAACACTGATTATCTATATTTAAATAATTGATAACTTAACATACTACCATTTTACGGCAAAGTATCTATTGTTCAAAATAATGATCAATCTTCCATAGCACACACAATGGAAATATTCACAATTAGTAAAAAAAAAAAAAATGTATTTTATATATTATAGGATAAAAAAGCAATAAACAAAAAAGTGTAACTTATGATGAGCCAATGTACTATCTGTAAGCTGATTCATGCACTAAATTAGACAGCATTGCAAACATGCCAACAGTTTAATTTATTCCAGAGGATTGTAAATACCTACCCTTTTAACATCACTCTATTTGTATTGATTTTTTTTTTTTTTTTTTTTTTTTTCAAATATGGTGAAACAAATAAGAGGCACATAGCACAATACTATTTACATCTGTTGACGAAAAAACTAAAATTATCGATCATCATAAAAAAATTTCATTCTAACTATTTTTTAAAATGTATGGTGGAATTTCTTGAAGGCCGAAGGCACGTGCCCTGAATGCTCTGCCATAAATCAGGCGCTGGGCTTCAGGGCTTTTTAAACACTGCAATGTAAAATATGCCATTATTTTAAAAATATTATGTGTGCCAATATTAAAATATATAAACTGGTATGAGAACTATAAACTGCAAGGCTGGCAGAGACAAACTAGCATATTTTATATATATATATATATATTAATCCTCGCCCCAGGGGCAGAAAGTTTTGTAGCTGTCTGCAACAGGCTTTTAAAATTTCATAATCTGTCTGCAAAACTTGCGTGTAATCAGGGGTGAAAATGGCTTACATTCAAAAAGCCTGAAAGCTGATTGGGGGGGGGGGGATGGGGGGGAGGCTTAACATCAGTGGTGATCTCGTGCAACAATACACAAATACAATTTTACTGCAGAGCAATATAGTATAAACAATTGTGTGTATTCATTCAATTCATCTCATTCAATTAAGTATTTTATAGCAATGTTTGACACAATACAATATAAATAATAAAAGTATTAGTTTTTGTTTTGATACAGAAATTTTTTTTAAGCGAATTGTTATTCGAAAGTTGCAGACAAACTTTTTTATCAGTGCAGACAAAAACTGTCCGCAAGCCGTTTTTCTGTGTCCGCGACTATGTCGCGGTGTTTCTGCCACTGGGATCCTCGCTTTCCCAAGATGGAGTCATTTTGACCCCATTTTGAAGTTGAAATCTAGTTAAGCACGCCTCATTCAAAAAGTATGCTAATTCGCCATCGATAGCAAACATAACCAGTGGAATTTTGCAACTTCTGAATGATACAAAAAGGTGCGGTGCTGGTGATTTTCATCAAACGTGCGAAGCGGCACCTGAAAGCAATTTTTCTGCAGTAACGCCTTGATCTTGGGAAAGCGAGGGTTAATCAATTAATTCTACACTAACTAAATATTTATAATTCATACATCAGTCATAAGGCTGTGCTTGTATATTAAAATATAATAAATGATTAAAATGCATAAATAATTAAGAAAATTAAGGTATAATTTATTTTTGTATTTATCAATGTTCTTAGTAGAGGTGAATCTAAAGTCAAGGTATCAAAATAAATATTAGCTTGTTTAAT
>OZ005659.1:25406908-25443414 GCA_963930645.1 Salticus scenicus | reverse complement strand
AATATTTTGTTATATTTTACGAATTATATTTTTAAATTTCTATAAGAAATATTTAAAAATCACATTTTTTAAAGCTGGATAAACAGTTTCATTCCATTAAAGCCATTAACTTTGATATTTAAAAGAAGTGATTTTTTTTTTCTCTTTTAATCGTTTGATTTAAATCACTACAGCCCTATTGCATGATTTTCAATTTATAGCGTATGCTTAAAAAGTTTTTATTCATTAGCTTTACAAGGCAAAATTAGCTCTGGCCACATGGTCAGTTACTACTGAAGAATTAGCCACTAATAAATTCGCTGTGGGTAGCCACCACAATGGCCACTGTTTGGCTACGCGCTGCAATTTTTACAAAAAAAAAAAAAAAAAAAAGTTAATTTCTCTCAGTTGATTAATTTTAGCTTTAACATGTGTACACTCATAGAAATCCATAGCACTTGGGATCAGAGACTGCATATTTGAAAATTTTATGATGGATTTTAGATTTTTTTTTTTTTTTTTCTTTTTGTGGTGGTTACTTTTTCGAAGTGTAGACAAATAGTTTTTTTTATTCTTTGAAATCACTTTTTATTTAAGCACAAAAACTTTATTTTAAATTTCATTGTTTACATTGGTTGTGATATGTAAATTTTTAGGAGGCTACTTAATTACTTTCAGAAGAAGCTTTTATCTTTTATATTTTTTATTCAATAAAAATGAGTACTTCATACAAGCAATCTAATTATCACATAAACATATCAAAATTAGAAGATTGTCATAACTTTTAAAATTAAGCTTTTTATACCTTGCTTTTAGAACCTCAGCTTTTAAA
Organism: Salticus scenicus; assembly: GCA_963930645.1. Lineage (NCBI taxonomy): Eukaryota > Metazoa > Arthropoda > Arachnida > Araneae > Salticidae > Salticus > Salticus scenicus. The sequence continues at coordinate 25,442,603 of OZ005659.1, read as the reverse complement.
ATTAAGCTTTTTTATTTTTTTTACGTTACTTTCAGAATCTTGTGAAACCTCATCTACTAATACATAAAATTACCTCAGAATTTAATTACACCATTGAATTGAGGAAGAAAGATTATTAACTGAGAGAAAATAATTTTCAAAGATGTATTTTTTGTGTAGTAGTATACTTGTTTTACTTTGTGAATGTTAATCAGTTACCATTGGAATCGTCTCTATAATAACTTTTTTAAAGTATTTATAATTTTAGTAATACATATTAGGGTATTTATTTGCACTGTATAATTTTATATTGCTACTATTTAGAAGTTCTTAAAACATTGTTTTTATCACATTAACTAGTATGCTGTGGCCATCATAAGTCTTTCTTCTGTATAATCCTGTACAAATTTACACAATATAAATTATTTATTAAATTATAATTTATTAAAATTGTTTTTCATGATGAATGTAGACGATTTTTATCTGAAAGTAATTTAATATTAAATGCCAAAAGAAAATCAGTTTTGTTCAGACATGAAAAGAAATGAATTTTCTTCCCATATATATATATTTTTTTTCCATTAAAAATGGAAAAAATCAATAACTTAGCATAAATTATCACTGATCATTTGATCATTCATTTTAAAAGTTTTGACGAGTTCTTTCGAAGATACCCACATTGCAAGTTAACGAAAAAAGGAATTATATCAGTCATTCTTTTATTGCTTATGATTTTTCTTATGTTATAAAATTATTCGTTCAAGATTAAAAATTTCCAAATGCTAAAACTTTTTCTTTTAAGTTAATTGTAAAGTTTTGAAAAAAAAAAAGGGAAGAAAGAAAGAAGTTAGTAACAAAAATTATTTATAATTAATCTAACAAAATGGTGAAAAAAAAAGTGAATTTACATGTATGTGTAGTACAATATAAGAAATATTACAGCAAAATTTCTGTAAAATTGAAAACAAAGTTCAATTTTTTTCCACTGCACGAGATACATTTTTAGCTTTATCTATAATACGTCGCACCTAATGAATAATTTATGAGAAAATTGTCATAAATAAAAACGTAATGCGGCAGTATCTCTTGCATCGTTATTTCATTTTAAATTCCATCTTTACTTTTCGAACATATGCTATGTAAGAAAAACATTGTAATAATGAAAATAAAATTTATACTGTGATTGTGGTATATTTATAGGTTTTGATGCCAACAGAATCCCTTTTCTATAGTGTTACGGTGATGTGCCTGTGTGTGAATGAACACGATTGCTACTAAACTCCTTATCCTGTTGAGTTAAAAATCGTTATAAATCAGTGTTGCCAGACTTGGGACTATTTTACGCAACAGTCACCAATAATTTTGAGAAGTGATATTTCATCTTATACTATTAAGTGAGCAATATTCGTATATATATATATATATATATATATATATATATATATATATATATTGAAAACCTTTTCAAACATTGAATAGATGAAAACAAGAAACATTGAAAAAGATAAAACAGAAAAATTCAAAAAGAGATTGCGACTATCAAACATCCATAAATGGAAACATGCAAATTCATTACGTTTTCAAGGGAGCAGAATGAATGTTGCATGTAAAGTAGGTGTTATATCTGTCTTGTTGTATGCAAATTGCTAAATATTTACAACAAGCAACCCCCAATAATACCACCAAAAAAGAGAAAATTAATATATATATTTCACTGTTCTCGAAAACGGTAGCTCGGACAGTCACGTGATTTAACACAAAGATGCCCTCCGAAGGGTCATTGTGCACATCGAAGACAGATTTTCGAATTTTTGATAAGTTTTCTTTTAATTAATAAAAATATGAAAATAAAACTTCCCATTTCTATAATGACGCAGAATGGAGGATCTTAGGAGAGATTTGATTGGTTTATTTGAATGTATTTTACATTGAACTACAGCTACGTTATAAGGAATTGCAAGAGATTTGATTAGTTTATTTAATTTTCATTGATTTGAGTGTATTTTACATTGAACTACAGCTACGTTATGAGGAATTACAAGAGATTTGATTGGTTTATTTGATTTTCATTGATCTGAGTGTATTTTGCGTTGAACTAGAGCTACCTTATGAGGAATTACAAAAAATTTGATTGGTTTATTTGATTTTCATTGATTTGAGTGTATTTTACGTTGAACTAGAGCTACGTTATGAGGAATTACGAGAAGTTTGATTGGTTTATTTGATTTTCTTTGGTTTGAGTGTATTTTACGTTGAACTGGAGCTACGTTATGAGGATTTACGAAAGATTTGATTGGTTTATTTGATTTTCATTGATTCGAGGAAGGTGTGTCCAGTGATGTTTTTTTTTGGTTTTAACATGCGTGATAGTGATTGCCGCGGAACCGAGTTACGTGCGTTTTCAGATTCATGCATAGCAAGATAGGGGTATCCAGTGATTTTTTTTTTTTTTTACATGAGTGATAGTGATTGCCGCGGAACCGATTTTCGTCTGTTCTGAGATTCATGCACAGCGTGGTAGGGCTTTCCAGTGATTTTTTTAATTTTGGTTTTCATGTGCGTGAAGCGTACATACGTGCGTTATATTGATTGCTGCGAAAACGACTTACGTGCATTCTCTGATTCGACCATTCATCGAATAGTGACTTTTACTGTAAGAGTAACAGTTTCAACTGTTTCCAGAATATTCGAAGAATTAACATTTCTATTTGACTGTTTTCGAGAATATTCGTTTTAATAATTGTTTTGTTGCACAGATTCGAGAAGTTCAAAAAATGTTTGATATTATCAAGGAGGTCCCATACTAAAACTGTGATGAAAATAGTCGTCAATCAAAATATATTTATTTAAACGTTTCAATTATTCAATTAAAAAGAAATCCTGTTTTTATGTATGTTTGTAACCGCTCTGGGAGCCAACAAAAAAATCTATATTGTAAAAAAAGACTTTCCCTTTCGCGAACGCTGTGGCTGTGCTGTAAAGCTCCGGGCTACGAACCTAAAAGTCTAACGTTCGAGCCCAGTGAGGACAGATTTTTTAAAAATGGTTTTTTGTTTAATTCTAAATTATTTATTTCTCATTCCATCATTATGTTATTTATTCAGTTAATATTACGTAATTTCGAGACTTTTTAACACGTTTTTATTCATTTGACATGATGTAACTATTAATGTATGTAACGGAATCTTGGAAATCAATTTTCGGTTACTTCTGGTCGTCCGATTGACCTGAAATTTTGCACACGACTTCATTATCGATGACAATACAAAATAAAAGTGTTTCCAGGCGCCTATCCCTTCAGGGGCAGGTTCCAGGGGCAAAGTATTAAGTAAAAACCCCATTTTTTTTTTTTTACTTTAAAATTATTTCTTTTTTAACATGCTTTTATTAACTTGACATGATGTAACTATTAATAGATGTAACGGAATCTTGCAATTCAATTTTCGGCCTCTTCTGAACGTTCACTTGACCTAAAATTTTGCACACGTTTTCATAGTCAATCACAATACTAAGGGTTGATCAAAAAAAAAGTTTACAAGCAGAAGCATTTGAAACGTAATAATTGTGGAGCGAATATTTCCACCCAGGGTGGTTGACAGATGGCGCTAGTTGTCCTACAGCGGTTCTACGAGTAAGTAGCGTCAGTACGCAGACACTTAAGAGCGACAGTAATGGCACGACGTCTAGAAAAGTGGTCTCGCATAGAGGTGCGAGCCGTAATTCGATTCTTATGGGCAAAGGATGTGGCCGCATCCGAAATTCACAGACAAATCGTTGAGGTATACGGGGACAAAGCAATGAGCTTCTGCATGACAATGCCAGGCCCCATACAGCTCGCCAGACTCAGGAATTGCTGCAAAGGTTCAAGTGGGAGGTCTGGAATCACCCCCCATACAGCCCCGATTTGGCTCCAAGTGACTATTTCCTTTTTCCGGCGTTGAAGCGAAACTTATCCGGAACGCGGTTCACCTCAGACGATGCAGTGAAAACAGCTGCCGAGAAATGGCTCAATGAGCAGGGCCCTGATTACTACCAAGACGGGATAAACAAGTTGGTCGAACGTTCTGACAAATGCCTAAACAGGTTTGGCGACTATGTGGAAAAGTGAAGGCCAGATGTGTCTCTTGATTCCCATTTGTATCTTGTTTCTATTGTTAATAAATACTTTTTCATTTGCCTTGTAAACTTTTTTTTGGATCACCCTTCGTACATACAAGTGATTCCAGGCTATCCCACCAGGGGCAGGTTCTAGGGGCAAACAAAAAAATCTCTATATATAAAACTCTATCGTAGGTGACACAAGATTTGGCCATATTTTGTATAACGTCGAGTGGCAGCAATTAAACAATTTTTATTTTCACTAAAAATTTAAAAGTATGTAAATATTATGGACTGTCACTCACACGATTTTCTCTTACCCTGCATTTTAATACTGTAAAGATAGATTTTTTGTGCTTTGTTGTTCATATTTCAATAAAAGCGTGTTCTTTAATTTTTTAAAAGTATCATTTTATTATAAATATAGGACGTACATATTTTTTTACAGGAACAATACTCTTTTTTTTTTTTTTTTTTAACCATTGCTGTCTATAAATTCAAATTATTTGAACTGCGTTAGCACATATACTCCGCACTCGATTAAGTTAAAATTAGATAGGCATGTAACAGGTCGAATGATCTATGCAAACTTTTATGAGTTTGTTTCATTTTCCTTTCAGGAATATGATATGAAACAGGATTATTAAGCATTGCAGTCTATGAGTCAAATTAATTGAATCTCGTTATAATAACATAAAATGTCTGAAACTGAACAAAAAAAATCTGGAGTGACTCCACTCGACTTTCCTAACATTGAGTAATTAACAGTTTTGTAGATAAAGTAAAGAAAGAGGAGTTGTTAAACAAACAAAAGAGAGAAAACCATAATAGAGTGTTTGAGAATTTTTCTCCATGTATTACACGATGTTTTATTTAATGCTACTGAACTTTGAGACCATAGATCATAATGATAAAGAATTTTTCGTTGTGTCCTTGTAAAAATCTATAAATGTAAAAATCTATCTATTCACCAAAATGCTTATAATTAGTGCAACAGTGATTTATAATATTCATATAAATTTTCAGCTCAATTGAATAAGGTGTTTAGATGCTATCGCACTTTTAAAAATTTGGTCCCATAGGCCATAATGATAAATAATTTTTCTTTGTGTCCCTGTAAAAAAACTATAAGTGCTAAATTCACCAAAATCTATACAGTTCGTGGAACTGTGACCTATAATATGTGTACAAATTTTTTGCTCAGATTAATAAAGCGTTTAGACATTATCGCACTTTTAAAAATTTGGCCCCATAGGCCATAATGATAAAGAATTTTTCCTGGTGTCCCTGTAAAGAAAACTATAAGCGCTAGATTCACCAAAATCTATAGGGATCGTACTATGGTGACTTACAATATACGTGCCAGCTTTCAGCTTATTCGAACAAAGCGTTCAGACGCTAGCGAATTCACTCACAGACATACACACATACATACACACACGCATACATACATCATCGTAAAAATAGTGAAAACGGACTCAGGGGACCTCGAAGCGTACAGAAACATCAAAATCTCAAATTCGGATTTTTGACATGATTACAATACTTTCCTCAATATATAGTGTTCGGAAAGTAACAAGAAAACTACTCTGGTGTGTCAGTCACACAACATATTCTTAATCTGCATTTCAATAATATAAAGAAAGATTGCATATTTTAAATCTTAAGATCAATAAGATCAGATAATAAAGCTCACTGTAGTTTTAAAATAATCTAAAACAGGTTTAAGAACAGTTTTAATATGATCCTGTGTGAAGGAGGCTACTGACCTTTCCCCCCTCCCCCATCCCTTAACGTTATGTTCAGTTATAGTGCCTGAATTTATTTTAAAAAGTAAGTCAAGGCTGTTATTAATTTAATTTCTAAATTGCCGATTTTGATCAAATTTTTCAAATGATAACCTAATGCGAACTTCAAAATACCACATTTGAATTTCCTACAGTTATTGTTTTTTAAGTTATGATGATAACACATATGCATAAAGATCAACCGCTAAAAATTGGACTCTCGTAATCAGGAGAACTCAAAATGTGATATTATGTAAAAATGAGAGTTGAAAATATAACTTCAAAAAATACTTTATTTACAGTATGAATATGAAAAAGACATTTTCCTTGCCGAGCAGTGTTCACCGACATAGTGTAATGTAGCAAAGAAGTACTTTCATCAATTACATTCAGTAGAAAATAACTTTAAGCTCAAATTTGGGTAGCCTAGTATATTGTTTACAAACAATATAAACACAATATAACCCCAATGTTATGTACTTAAATTTATTCCTATATGTAAAGCATTTAACACAAAATGAGTTACAATTCTAACATTTTACAAGTATAGCCCAAATATATAAAAATATTTTGAGTAAACGAATCCTCCCCCTGTAAACGAATGAGGAAGAATTTCCATTCTACAATCTAGACAAAATATTTTTTTATGCACATATATATATATATATATATATATATATATATATATATATACACCACTGGCCATTAAAATTGCTACACAAAGAAGGAATGATAATAACGGAATGAAATTTGTTGGACACATACATTATAGTAGGAAGAACAATTTATTAAAATTTCAGGAAATTTGGAGTAATATGTATTGAGAAAACAGTGCATAAAGCAGCGACCTCTGTGAGCAATAACAGCACATATCTGCCTAGGCATTGAATCGAACATCGATTGGATGACATGTACCGGTAGAGCACTTCATAAAGTTTTAACACGATGCCACAATTCATCGATCGAAGTTACTGGTGGGTGGTGAGTGGCCAGTCGCTTTTCAACGATTAAACAGTTATTTTCATTGGTGCGAGATCAGAAGAACGCGCTGGCCAGAGCAACAGTCGAACACATTCGGCATCAATGAAGGTCCAGACAATATGGACAACTTGCGGTCGTGCATTGTCCTGCTTAAATGTTTCGCTTCGGAGGCCTTCAACATAGGGCAGAGCTATGCGGCTTAACTCATCAGAAATGTAATGGCTGTTATTCAGAGTGGCGGGAATGAAAACAAGAGGTGACCGGGACGTGTATACAGTGGTACAACATCACTGATATGGGCGGCATTAATGTGTGATCAACGATGAACCTGGACGCAGGAATGGCGTGAAGTCACTTTTCAGACAAATCACAATCCTGTTTACAGCATCAAGATTGCCTTATCCGTATTTAACGGCATTATGGATAATGCACATTGCCAGCTGGGATTCGACATCATCATACTGTCCATCATTTGCAATGATGTTATGGGTTCCCATTGGATACACGTCTCGATTACTTCATGTTCGCATTCCTGGCACACTGAACAGCGGCCATTAAATTTCTGATGAGTTAAGTCCGGATCCTCTGCCCTGTATTCGAGGCCTCCGTAGCGCAAAATTTAAGCAAGATAATGCACGACCGCAAGTTGTTTGTATTCTCCGGACCTTCTTTGATACAGAATGTGTTCGACTGTTGTTCTGGCCAGCGCGTTCTCCTGATCTCGCACCAATGAAAATGACTGTTTAATCGTTGAAAAGCGACTGGCCCTCCGCCACTCACCAGTAACTTCGATCGATGAATTGTGGCATCGTGTTAAAACTTCATGAAGTGCTCTACCCGTACATGTTATCCAATCGCTGTTCGATTCAATGCCTTGGCAGATATGTGCTGTTATTGCTCACAGAGGTCGCTGCTTTGTGCACTGTTTTCTCAGACCATATTACTCCAAATTTCCTGAAATTTTAATCTATTGTTCTTCCTACTATAATGTATGTGTCCAACAAATTTCATTCCGTTATTATCATTCCTTCTTGGTGTAGCAAGTTTAATGGCCAGTAGTGTATATATATATGTTCTTGTTACTTTGTTTAAGACAGCCTATAGATGTTACGCTATATTTGCCAGAAATTTCTCAATAAACGTAATATATTTCAATTCTCTGTGCACGATGTGTCTGTGCACGAACCATTTTTTTTATCTCAACAAAAAAATTAGATTGACAACCCTATGTGATACATATTTAGAATACTGAGTTTAGACATTCTGCCGCTAATTTTTCTTGAGATACGCAGATAACAGACACGTAGACAGAGAAAATGATCAACTGCTAATTTTCTGAATAAGGGGATCTTAAAGGGTTATACGTAGTTAGAAGGCTGAAAAAGACTTTTTTTTATATATAATTTTTTTGTGAAAAGGTATTTTATTTTACAAAAACCAAAAGTATTGATACATTTAGTGGTAACATCTAAGTTTATAATGGTACTAATGATCTGTAAAATATTGATCTGGTGTGCTCCTGCAGACGATCTACTGAAGGTCTTCCAAAAAAAGGTGTTCATCGGTGACCATGATTTCTCCGGTATAGTTCATTTGAAATAAAAAAAAACCAAAAGGATTCTTTCAGTGGATAGATAAATCTAGGTATTGATCGAAGGAATAATCGAAATTTAGATTTTTGACAAAATGGCGGCTTCGTAAAAAAAAAAAAAAAAAAAAAAAAAAAAAAATCGAATTTTCGACCAAAATAGCCACGTAAAAGTTAAAAAAAAAAAAAAGGAAATATTTTTCCTTCGATTAATACAAGAGGAATATATTTGAGAAGGTTGTGTTAAAATTTCAAACCGATCGGTTGAGCCATTTTTTAGAAATCTTGATCACCGACTTGGAAAACATAGTTAAAAAAAAAAAAAAAAATGAAAAATGCGTTTAACGTTTCGGAAGAAGTTTACACATATTTTTTTTTTTTTTTTTTTTACTTACATGGAGTAATTCCAGGGCCTTCTATTCCAGGGCCATAAGATGGACCCTCTGTAGCATCAGCAGCTTCTAATACTTCAAGTTGATGCTGTCTTCGAGCCATTCTTCTCTCTCGCGTAGTTCCTTGCGCTCTCAAGTCAGAGATCGTGATCACCTCTGTATCCTCTTTCTCAACATAGGCATGGGCATTGGGCCCAATTGATAGTCCCATTGTATTCATGTAGTGTAAAGAAGAAGAAGTATTGAAGATCCCGGCAGAGATGTAAGCTGCCGGTCAGTAGAACTGTCTTTTCTACTACACTTGCGTGGCATTTTAATTAAGATTTTAAGTCACTTTAACTGAATTAAAAACGCAAAACTGAGAACAGAAAGTTAAAACTGAACACACGACTGTACAACGTGGCAGAACTATTTGAAATGATGTTCACTTATTTCGTACAAGAAATCAGTATTCAGGTATAAAATGACGTCTTTACAAATATGCGTGTATCTCGGAAAACACTTATCGGATCGATTTGAAATTTTCAGGGAATATTATCAGTTAAATATGCATTCCGGAAATGAAAAAAAAAATCGATTTTTTGAAAATCTAACTGCGCATAACCCCTAAAAATGTGTAAACATAACAAAAAGTTAATTCCTTAAATTTAACGCAAAAACAATATTTTCTCTACCATATATGTGGGTAAAAGAAAGTAAAAATGCTAATGTACGTTCATTATGGGAATTGATGTGTCTATTACTATTTCCGTAATATCTGGGAGATAAGCCGCGGCTTATATGAGTTTAAAAGTCTAATTTTGGCACATGCGGCATGGCATATCTAACAAAACGGCGTATCAAGCGTTTTTTTTTTTTTTTTTTAAATAAGAATATGAAAAATTAATTTTGTTTCCAGAGCAGTGTTCGTCGACATATTAAAATGTAGCTAAGCAATTCCATCAATTACATTCAGTAGAAGACAACGTTTCGGCTGATTTTGTGTAGCCCAAGGTATTTTCTGTAAACAATATACACTATAAGCAGTATTGTCTACTTAAGTTTAGCCTTATTTGGAAAACCTCTAACACAAAATGAATTACAATTCCAGCAATTTCAAGGTATATCTCCAATATATCTAAATACTTTGGGTAACCCCGTAAAGGAATGATGAATGGTTGATTTCCATACCACAATGTACACAAAACATGCTTTTAAACATATAAAAAAATTTTGTTCATTTCGTTTTGTTTAAATCAGTTTATTGTCATTACACTGCACTTAACAGAAATTTCCACATAGACGTAATGTATTTGAATTGTTTTGGATGTCCCTGTACACAAACCATTTGCTTGATCTGAACTAAACGTTTAGTTTAGCATCCCTGTATGATACACATTTAAAATACAAGTTTCTGCTATTATTTTGTCTTGAGATATGCTGATAACAGACAGACAGACAAACACACACACATACACACAGAGAGAGAGAGACAGACACACACACACAGGCACACAGACCAATTGCTAAAAGCATTATTTTCTGATTCAACACACGCCTTAAAACTTGTAAATATAACAAAAATTCAATTTTGAAAATTTGTCCCCAAAACAATACTTTCTCTACCATATATGGGTAAGAGAAAGTAAAAATAATAGACTTTTCTTTAAATAAAACAAAATATAGTAAACCTAAATTTAAAAATATGCTGAAAATATCTATAACATAAATTTAAAAAAAGTATATGTTATTATTATTACTCACAGAAATTTAATAAAGGAAAATATCAAAAATTAAAATTAGTTTTCTTTCTTTTGACGAATTGAATTATAATATATTATGTTAAAAATATATATATATATATATATATATATATATATATATATATATATATATATATATATATGCATATATATGCTAATGCATTATTCACAATGAATAAATCTTGGAGGAGTATTTATTTCATCAGAGTTTTTCCATAAAATGTTTATTATTAATATTATTACGATTTTCCGTATATATTCTTAGACTTTTTTTACATTTTGTTGTATGCTATAAAATAAGCCATTTAAACGTGAAAACTTAAAAAAAAAAATTCCAAATGTTAAAATATTTTAAATTAATTGCAAAGTTAAATAAAACATTAATTTGTTACCAGAAAATATTCCTAATTTATTTGTAACACAACAATAGGCAAAAACGGTGAATTAAACGTACGTGCATTTTTTAAGATTTATTAAATTATGTGTAATTTTAAACAAAGTTCAATCTATTGTTTTTCCGCATAACGAGAAACAAACAATACAACAGATATATTTTTCACTTTATCTATAATATGTTATACCTATTGAATAATTCATGAGAAAATTATTCCAAATGAAAATACAATGCAGTAAAATTCCTGTTATCTCTATTTGCATATAAAATGCCTTCGTGTTATTTACGACTTTTCTGTGAAACAATAAAGATTTTCCCATTATTAAATTTTTATGCGAAATTAAAATATTTCTCTCTTTTAAAATTAAATGTGAATTATGCTAATTATTATAAGACAAGTACTTCTCTATATTGAATGTTTTACGTTGAATATTGAAATATTAGAAAACTGCAGTTAAAAAGTAGAGATAAATAGAGAGAGAGAGAGAGAGAAAGAGTGCGTGAGCCATTTTAATCATGCTTGTATAGATTATAAAAGATGATCAGAAAGAAATCCCTGAAAGCAGGCCCTGACTAACGGCAGGGCATACGGGGCAAATGCTCTGGGCCCCCTTCTGGGAGGGGCCCCCCTACAGGCGAATGCAGAAATTTTGCAACCTAAAGAGCTCTTATGCCACTGCAAGGGGGCCCCTTAGAATAGGCTTGCCCCGGGGCTCCAGGTAGTCTAAGTCGGGCCCTGCCTGAAAGTTATTTATATTCATTCTTGTATATAATAATATTAGTTTTAAAATTTACCCTTTGAAGGGCAAGGCATTTTAGCTCATTTAAAATAAAATGCCACCACAATTTACGAAGAAGACTAAAAAGCAATGAAATAAATGAAGTTTTCCCTCTATGTTATTTAAGCATACTTTGCCAACCATCTCATTATGAACAGTACAATTTTTAGTATCCGTCTTTTCTTTTTCACACCAGTCATTTTTTAGAGTACTTTTATTCTTATTTAATCGTAACAAAATTTGGAGAGAATTACTCTAAAAAAAAAAAAAAAAAAAATGGTGTGAAAAAAGGGGCGTTAACAATCGTACGGTTATTAATGAGATGGTTGGCAAGTATGTTAAAGTAAAATTTTATTAAAAATTTCTGGGACGAAATTTGCTTTTGGGAATTATAATTAGCTGGATTAAAATATATGCCATAGCCCTTGAAAGGGTTAATAGTTGCATTGGCTTTTTGCAATTAACGCATTTGCATTACAAAGAAAAATATGAAAAGAAGTCCTTTATCGTGAAACTTTTTTATTATATTTCAGTGCAAACATGAGCATATTTGAGGGCATTTATATACGCTGGTGATAATGATCAGGAAAATTGAGCGTATATACGCTAATTATGCAAATGGGTTAAAAAGGAATAAATGAAAGTAAACAAAATGTAATCACATACAGATCTTTGTTAACTTTGAAGGAAAAATTAAAAATTGAAGGAAAATTTGTAAAAGCAAAAGTTTCTTAAAAGAATTAATTAAACATTTAAAATTTTCCGTGAGAAGAAAAAAATTACTTACAAAAAAAAAAAAAAAAAAAAAAAAAAAGAAAGAAAGAAAATGAAAAAGATATTAAGAAAGATATTACATAATTCATAAAAAATAACAAAAAATTGTAATCTTACCTGCATTAAAAAAAAAAAAAAAAAAAAACTATAAACATCTAAAATATAAATTGAATCCTTTCTGCACACAATGTCAAAGCAAATAGAAGGGTCGTTCAGATTAAAATCAGTACACAAAAAAGTGTAAGTTAACAACAATACATCTGTAATAATTTAGAAAGTGTTTTAATAAATTTTAATAAGTTTATGTTATCAGCATAGTAAGCTGCAAATATGGTAGAAAAAAGTTTTTCTTTTGATTTTGATATCATCTGCCTTTTTTAGTTCATTTGAAAAACATAATCGCCAATGGTCAAAACATATGCACATTTAAATGAAAAAGTAATCTATATATATATATATAAATAAAAGAAAAGAGTTTTTTTTTTTTTTTTTCCCAGCATAAAATGAAATATGCTTTCGCACGAAAAATAAAAAGTTATAAAATATTAAATTTGCTCATGCATATAAAAATATGAAAATGAAGTTAAAAAAAAAAAAAAAAACTTTTTTTAATATACCTCAATTTTAGATTTCTCTTTCTTTTTTGTTTTGTTTAAATAGTATGTTTTTTGTACAGATGAATAGCGCTTGGCATCTATCTATCTATATACATAAACGACTAAGAGATTTCCCTGGATTCTGTTTGTCTGTACATAGCCTCCTAAACTAGATGCCTATCTTGTAGCTTGTAAACTTGGCAACAATTCAAGCGGTATAGACAGCGCCACCTGGTACAGATTGTGCGACTTCTTTATTCAACTGGCGCCAATAATTTTCAGATATATAAAAAACGTTTCTTCGATTCTATTCGCCTTTTATGTTTATCAAATACCACTTTTAAAAAATATTGGTGGCTATTAAACAATAAAGTCGCGCAAGCTATGCCAGGTGGCGCTGTTTACCGCTTGAACTGTTGCCAAGTTTCTGAATTACGCGACAGGCATCTAGTTTAAGAGGCTATGGTCTCTGTGTGGACACAAGTTGCCAGCGAATTTTCATACTTTAGTTAATTTTAAAAAATCTGATTGTCCGATCGATAAGCTGTTTAATCCGACGGATTCAGAAAAATCGCCCCTTTTATTTGGCACCATATTTGTAACGGAATTTTGATTAGATTTTTTAAAATTAATTAAAATATGAAAATAATAACCTGGTAATATCTTAAGAAGCTCATGCATATGAATATATATATATATATATATATATTAATATGTCTCAATTTTAGATTGTTTTTTTCTTTTGTTTAAATAATATATTTTTGGCAAGGATGAATCGCTCTTAGCATGAAAGCTAATTCAGCATTATAGATTTGCTGAATAGATAGATTTTTTATTAGATTTTTTAAAATTAATTAAAATATGAAAATAATAACCAGGTAATATCTTAAAAAGCTCATGAATATATACACTAAGCGACAAAAAAAAAAGCCGCACTGCAGTAAAAATGACTTATACCTTTTTTATTTGTAATAACTTTAAAATTAATGTTTGAAACAAATAAAACTGTCTTGTTTGCATAATACCAAAGGTATGAAATGATACCTGTGTATATTTTCGATTTAATAATTCGCTTTATTGCACTTTACGAAGTACTTTTCAAAAATCTGCATAAAACTTTCTTTTTGAACATAATGCAATAACTATACACTTTGCATTCTATTATAATTTATTATATGAAATAAACAAGTTATATTTTAATATATGAAATAAAACTATTTATTTGTTAGATCTAAGCAATTTTTTGCTAAAAATATGTATTCTGCATTGGGTTAATGCCACCTTTATATGGAATTACTGCATTAATGCGCAATGGCATAGTTTTATACAGTGTTTTAATATAAATCTCAGAAATTTCAATGTGCCAAATATCACAAATACATTTTTCTAGTTCTGGCAGAGTTATAGGCTGCAAATTTCGAATCCTCTCCCCTCTTCCCCGCCTTTTTATAGACGAAACATTTTCGAGCGGATCGCGATTTTGACCATTTCCATGCCTGGTAAAGATGAAATTCTACTATATCTTTTGTGGTATTTAACTTAAAGTGAAAAAAAGTATGATTACTTACAGAATTATAGGTTCTCATGGGAATGTATAAGAAATTTTGACAATTTGAAGTGAATAAATTTACCACAGACGCCGTGTAGTAAGGTGCCTTATTATCTTCAAATGCTGTTTACGGAAATGACCAAGATACCTCCAAAATAGTCGGTCAGACACCACTTTTATGCAGATTGTGTTTTATTTCGAGTTAATTGATCCCTTGAGCATAAAAATTTCCACGAGTGTTTGAAAAGTTATGCACCTCCGTACCATAATGTACGGAGAATGTGTCACTGTTTTAAAAGTGCGATTTTCATTAAGTCGGTCATATTTTCGTCTTCATTCTAGCTTTTTTCAACTGCACGAAATAAAGAAAACTTGATTCATTAGAGAAAACCAGTTCAGCCTAATAATTAACTGATAATGTTTTTAAATTTTGGTTAACTAAAGTATTGTTTTTTCTAATTCTTTTCCTTAATAATGGCTTTTTTCGCAAACATTCCGTTCTTTAACCCGCTTTGTTTAATTGTTCCCGCATTGTTTTTGAAGAAAGTAATTTACTATACACTTTTTTAAAATCTTTTTTAAGTTCTGAACATGATACAAATCGATTCTTTGAACATTCGCATTTTAACTTGCGGTTATCTTGCTTGGATGAGCAACATGACCGCCTAAAGCCAAATTCCTAGTTTAAACGGCCAAAAAAATTTATATTTTGCTAAAATTCATTTTTCCATTTAATTATTTTGCCATCTCACGTATTAAAATATTTTTTGATTTTCATTTAAAAATTAATACTTTTTGTGGCATCGTTAACTGCCTTATTCTTACCATTTTTGAAATAAATTCTAAAATTGCAATTTTCCTGACAATTGCATTTTGTTTTTAACACTAGACTCAAAGCTAAAGTGTATGTGGAGGACAACATAGTAAAATCTGTTCGAAAATTTGCTTTTTAAACGATAAAAATGGCGGTTGTAGAAGAAAAGGAAAACATCCAAGTGCGGCTTTTTTTTTGTCGCTTAGTGTATATATTAATATATCTCAGTTTTAGATTTTTTTTCTTTTGTTTAAATAATATGTTTTTGGCACGAACGAATCGCTCTTAGCATGAAAGCTAATTCAGCATTATATTAAAGAGCTTCACTTATTGTTAATCATGGGTAATTTTGATGCTGAAATAAATCGGACGTTTTTCGCCAAGGACTCCACTTTCGCAAAAGCCACTTTCAACAAAGTAGCGCATCAAAAATATTAATAAGTTATAAAATATTGAAAAACAAAAGAAAGAACAGGTAAGGGAAAAGAAAAGAAAAGAAAAGAAAGAAACAGAAAAAATAGTCACATAAAGTATGTATTTTTCTCTAAATTGGCGATGAAATTTCAAAAGTCGCCAAGGGGCTGTACCATGATCAGGTTTACGTATTTCATTATTCATTTTTCTATATACCAACTACTATTAACTAACTCGACTACTATTATAACCCCAAAAAATTGTCTCTTACGATAGATGAAACCGACCATAGCACATTGTAATATTATATTTGGCGCAAAATTGTTGTCATTTTATGGTTTCTCGAATAAATCAAATAAATATAGAAAATAACGTGAAAGAAAATAAGATGTAGACAACGTATAGTGTTGTTCATATGTAACTGGAATCAAATAAAAAATTGCTACTTCAATTTTTTCGATACTGTCCGTTTCGAAAGTGTCATCTGATAAGCACCCAAATGGATGCCCACTGAGTCTGCGAATGAGTGGGTCGCTGCCGAAGCCAGTGGGCAACCAAAGCGGGCTTTAAATTTCATGGTTTATTCATTTATTTTATTTTATTTTATTTCATTTTTGTTTATAAAGCGATATAGAAAAAAGCTTTCTTTAAATGTAGTGAGCAGTGAAGCTGATAAATCCTTAGTTGAATCACTATCTTCAATGATTTCATAAATTTAAAAATGATTTCATTAACAAACTTTGATCTACTGGCACGCAAGCAGCATCTGGCCGAGTTTTGTACATTTCGAGTTTGGTTTAAAAAAAAATTCCGCATTCAGAATTCGGTTCGTTCCCGAACCGGAGCTTTTCTAGTACCACATAAATGATAAAAATAAATAAATAAATAAATAAATAAAAAGACGCTTTCACTCTTCAACGGACTAAAAATGCAAATTCGACGGAAGTAAATTAAAAAGTAAAAGCAAGATTTCACACAGACAAATTTTTCCCATGAATCTTGCCACTGTCTGTATTTTATTGTCATAGAAAATGGACTTACATAATTAACATTTAAGAAAAATTCGTTAAGCAGAAGTGGATTAAAAATAAAGTGGATTCTGTAATCGAGAAAAAGAAAAATGTTTCGTTCAAGCACTTGTCAATTTGATTCTTGTTCACTGTCAAATATTATTATCGCAAACGTTTTGAAAATATTTGGCTCTTCATTGAGATAACTAGACTTGTAAAATTCATAATTGCCCATATTTTTAAATTTTTGAGATGTAAACTAACTATAAATTAGTGAAATCATTTTGAGAAAATGTGTCCTTGCTCTCAGTCTTATTGCCAGATCCTTCAAGAACACGAAATTCGACAGTTCTTTAATAAATATTTGAAATAAAAATTAAATGTGACGTCGAATGGCTGAACAACTGCTATTGTTCATTCACGATTTTTCATGCAAAAAATAGCATGAATAATAAATAACTCAATTAAGGGCAGACATTTAACTCTTCTATTTGTGACGTCAATAAAAGATACTTCCTACATAGCCTCCTAAACTAGATGCCAGTCGCGTGGTTCAGAAATTTGGCAACTTTCGAAGCGGTAGACAGCACCACCTGGTACAGATTACGTGACTTTTTTATTCAACTGTCACCAATAATTTTAAGAAGTGTTATATTATATATATTATCGACGTTTATTCGATTCTATACTCCTTTTATGTATATCATATTCCACTTTAAATAATTTTTAGTGACTGTTGTATAAAAATGTCGCGCAATCTGTACCAGGTGGCGCTGTCTACCGCTTCAACTGTTGCAAAGTTTCCGAGCCACGCGACAGGCATCTAGCTTAGGAGACCCTGCGTCCCAAATTAGTTGGGGGCTCCTGGCTCCTGCTGCCACTCAGGTAGCGGGGAGCTAGTTGCGGCGGCTGACCTCACCTCCGAGTTGGTGCCCCTGGATAGCCGGCTACGCCGGTGAACTAACGAGGCAGCGCGGCCGAGAAGCATGTCGGATGGACTGATGTTCCCCCGCGTCCACTGTGCTCTATGCCTTTGTGGCCTGGGGGTTTTCGACCATCCGTCGCTCGTATAGTATTAGGTGATGTGTTATGTTGCGGGTGCCTTGGTGGCACGAGGCGCCATGGTTACCCTACTTGTAATCTGTCACCTACTCTTCACCGCCAGGCCTTGTTCCTCTAATAGGCTCAAGTGGATTTTCCTGGCACCCGGCCTAGCACACCCGCCGGAGAGCAGCTAGTTGCTCAATGCGAGATTTGTGGGTCCTCCCTTCCCGCGGACTTTTCCCGGGCCCGTGCCCCTGTCCGTGGGCTCGCTGGATAGTCAGATAGCCGTCTGCTGCCCGGGTGAGCTTCGCTCATGACCCTAAGCCGAAAGGTAGGTCGCCCGGGTTGGTCGTGTTCTGTCCCAAATTAGTTGCTACATTTCAATATTTTTGTACTGATGATTTTATAATTTTGTTTGAATATTTTTCAGAGATTTCAGGGTGCTATACTATCAGTCAACAACATTTATTCACCAAGTTTTTCCTCCTTCCCTTTAAATCAGTACGAAATTAATTGCTACATTTCAAGTAGGCGGAGTCATAAATAACCTCCGATGTAGTTTAGTAGATCGACACCAGTAAAATTATGCCACTACAATGAATATAACGCCGCATATTAGGTTTTAGGAGGAATGTTAATTCGAATGTGAAGTAATGTCACTCGACCTAATAAAAGAGTGACGGTAATTGTAATTATGAATGATAATTTAGGAAATACCCTAAAGAAGGAAATGAATAATGCAGAGCGTTACGCTGTATTGCAATTTTTACTGCAAAATTTGAAAAATGATAAATTGAGCCATGGTGCTACAAATGCTGCAGCGATTAAATTTAATGTTCGTCGTAGTACAGTAACCCAAAGACGTCAAAAAAAATCTGGAGTGGCTCCATTCGACTTTCCGAACATTGAGTAATTAACAGTTTTGTAGATAAAGTGAAGTAAGAGGAGTTGTTAAACAAACAAAAGAGAGAAAACCATAATAGAGTGTTTGAGTATTTTTTCCCATATATTACACGATGTTTTATTTAACGCTACTGAACTTTGAGCCCAAGATCATAATGATAAAGAATTTTTCCTTGTGTCCCTGTAAAAACCTATAAATGCTAGATTCACCAAAATGCTTATATTTAGTGCAACAGTGATTTATAATATTCATATAAATTTTCAGCTCAATTGAATAAGGCGTTTAGATGCTATCGCACTTTTAAAAATTTGGTCCCATAGGCCATAAAGATAAAGAATTTTTCTTTGTGTCCCTGTAAAAAAACTGTAAGTGTTAAATTCACCAAAATCTATACCGTTGGTGCAACTGTGACCTATAACATGTGTAGAAATTTTTTGCTAAGATTAATTAGGCATTTAGACGCTATCACACTTTTAAAAATTTGGCCCCATAGGCCATAATGATAAAGAATTTTTTTTTTTGTGCCCCTGTAAAAAAACTGTAAGTGCTAAATTCACCAAAATCTATACAGTTCGTGCAACTGTGACCTATAAAACATGTGTACAAATGTTTTGCTCAGATTAATAAAGTGTTTAGACGCTATCGCACTTTTAATAATTTTGCCCCATAGACCATAATGATAAAGAATTTGTTCTGGTGTCCCTGTAAAAACCTATAAATGCTAGATTCACCAAAATGCTTATATTTAGTGCAACAGTGATTTATAATATTAATATAAATTTTCAGCTCAATTGAATAAGGCGTTTAGATGCTATCGCACTTTTAAAAATTTGGTCCCATAGGCCATAATAATAAAGAATTTTTCTTTGTGTCCCTGTAAAAAAAACTGTAAGTGCTAAATTCACCAAAATCTATACCGTTGGTGCAACTGTGACCTATAACATGTGTAGAAATTTTTTGCTAAGATTAATAAAGCATTTAGACGCTATCACACTTTTAAAAATTTGGCCTCATAGGCCATAATGATAAAGAATTTTTCTTTGTGCCCCTGTAAAAAAACTGTAAGTGCTAAATTCACCAAAATCTATACAGTTCGTGCAACTGTGACCTATAACATGTGTACAAATGTTTTGCTCAGATTAATAAATCGTTTAGACGCTATCGCAGTTTTAAAAATTTGGCCCCATAGGCCATAATGATAAAGAATTTGTCCCGGTGTCCCTGTAAAAAAACTATAAGTGCTAGATTCACCAAAATCTATAGGGTTCGTACTATGGTAACTTACAATATACGTACCAACTTTCAGCTTATTCGGACAAAGCGTTTAGACGCTAGCGTGTTCACTCACAGACATACACATATACATACACACATACATGCACACACATATACATACACTATCTTAAAAATAGTGGAAACAGACTCAGGGGACCTCGAAACATATAGAAACATCAAAATCTCAAATTCGGATTTTTGACATGATTACAATACTTTCCTCACTATAGTGTTCGGAAAGTAATAGATCATGATGAAATCACAAAAAATTGGTAAATGCGGACGAAAAAAAAAAGATTTTTCTCTGCAATTCAGCCAAATCAAAGATGTCCCATTAAAACGTAGATAATCACAGTGGAGTTTATCAAGTGCTGTTAGTATTCCTAAATCAGCATTATACAGGATTGTCAAGGAGGGAAAAGTTATGAAGACTATTTCATCCACCATTAAGCCAAGTCTAATAGAAAAAATAAACTCGGTAGAATTCGATTTTGTTTAGAGCATGTTCAAAGCCAACTGTCTAACAGAAAAAAAAAATAAACTCGATAGAATACGATTTTGTTTACAGCATGTTCAAACATGCTTTTCGGAAATATTGGATTGTATTCATATCGATGAAAAATGGTTTTATATTACGAGAAACAGTAATTCATTTTACATCACCCAAGATGAAACTGAACCTTTGAGGCATTGCAAAAGCAAAAGGTTTATTACCAAAGTAATGTTTATGGCAACGGTGGCAAGACCAAGATAGGACTCGAATAGAAATTAAGCGTTTGAGGGAAAAACTTGAAAATGGCCTTTTGTTTATTCAGAAAATGCAAAAAGAAAATCAAAAAATCATGCAAAAGGAATTGCTGTGACAAAAGTTGTCGAAATTGTTAACAAAGAAGAAATCCGAAAAATGATTACAGAAAAACTTTTGCCGGCTATACGTGAAAAATTTCTAACTAGTCAAAAATCGAGTCCTATATACATACAAGAGAATAATACCAAGCCTCATTTGGCAGTGAATGATCCCAGTATCACAGAAGAATATTTAAAAAATGGATGGAATTTTCAATTACAATGTCAACCTCCAAATAGTCCAGATTTAAATGTACTTAATCCCAGGTTTTTTAACGCAATATAGTCATTACAACATCAGATGCCTACAAAGAATATTGACAACTTAATTGATGCTGCTGAAGTCACTTTTCAAAATATAGAAGTAGGAAAACTTGACAATGTATTTTTAACTTTACAAACATGTATGGAAAACATTATGATGTCATTCGGAGGCAACTCGTATAAAATAACCCATCTCAATAAGGAAAAACTTCGTCGTCAAAATCTTCTTCCGCGAAATCTGGCATGTAATTCCGAAGCTATATTATGTGCAAGAAATTCCTTAAACATCCATTATCGTTTTATTTGCGATTAAAATTATCATAACTTGGTATTTTCATTCTTATTTTTTACTTTCCCCAAATGTAGCAATTATTTTGGGACAAATTTTTCGAAGCAAATTTTTTAAACTAATTTGGTACTGATTTAAGGAGGGAATGTTTAGTAAGTAAATGTTGCTGATTGATTTAACACGTTGAGCGCCACGCGAAATCTTAAGAAAATTCCATTCAGGCCACACGCGCTGCTTAGAAGCGCGTAATGTTTGCCGTATTATGTTCACGGTGTTTCAATAAAATCCTTTAAAATGCCTTAATGATATAATCCTATAATAAATAAAAATTAAGTAAATTTTAAATAAATTGTCATTAATTACTTAAAAATACACTCCTTCTCATAATTATAAGGACACCCGTTTTTCTATATTAACTAAACACTGAACATTATTATTTAAGCAAATATATTTTTAATAAATTTGAATTTCATTAATAGACTATATTTAAAAAGTTTTATCGTTTTTCTATCTTAAAAAACTTTAAATATGGTAAAAAGTTGATTTTTCAGGTGTTCACAATTATGAGGACAGCTCGAATTTTATTAATTTTTTTCAGTTATTCTTTAAATTAATATTTTATGGGGTCTCTTTTTAGGGTTAAACAGTCAGACATTCTCTCTGGTATATATATATATATACATTTTTTTTTATATTCAGTTTCAATACCATTTCATAAAGCATATATGATATTCTTAATACATTTAAACTATTTAAAATTGCTTTCCACTTGCATGCTCATTTCTAATATCATAAGTTAAGGTTTTTTCAACTTTTAGACCATGGGAAAGGCAATAATGCAGAAGTTTCTTTCTTCAAACTATTTCCTATTGCTCTAAAAGTAGAGCAAAAATGTAAGTCTTGTTGAAAAAAATATTATTACCCCTCAAAATCTAACAATAGACTGAGAATTCTACGTTTAAAATTTGCAGATATTCTCTTGATGTTCATAATAATAGAAAAAATTACTAAATTCCTTCTGCCTTCAGTAGAAACAGCTCCCCAGAGAACCATAGATCCACCTTCAAAATGCCCGATTCATATCTACATTTAAAAAATCTGCTCTGTCTTTCGCTATCTTAAGATCGTGCCAGTAACTGTTAAAACCATTTGATTAATCAAGAATAAAATGTTTTTCATCCGAAAATGCAACATTTTACCATTTAATACTGTTTTTATTCAAATGTAACACAGACGTGCTTTCCCCCATTAAATGCTTATTGATTATTACAGGTTTTTTAATCATTTTAACATATTATTAATTATTTTAAGCATGCATAAATGTGGACCCCAACCTTTCGTTAAAAAATACGAGCAAATTCAGCAGCAATCATTATGAGTAGAACAGTAAGAGGAATTATGAGTCTTCGATCTCTGTAAAACAACTCTAATTTTGCATCAGATCTCTCTCCTATCGAATCAACAGTTCAACGTTTGATCACATTTCCTTCAGCAATTTTAGATCTTCGAATTTCATTAGAAATTCGGCGGATTAAAATTATCCTTCCACTTAAAAAACACATTTATCATACTTCACTACATGCACCTTCTTTTTTCCGAGGAATTATCAGTAATGTCCGTCCAAGAAAAATTGAAGGCTTATATATGAATTAATCTAGCCCAGTAGTTAACAAATTCGCATGTCAACTGTAATTTATCCGCTAGTAATTTAAATAAAACGAAAAAATTTGGATTGTCCCTATAATTATGAACGTCTAAAAACGTGGAGAAAAACACATTTTGGATTATTTTTTATTAATTTTCTTTCATATTAAAAAAATTATAGCAATTTTGGTTTTTAGAGTAATAGATATATTAAGTGCACTTAGTCAATCTTGTTCACAATTACTTTTATATTAGTTATTTCAAAATATAAAGTGTCCTTATAAATATGAGAAGGAGTGTATGTATCTTTTTTAGTTTTATATCATATGGCGGCTGACAGTGGTTGGCCTAAATGAAAAGTTCAGTCTCAGCCACTGATGGCTATCATGGCGCTGAACGTGTTAATAGCATAGCAGATAGCACCCTGAAATCTCTGAAAAATGTTCAAACAAAAGCATAAAATCATCAGTATTAATCAGTACAAAAGCATTCAAATGTAGCAATTAATTTCGGACAGAGGGAGTATAATTTTAATCTACTAAACTGAATCAGAAGTTATTTATGACTCCGCCTACTTGAAATGTAGCAACTGATTAGGGGAAACATTTTCGACCTAAACGTAGCAACAAATTTGGGACGGAGGGAGTACTAATTAAAATTTTTAAAAAATCGCTAGCACAAAATTATTGAAATATATATATATATATATATATATATCTAAATGTAACATAAATTGATTTCCCCTTAAATAATTCATTTGTTTTAATTTAAAAAAAAAATCAGTTTTATATACGAAAATTCCAAATTTCTACCGAGGCAGGGTTCGACATTAATACCTTTTTTACTGAAACCAAATACTCTACCACTACTCCATGCTCTCTTGCTATTCGAATCTCTTTCGTTGGTTTTGAAAGAAACAGCTAAAACATCTAGGGGATAACTTGCACCATGGGGGGAAGGGGTTAACGCGCAAAATTTGCACTCTACCCTTTGTTTTCGAAAAAGCTCTCTAATTTAATCTTGGCCTGGTTTCAGTAGAAATTTTGCAGATTCATACTTCCCTAGTGTGCAGCCGGGCGGTATCGATTTTCTGTATTCTGTGCTGTAGAAATTTATAAAATTTCAGAAAACTGAGTAGCCCACCAACTGTGAGATACGATCTTTAGTTCAATTCTTGAATGGAAGAAACTTAGAAGCAGAGAAAATTCACCGTTAGATTTATGATGTTTACGGTTGACAGTAAAGTTCGAGAGAGCGTGAGTATGTTCAAGAATGGGAGAATTAATCTGCATGAGGGCCTAATCAGAGTTTTATGATGAAAACAACTGGATATCCACCCTACACTGCAAACCTTGCACCGACTGATTTTCATCTTTTGCGGTGCTCATTATCACCTTTTTCAGAGTTCCTTGCTGGTCAACGTTTAAACGACGAAAAAAAAAAAAAAAAAAAAACGCAAAACGCTAATGTGAGATTGGGTTTCTCCACAGATGGCAAATTTCTTGGACATCAAAATTCAAAATTTTTTGAGCGGTATGTCAAATATTTTATCAAAAAATAGAAATTATGTAAAAATAAAAGTAGATAAATGTGTGTAGAATTTGTGAAAAAATATATTTTTTGATAAGTATTTATTGTATTTTTCTTGTTATAGAAAACGGACCTTATTTTAAAACTATCCCTCTTATATGTACAATTTACCAATTATTACAAAAAAAAAAAAAAAAAAAAATTGCAAATAATTTAAAACAATTTAAAACAATTTTTTTTTCTTGTAACTGTAAACGAACAATGTGTATACTTATTATTAAAAAAAGTATAATAATAATAATAATAATAATAATAATAATAATAAAATCTGGAGTGACTCTACTCGACTTTCTGAACATTACACTGAGAAAACAAAATATATCGCCTTCATCTAGAATGAATAAGTGGCCATTTTCTAAATCCCTAAACTAAAAATATAGATTTCCGAGCTATGCGAGTGAGGCACACTGATAAACACAATAGACGAAATGATCAAGAATATCTAGTCTACACATTTCTAGACGGTGAAATAATATTCTGAATATTCTGAATCTTTTATATTACGAGAAATTCTCGCTTGATTTTCTAGAATTGGGTAATAAACCAAGATTATAGTTCCTAAAAACCCGCCTCTTGTATTCTTATTTATTTGTAGAATTTTTAAATAACTTTGTCCTCAATAATATAGGCAAACACTTTAGAATTCTAATAGGGGTTTCTAGAACTCGCTTACAGTGGAGACTAGAATTTATAAGGATGACGAGGAACTGTTTTTTCTAGAGCCGCAATCTGTGCATTTAGCGCAGAGATTAGACATAACAGGCATATAAATTTTCAGTTCAATCGAATGCGGCGTTTAGCCATTTTCGCACGTTAAAGAACTTGGGCCCTTAGGCCATAATGATAAAAAAAATTTCTTTATGTCACAGTAAAGGCCGGTTTCCACTAGAGCTCTAGACCAAGGTTCAAAAAGTCATTAATCACGCTTCCGATACAAAGAGCCAAATGTCTTGTCATCAGTTGTAGCCCTTTTTATCAGATTGCGCAGTTACCTCAAAGGAAAGCAAGCATGCAAAATTGACAAAGATATCTGCCCCCGGCCCCTCAATTATCTCAGCAGGGGATGCTTCCAACGCCGTTCGAGGGTTTTGAGCTCGTCTGACCACATCAAAGGATTCTGAATAGAAGCCGTCGAAAGAGCTCGCTGTGGAAATCGGCCTTAAGAAACCTATAAGTGCTAGATTCACCAAAATGTATACAATTCATGTCATTTTCACTTATAATACGTATATAAATATTCGGCACAATTGAATAAGGCGTTTAGATGCTATCGTACTTTACAAATTTGGTCCCACAGGCCATATTGATAAAGAATACTTTTTGTGTAACTGTATGTGCTAGATTCACCGAAATTTATACATTCCACGCAACTGTGTCCTATAATATGTATAGATTTTTGCTCAACTGAATAAAGTGGTTAGACTCTATCCCATTTAGACTCTATCCCAAAATTAGGACGCATAGGCCATGATGATAAAGAACTTTTCTTTGTGCCCCGGTAAAAAAAAAAAAAAAAAAAAAAAAAAAAAAAACTACAAGTGCCAAGTTCACAAAAATCAATAGGGTTCGTGCTATGGTAAACTATAACATATATACTAACTTTCAGCTCATTTGAACAAAGCGTTTAGACGCTATCGTGTTCAATCACATACACACATACATATATCATCGTAAAAATAGCAAAAATGAACTCAGGGCATCAAAACGTATAGAAACACCAAAATCTTAAAGTCCGACTTTTGACATGATTACAATACTTTCCTTATATGTATGTTCGGAAAGTAATAAAAGCTAGTTTGTTACATTTTAATCGTGAATTAATCTACTTTAAAGGTATACAAAAAAAAAGCTTATTAAATTAGCTTTAAATTCATTCAAGTGTTTTGAAATATTCACTGGAAAAAAAAAATATATACCGCCTTCGTCTAGAACAAATAAATGACCATTTTCTAAATCCCTAAACTAGAAATATAGATTTCCAAACTATGCGTAGAAGTCACGCCAATAAGCTAAATAGATGAAATGATCGAGAATTTCTAGTCTATTCATTTCTAAGTGGTGAAAACAATATTATGAATATTATGAATACTATGAACCCCTTGTATTTCGAGAAATTCACTCTTGATTTTCTAGAACTGTGCCATAAAACAAGATTATAGTTGCTAAAACTCACTTCTTGTATTCGCATTTATTTACAGAAATTTTTTTAATAAGTTTGACCTTGATGTTATAGGTAAACGCTCTTAAATCCTAATAGGAGTTTCTAGAAGTCGCTTTCAAATGTAACTAGGATTTACAAGGATGACATGAAACTATTTTTACTAGAGCCACAATTTAGATTGTAGATGTCAATTACAGAATGTTTTTAATGTTGATATCAAAATTTAGAGCTGCATATATAATTTTTCCAGAAACGTAAGAATGGAAATAGAAATTCCCATCTCCATATAGCAAAGTGAAATTCAATCAATGTTAAACATGCCAAAATAAACAATGCAAGATTCGCATACTGCAATTTTGAAATTGTAAAAAATACAGTCGTCAGTGCAGAAGATCACTCTCAGAAACGGATACTCAAATTTCACGAAATTTTTTCATTTTTGACGAAAGTGTTTCTAGAGATATGCTCCGAGTGAACATTTCGTCAAATTGACGAAATTTGTTTCGTTACCTATTTTAGAATACGAATTTCGTCAAAAACAAAAAAATATTTTCTCCTTCTTATTTCGTCAAATTGAGAAAATTACTTTCGTCACTTGTTTGAACATATGAATTTCATCAAAAGTAAAGATACATTTTTTCATCCTAGTTTCGTGATACAGAATAAAATACAAATTACAGAATTATAAAATTACATGCAAGTTCGTTGCTTTAGGCATTAAATCCTAATTATATTTAAGGGATAAATAAAACAGAGCAAACAAATAAAAATCATTTGGACATTTATTTGACAGCTTTGAGACCTATAATTACAATGATTTTTGTCTCAATTGATCCATATTTTTACAGAAATCCACAGAAACAAGCGCACACAATATTTTGTAGACATAGGACATCACAAGAATCCATGCCCGCACCGCGATTCGAACCCGGGAATCCAGAAGACAGCGGCCTACCGACCGAACCACCAGGGCCGCAAACAGAAGTCATTGTAACGTAAAGTGGAAACAACACTGGGAAAAAATCAATATGGCGGTAATGAAAGCTAGCACATGCTATTGTGAGTAAACAGTTTCGTCAAATATTTGGGAGTTCACATTTCCTCAAAAATCACGTGATCCTTTGACGAAATGGTTGTCAAAAACAACGAAATTAAGCCTGAGGATGTCTGAATTGTCAAAATTGAGTATATTATTTCTGAGAGTGATAAAGACTGATTATTGCTCCAAATAGTATATATATTCAATCTCCAGTATTATTATAAAAAGAATTACAGTAGAGAAACACATTCAAAAAATATAAATATTTTAAAAGAATATTTATAGATGTATATGCAAATTACATAGAAAGGAATTGTATTAATCAATTCTTTAAATGAATCAAAATATAGTAAATTCTCCTGCAATAAAAAAAAAAAAAAAAAAAATGTGTGAAACGTATCTATAATGTATATTTAAATATGGTGTCCGAGGTTTTTTTTTTTTATTATTTCAAATGACGAAAAATAAATAAAATTAAGAAGATCCTTTCATTTTACCATTTTGCATTATACTTTTCTGCAAGGAGTAAAAGAATTTTTGCCTCATGAATATTTTACAAAAATTGACTGAAGTGAATGAATGATGAAGCCATATTTATTTCGTCAAAATTTGCATATAAAACGCCTTTTTTTATTATTTATGATCTTTTTCTATGTGACAGAGCAGGTCATTGATGCTTTAAACTTTCTGAATAAAATTCAAACACTAAAAACTTTTTAAATTAAATGTATTGATTGAAAATATTCACATATTTTATTTGTCACACATTAGTGACCAAAATGGTAAATTAAATATCCACATAAAATTTAAACATTGATAGACATATAAACTTTGTTGAATATCTACGCATACATTTTAACAGTTTTTATTGTTCCCTTCATTTAAAATTGCCCATCTGCGCAGCACTAGTGCGACGTAAAACCAAAACCATCCATCCATCCATCCCTTCATTTAAAAATACGTTATACCTAATAAATAATTAATTAGAAATTTGTTACAAAACAATATACGCAGTAAAAGAAAGTGTGTAACACTACTCCAAAAGCATGAGGTAGTATAATTGCTTAAAAAAATTTTATAACGTTCCGGATATATAGTGCTGTATTACATAACTTTTAATGTAATGTTACCCAAATAACTTGTGTTATTCTAATACTACACTTAAACGTATTGTAACATTATAGTAAAAGCTGTGCAACTTTACACTGAAATTTATGTAACACTATATCATATTTCTGTAATTTTACATAAGCTGCTTCGGATAATAATTCTCCCTGAAGTTTTTAGTGTTATGTTACATACATAAATATTTTTCATAGCGCACTCTTTTCATCTGTAAATTCTTACAAAATGTTTTCTCATTATTTTTAAACTTTATCTGCACCATTATAGATATTCGAATTCTTAAAATTTTCGAATAAACATTTATCTCTTTTAAAATTATGTAAGAAGCAGGATTTACGAATTTAAAAATTAGTTTAATTGGAGTTATATTAAAAATTTAATTTCTTTTACGATAAATATCGTAATATTACTTTAGCGTAGGTGCCAGGTCTCCTATTTTTTTAAAGGAGACCTCAAACCGAAAATTTTTTATAGCTGTTTTCAGTATTTATTGAAATTTATTTTTCCGACTGAGTGAAAATAATGCCTGGATCGGGAGTCGAACCCCAGATCTTTGACTTACAAGATCAAGGCTTTACCAATTGAGCTATCCAGGCCAACAACGAGTGGACATTACTCACTCAGACAACCTTTAGGCAGAAAACATCTGGTCTATCATGTAGATAGCTCAACAGAAATAAGCCGCAGGCAAAGGAAAACACCATTAAACAATAGGAAAATAGTTTAATATATTGTTTTCAGTATATTAATCGTCGAATATATAAATATTTAATTTAATAATACTGGTGTCAATTCCGATTTAAAAGTTTAAAATGTTGGCAGCTGTGCATTAGTATCACAAGAAAGAAGCAAGGAAAAAAACTTGACCGACTCCACTCGTCTTACCAAATATAAAGTAATTATTGGTTGCTTAAATAAATTAAAGTAAGTCAAGCCTGAAATCCGTCAGCTCAATCGAGTGAGGCATTTAACACTTCTGCACTTCAAATAATTTGAGTTAAAGAATTTTTTGTTGTGTCCTTGTAAAAATGTATAAATGCAAGATGCAACAAAATCTCTACAGTTCAGGCGACGGTGAACTATAACATATATATAAATTTTTCGTTCAGTCAAAGAATAAAACACTATCGCACTTTAAATAATTTCAGCCCATAGGCCATAATGATAAAAACTTTTTCTTTGTGTAAAAAAATAAAAATAAAAATAAAAATAAAGCTGTACATTTCGTGCTACGATGTCTATAATGTACGTATAAACTTTCATTCCTTGTAACAAATCGTTTCGACTTTATCGTGTTCACTCAAACACATACATACATAACAAAAAATCGTGTAAAATCGTAGATATCTCTAAACGGGGAGCTAGCTCGCATCAAGACCAAAGTGGGAGGTGTACAACTAGACATCATGACAGCCACAAATATATATTTGCAATATTTTACGACTATTTGTTTTGAGCTTTTATTTTGTATTACACATCCTGCGAGATAAAAAAAATCCATTCCTCAAATCAGATTACAATACTTTTTTCACATATGTATGTATGTGTGGAAAATAAAAAGGTAGAGTTAGCATTTTAAACATTTTTATGTCAAATTATAAAGCCTAACCACAAAAAGTTTATTAGAAGATTTCTAGATTCCTTCCTCTATATAGAAATGCTAATTGCAAAAGGTAAAATTTCATTGTTAATTTATTATTAAACAGGAATGAAAAATCATACGGTTCACATGGATTATCAATACTTTCCAACTCCACTGATAGTGTAATCGTTAATCTTCTATGTATTATATGTACGTGATCACACAATGAACAGACATAGTAACAAAAAAACAAACAAATAGAGCAATTAAATTCATAATGACTTTTCAATATTTTTGTACAGGGTTAAAAACGCTTAACACAAACAGAAATGTGATGCAAAGCAGTTTCCATTTCTAGCTCTTAATGTATCTGTATATTTTAGTACGGCTCTGTAAATCTTAACACTAAACATACCATTTTATATACAAATTATCTGTTTAGCATATGAAGAATAAATATCAATTTCATTATAATCCCAGTGCAAAGTTATTTAAATATGATTTATAAAAGTATCAGTTACAAAACGCAGTGCATTGGAATTCTTTTAGGTGCATCTTTACACAAACCAAGTTGCATAATTTATACTATTTTGAATAAGGAACATGCCAAAGTGAGCTTCAACATAATATATCATTTTGAGAAATCCTGGAAATATTTATAGACATGATAGGCAGGTAGATGGACTAAAAGACAGACGATATAGATTAAAACAAATCAAAAAAGTTCTTAAACATTTTTATAAAGTGTTAAATATGCTTAATACAATCAAACTTGCAATTCGAATTACAGCCCTTAATTTAACTGAATATTTTTGTGTGGCCCTGTAAATCTTAATACTAATTATACTATATTCCACAGTGAGCATTTTTATTGAGAATTTGTATAATAAATACAAATTTCACTATGATTCGGACAAAAAAAAAAAAAAAAAAAGCATTAAAATAGGGTTCATAGAAATGCCTTTCTTAAAAATGCTTTCACAAAAATGAACAAAATTGTCTCAAAATAGCTCTGAAACAATATATACTTAAATTTGAAAAGCCATGTACTTATTTTTAAGTATACTGACATGCTGAAAAAGGGGAATACTGGGATTCTTAGCGGTCAACCCCATTTCTGAGCATGTCAATATACTCAAAAATGAGTACATGGGATTTTCAAATTTATGTTCATATTGTTTCGGAGCTATTTTGAGACAATTTTGCTCATTTTTGAGAAACCATTTTTAATAGTGTTAGAACTCAGTACCTTGGAAATATTATGTGTATTCTTGTACACACCAGTGATGGTATTTACACCATTTTAATAAAGAATTTCACCTAGTGAACTAGAATAACATATATCCGTTTCCAGAAATTCTATGCATGTTTACAATAATTAGAGCGAGAATAGATCAACAGACTGGTAGATGAGCATACGACAGACAGACAGACACCGGGAAAGATAGAAAAATCGAAGTCATAAACACTTTTCAACTTTGTGGAAAATGCTGAAAAAAAGAGCAAAAGAAAGGAAAAAGAAGGAAAAATATACAAATTGTATCTTTGTTAATTAAAAAAAAAAAAAAAAAAAAAATCGTCACAACAGTGCAACACACTTAGAAAAAAAACATTAAAAGTTTCTGCGTAATAGTCTCATATTGAGGAAAAAATACTTAAACACACGCGATTTAAAATAAAGTAAAGCACTAGAAATATCTAAAATATAAAGTAGAATGCATATATATATATATATATATATATATATTTTTTTTTTTTTTTTTTTTTTTTTTTCACATATCAGAAAATATAAAAAAGGAAAATAAAATTTTCTTCTTTTTGCCACTTTGCATTATACATTCTGCAATAAAAAAAAAAAAAAGTTTATGCCTTATGAATAATTTACGGAAATTTGACTGAAATGAATGTATGATGAAACCATATTTATTTCATCAGAATTTGCATATAAAACGCTCTTTTTAGTATTTATGATTTTTTTTTTTTTTTTTTTAGTAGAAAAACTATTCATTCAAGGTATAAAATTTTCAAATAAAATTCAAAGGCTGGAAACCTTTAAAAGTAAATATAATTTTTTATTTTTAAAAATATACAATCATTCGGGTTAGAGCAAGAGAATTTTTTTTTTTTTTTTTTTTTTGTGACACAATAGTACATAAATTTAGTAATGCTGTTTAAGAAGTACTCTCAGCTAAAGCATAAACTTTAAGAGAAAACAAAATTATATACTTAGTGTACATTTTTGTATAAATCACAAAAATTTGACAAATATCTATGTAGAAAGAAAATGTGTTTTTAATCTAATGTAAACAAAGACATTGTTTTATCAACCGATCTTGAAGTTTTTTTCTGCATACAAGAAGAAACTGTTGTGCATACAGGAAAATTTGAATGGATTTGCACGTTCAGGTTATCCTGAATAGGATTTGACCTTATTCAGAAAGTGTCTGTGTGTGTGTTTACGTGCTATCAAAGTTTTATGTTGCTGTATCTCACGAAAAAATGGACGGAATTAATATATATATTCTTTTATCACATTTCTGGCGACCATGGAAGCCTCTGCGCAAGTGCGGATTGAACGAGTCCAGTGTTAAAATAGGGGTGACTGAGAGAAAACAAGCGATAAGGGAACACCGTATAACTGGATGTTTGCCAAATAACTATCTCTCAGCCAATTTTGCATCCCTACAAACTTTTGGACTCGGCCTCACTGCTAGTCGTAGGAAACGTGGTCGCACTATATATATATATATGTATAGGCATGTATTTGATTGGAACTTCAAATAGACTGGCGCGGATATGACTCTGGAACATATGACACAGCAGATGTCGCAGCTATGCTGCAATTACTTTTCCTTTATTTGAAGGCCATATCTTACCTTCTATAGTATAAAAATGTACAGAAAATTTGATATCTAAGATAGCGATTTTAAAGAACTATGCTGATTCAATTTGGATGCAAATCTGAATAGAGGTGGCTCTGCTAGAATGCATCTTTTTTTTATGGACACCTATAGTTTAGTTCCTACAGCGTAAAATTACACCAAATTTCATATATATGAGACTGATCATTTTAAAATATACTGAAATATTGTAGTGTATTTCAGAAAATTAACGCTGTGAAGTTGCTAGCCTTTAGTTTTTAATGTTATTTCTTGATGTTTTTAAAGATCAGCGTCATCTGTGAGAAATATTTGGAACTGACCTTTAGTTTTCTTAAACAAAACTTTTTATCGTTAGAAACATTGTACAAAAACCGCACTCTCATACGTTAATTACTTATAACTTAATTTTTAAACTAAAGTTTATAATATGTCAGGGATTTTCGGCACAACTTGGTACAATATTCAGTAAATTTTATATGCGTTAATAATGTTTGTGGAATTTAGATTGAAGTCAGGTTGTGTTGGGTAATGTATATGTAAGAATAGATGTGTACGTGCAAACATTTCTTGTTCTTTTTATGTGAACACAAAAAACTAGCACAGTAGACAGTTTTATTTTCAACAAATAACATCTTAAGAATTACGCTTTCATAATGTTTATATTATATATATTAAGTTTCTTACCGTAATATGCAATTGAAGTTGAAATATAATCTTCCCGTTCTCAGAAAAATTCTAATATAGCAGCGCCATCTGTTATACGATATGCATCTAAACTGAATCGGAATAATGTCTCATAATTGCCTTCTCATATGTCAAATTTTGTTTGATTATATCCATAAGAATATAAGATACAGCTTTCCATTAAATTGTCAAAATCATTTCATTGCAGAGTCACCAGCTGAGCGAATAAAAATTGATGAACACTAATTTATGTCAAGGTGTATCTGCATATAAATTTATATACATTTCTGTGTAGTAGTTCTTAAAGTATACTTTTACTTTAAATTTGTGAAATCACCACCAGTTGAGCAACTGACACCAAAATTAAGTGAGTACAAATTTTTATCAAGGTACCTTTGAATACAAATTTATAAACAACTCTGTTGAATAGTTCCTGAAGAATTGTCGCCACAAAAGTTTTATCACACACATAGATATAATCTCATGTGCCACTCACACGACTTTTTCTTAGCCGGAAATTTAATACTAAAATTACAGATTAGAGATTAAAGGTTAAGATAACGAGTACTGTTATCTAAACTTACGTCAAAACAATTCAACAGCTTTATTGGACAAATAATTCCATGTGAGGGGGGCCATAGCCCCCTCAACCTATCGTTTCAATATTCTATCTACATTTATATGGAGTTCAAATCTGTTATTAAGTATAAAAGTTCATGTGAAATTATTTAGACAACTTTCACACACATCATTCCTTGAAATTTTTCAATCTTAAACAAACTATTTTAGTGACATACATATTAACTTCAAAATACATCATTTGGATCACTTTAAATTATTTGTTTTTAATTTACTCTAACAAACACAGACAAAGATCAAATCAAAAAACTTGACTTCGGTATTCAGGAAGCCTCAAAACGTACAAATATGAAAAAAAAAGCCAAGCAATGAATATTTAGCTTAAAAAAAAAAAAAAAAAAAAAAAAAAATACTGTATTCGCCATATGGCTATCAGGAGTTAATTTCAATTCCTGAGCAACTTTCTTGGACGTGGTAAAATATTATAATTAAGCACTTCCACTAGCAAATAAAAAAACAGTTATGGCTTAAATATTGGCAGCCTTGTCTATCTTCTGAAAGTTATGTACGCATCATATGGTGCACATAAATATAATTCTGTATTACTAACACACGGCACAACCTGAAGTACACGTCCATCAATTTTCAAATATTGTCGCATTATAATCTAGGTCTTTTGTGTACCTCTGAAAACGTACAGTGAATGATTTCTATACCATATTCCACGTGAAATATGTTTTCATGCATATAAATATACAGATATTCCTTTCATTTGCTTTAGTGCAATCTATAGATATTAAACACTACTTAACTGCAATTTCTCCCATAGACGTAATGCAGCCGAATTTTCTTGATTGTCCCTGTACACGAACCATTTGCTTGATCTCAAC